>CM076572.1:1226089530-1226527037 GCA_034641835.2 Pinus albicaulis | reverse complement strand
AATTGAATCGACGGCCAAACTCAGTTACCATTTGGCATCTTCAAATTGTCCCTACTTTGTGTTGAGAATTTGGTAGGGAAGAGTTTAATTCAATTATCTTACTTGATAACTGCTTGTGTTATACTTGTTATGCTTCTATTACTTAGATCTTATCTTCATTAGCTTATTATGTCTTTCATCAAGTCAATTATCAAAATACAAGAGACAAATTTTAGTCTCTTCAAGACAGGGCCAAAACCTCTCCCTCTTGGAGAGGAAAACCCGAAAGTAATTCTTCTTATCTATCTTCAATTGACAAGTACCATGACCATGAATCAAACCCTTGATTCTAGTGCCAAGACCTTGTCACTTCTCTTCTCGGCTTCTCTAGTTGATCCATCCTTTCTTCACTATACTGCACCAACACTAGGAAACTTGGTTCCTAGCCCTAAAAAATGATCTCCTTCTCTAATTTTCTTGGTCTAATCTTGGCCTCCTAGAGAACTCTTTATCAACCTTATTTTTTTCACCCTTTGATGAATTGAATCGAGATATTTGTCTTGCTGTAACACCCTTTATTTTATCTATGTATACTTCGGTCCTTTACTGAGATATCACTTATATAGTTACTCATGATTGAGGCTTTGTATTGTCTATTTCTTGCACTCCTTGCAATCTCCCTTTCTTCATTGTCTAGTCTTCCTTATTCACACCACAAGGAGACCCTTCCTCCTCACCTACTATAGTCCTTGACCTTGTTGTGATTTCTCTTGGCTTATGTGAGGAGTGCGAGGTAAAATATACCCTAGATAGAGCTAGATCAACCCTTCCTTTCTTCGCTGCTTATCCTTGTATCTTCACACAAAATGCAGTCACCCTTACAAACTTCTATTGTAGACTGAATTCTGAATTTATTGATGATAAGTGAGACCACATTCCCTTTATATATAGGGGTTGTTTCCCATATCTAAGTTGACATGATATCATGAGCGTGATCCAACTTTATCAAGAATACTTCTAGCATATTCTAGGCCGACTTCAAGGAGAATGTTTGACAAGGTCTTGGAGCATACAAATTACATCAATATTTTGTCTTTACAAATGGAACATCACTTCATATACATGAGTATAAATTATACATTTATGACAAGATGAAAAATCCCTAAAATACATCAAGAAGAAGTCTTTGACCTATAATAAAAATTACTTTCTCATGAAACCCATAAGTCAAGCTTTACAAAATACATTTTGTTATCTTTGTCTTCTTCATTACATAAATTCATAATTACATATTCATCATGAAGACTGATCCTAGTCACACTTTCCAAGACTCCCTCTTAACTAGGGAGGTATTCATAATGGTACATGGTCACTTTCAATCTGAAGAATCTCTCATAAGAGGAATCACATTGGTAACCCATCTGTATAGCATCATATTTAACATCAACATTGTCATAGTGCAAGGCCTTTAATAACAACTCCATCTCTCCACGATATATTAGCTACAACGCTGGCGAGACCAATGATGAGTAGACACCCTCACCATTGTCTCTATTGGACCATATCCCACTCGAGTTCACTCAAGATATGCCCATTAGGACTATTCTTACTGTTGGATTCCCAATCCTCAAAGAATATCGATCCTTCCATGAATACTCTTATCAGAACGTCTTATCACATTCTCAAAGAGTATCAAATGCCATATGTTTACCCAATCCTCCATTCTATCTCCCAGAATGATGTGTCTATATCTCCCTCTTAACTAGGGAGGATCCATTCAACATGTGTCTACTTTCCTCTTCATGGCCTTCACTAAGACTTACAGTTGTTAGTCCTAGTCTAGTGAATGACACATGAGATAGAAAAACACAACTTTCACTCCCTCTTAACCAAATATGATCAATCAATTCCACAAAGGAATGTACCTAAGCTTTCTTCTTGGCTTAAGTAAGAAACTCATTATTAGGCTCCCTCTTAATCAGGTACCTACAGTGGCGATGATTAAAAACATTCAGCTGCTCATGAGGGACTCCTTCATGCAATAGAAGAAAGATCAAACATTCTCAAAGTTTCTTGAGTTCAAAGCATTGGTGGATAAATACACGGGGAAGAATGTGAAGGCTCTTAGGAGAGACACTGGTGGTGAATACATCTCCAATGAATTCAATAAATTCTGCAAAAAAGAAGGAATTCAGAGAGAACTGATAGCACCTCATAACCCACAACAGAATGGGGTCACTGAAAAAAAGAATAGAACAATTGTGGGTGCAACAAGAACAATGTTGCATGACCAGGGCCTACTGATACATCTGTGGGCAGAGGCATGCAACACAACTGTATTTGTGAAAAATCGTTGTCCTCATAGGATACTTGGCATGAGTACACCAGAAGAGGCTTTTACTGGTAATAAAACTGATGTTTCACATTTTAAGATTTTTGGCTCATTTGTTTATGTGCATGTGACCAAAGACGCTAGGAAGAATTTGGAACCAATAACCGAGATTGGGATTTTTGTGGGATACACTAATACTCCCCACAACTATCGGGAGTATTTTCCAAACAACATAATGACTATTGTGCGATGGGATATAAAATTTGATGAGGAGAAAGCCATGCGATTGTCCCTTGAGAGGGAGCTGGATTTGCATGCAGAGGAGGAACTCTTGGTTCCTAAGGATGAGCCACAAGATGTGGAGTGGAAACATGCAGAGGATCATGGAGTGACAGAAAACACTCATGCAGAGCCATCCACCAGAAATGGTAGAAGGCATAACACGAAAGCTGATAGATTGAGACTTGATGCAGCAGAGAATGTAGGAGCCCCTACTTCACAACGCAGACAAAGACAGTCTCTAGACAGGTTCACTGGATACATGGATCTTATGAGAAAGTGTATTGTGATAGAACCATATTCCTTTCAGGAGGCAGTGCAGAAACCAATTTGGGTTGATGCAATGGTGGAGGAGTATGACTCCATTGTCAAGAAAAGTGCATGGGAGATTGTCCCAAGATCGGTCGGTAAATTAGTGGTTGGATCTAGATGGATCCGCAAGGTAAAGAAAGCTGCTGATGGGAGTGTGGAGAAGGACAAGGCCATATTTGTGGCCTGGGGATTCTCACAGATTGAGGGGATTGAATATGATGAGACTTTTTCACTAGTTGTAAGGTACTCTTCCATTAGATCCATCCTTGCACTCTCAGCGTAGATGGGGTGGGCGCAGTCATCAGATGGATGTAAAAACCGCGTTTCTAAATGGAGTTATTGAGGAATAAGTGTACATAGAGCAACAAGAAGGTTTCGAGATCTTTAACAGTGAGTTGCATGTGTGACGACTCAAGAGAGCATTGTATGGGCTGAAGCAAGCACCTCGTGCTTGGTACACTCGCATTGACAGCTATTTCACCGAACTAGGCCTCACCAAAAGTGAAAATGATGTAAACCTGTACGAGATCGTGGTTGAGGGTAAGCTATTGATTATTTTACTTTATGTTGATGATCTAATTTTGACTGTGATGAGCAGCTGATACACTCATGCAAGGAGGATCTTGCAAGGGAGTTAGAAATGAAGGAATGGGACTCCTCCATTATTTCCTTGGTTTTGAAATATGGCACTGGGATGGTGAAATTTGTGTTTCTCAAGGCAAGTACGCCAAAGAGATACTGGGTAAGTTTCACATGGAGAGTTGTAAACCCATAGACACTCATCTTCCAGGAAATTGGAGGAAAGAGGATGCTACTTCTGGAGAGGTAGTGGATGCTACTGTCTACAAGAAGTTAGTTGGTTCATTGATGTTTTCAAGTGAACACCAGACGAGAAATTTTATACACAGTTAACCAACTAAGTCAAGCTATGGTTAATCCGATAAAGCTCTTTTGGAAGGCGGGGAAGCATGTCTTGAGATATCCGAGGGGCACATCAGAGTATGGATTATGGTACAGACGGACAGAGGGAGTGAAGCTTCAATGCTTCACAAATGCAGATTGGGCAGGCAGTCCATCAGACAGAAAGAGCACATCAAGAGGAATCTTCATCATAGGATCGACAACAGTTTCTTGGTACATCAGGAAGAAGAGATCTGTGGCACTCAGATCAACGGAGGTAGAGTACATGGTAGAAAGTCAAGCTACATGTGAGGACATTTGGATGAGAAAGACCCTGGTTGGTTTGTTTGGTTCTCAGATGGATCCGACAGTGATACATTATGATAACTAGATTTGCATTAAACTCTTGGTTAATCCTATGTTTCATGATAGATACATGCACATAGACATCCGGTACCACCATCTCAAAGATTGTGTGTCATAATGTTACTTCAGTACATTCCCACAGAAGATCAGGATGCAGATATTCTGATGAAGGCATTCACCAGGAGCAAATTCGAATACCATAGAGACAGGATCGAGGTGAAGGATAATCCCTTTCTTGTTGAGAGGGAGTGTTGAAGTCCAAAAATAAATTGCAGCACCTATGCTAGTGCGGGATCAGGAGGTCCAAGCAACACCTACACTAGTGTGGGACCACAAGTCTTAGAAACACCTACACTGGTGTGGGATAAATTTGGTGCATGTCTATTTTAGTTATCCCTTAATTAAGATGGAAAATAAAATGTAATCTAATCTCAAAATCAATTGTAATATTTAACTGAGTGTGATAAAATCAGTTAGCTCATGAATTTTGAGTTGGGGATAGTTGGTGAGGCATGCAGAGTAATTCTAGTTGTAACAGAGTTCGAAGTGCAGTGGTTCATTAGTTAATGTAGGTTGTAATTAGTTTAACTCATTTAAGTGAGTTAAATTCAGTTGTGCTAGTTGTAACTGTTTGATACACTAGTGAGAGATCAAGTGAATTAAATATTATTTAATTCACAATCAGTGATCTCACATGCAATTGATGATTTACTATTATTAGCTGCATGCATTTTAGTTCCAGTGGATACCTAGTTGAGATCTAGGTGAAAGGGATATTGACTATTAGTTATAGGATTACTGGGTTGCACCCATGCAACCAAATGCCCATTGGATTTCCCATGATCCTTGTGCAGTCAAGGAAGGAAAAAATTCCTAAAGAATAGGGATTTCATTCCACATGAATTGCACAAGAAAGGCAGGTTGTTTAGAGGCTGAGAATTGGCTAAGCGTTGGCCGATTTTGTCCAGAACAATGTGAGACAATTAGCTGAGTACAAGAGGCTCTTGTGAGAATATTTGTATGTAATTGTTTCATGTATCCATGCTGGATATACAATAGAATATAGTGGGGTTTTGAGCAGCAATTTTTCCCCGGGAAATTATCTGTGTTGTGGTTTGATTGATTCTTCTTTGCTTCATGTGATTGGCATTTGTGTTTTAAATTCCGCAATTAATTTGTAGAAGTGATTCAATATCTAGCTTTAGTACATTGTTAGATCGGATTGAATCCATGATATACATATATGTTGTATAATTTCAACAATAACATCATATCTTATCCATGTTTCATATTTTCTTCTTGAGGACGAAACTTACTAAATCTTCCCTTTCTCCTTAATATGGAAGCATAGGCTTGATTCTCTTTATTTGATCCTATATCCACTTTATATTTTAACCTTGTCTCTTTTAATTCTCATAGAGACGATAGGTTCTTGAATGGTGTTGCTTATCTCTTCCCATATATGCTTGAAGTGAAGTTTTCCATCCCTCTGGCAGAGCATTCAACATCAATGTAGTTATTTCCCTATCATACTTTTCTTCTCCAATTCCTGCAATTGATCTTGTATTTCAGAAAACTTCATAAAGTATGAAGTTATTCCCTCATCTCTAGACATCTCCAACTTGTATATTTCTTGTCTTAGAGATATTTCTTCCCCTGTAGTACTTACCGAGAATATCTCCACCAATTTGTCATATATTTCTTTTTGAAGATTCTAGTTTTGATACATAGGGGATGATAGAATCCTTTATGGATTCTATAAGAATCGTATGGGATTTTATGTCTCCCTTCATGTATGACTTCATTTTACTTTTCTTTGCAAAAAAATATTTTGATAGATTCATATGAATTCATAAAGATACTTACTTGAGTATATGCCTTTCTTCTTCTATCAACTTCCTTGTTGATGATGATGTAAATAGCACCATGAGCTCCCTCTTATATAGACTTTAAGAGTGGTGTAAAGCAGTAGATCACCTTCGATCCTTGATGATGATGATTATCAAGGATGACGACTTCAACAAGGTGGCTTGATGATGTCTCTAACAATTTTTATTTGACTTCAACACCAAATAGTTGTTGATGGTAATGGCTTCTATACAATGTCCTTCTTGATGTATAGGTCCTTGATCTTCTTGAGGTGGCTTTCCAAAAACTGCCTCTTTAGAACTGAAGTTTGAATATTCAATGTGGATCTCCAAATTTTGCTTTATAGAAAAATGATTCTTGAACTCTTGGTGCTTGAGTGTCTTCTTTCAAAATATCCCTCTCTTGTCTTCATCCCCTTAGCTTTGAAACCATGTTGAGAATTTGGTAGGGTAGAGTCTCATTCAATTCTCTTACTTGATAAATGCATGTGTTATACTTTTTATTCTTCTATTACTTATATCTAATATTCATTAGATTATTATGTATTTCATCAAGTAAATTATTAAAATAAAAGAGACACAAAGTTTAGGCTCTTGAATCTAGGGCAAAAACCACTCCCTCTTGGAGAGGAAAATCTGAAATTAATTCTTCTTATCTATATTCAATTGACAAGTGCCATGGCCATGACTCAAACCCTTGATTCCAGTATGACACCAAGACCTTGTCACTTCTCTTCTCGGCTTCTCTAGCTGATCCCTCCTTTCTACACTGTACTACACCAACACTAGGAAACTTGGTTCCTAACCCTAAACAATGAGCTCCTTCTCTGATTTTTTTGGTATAATCTTCGCCTCCTAGAGACCTCTTCATCAGCCTTATTTTCTGCACCCTTTGATGAATTGAACCGAGATCTTTATCTCGCCGTAACACCCTTTCTTTTCTCTATGTATCCTTCGACCCTTTACTGATATATCAAATATATAGTTACCCATGACCGAGGCTTTATATTGTCTCTTTCTTTCACTTCTTGCAATCTCCCTTTCTTCATTGTATAATATTGCTTCTTCACACCACAAGAAGACCCTTCCTCTGCACCTACTATAGTCCTTGACCTTGCTGTGATTGCTCTCGGCTTATGTGAGGAGTGCGAGGTAATATATACCCTAGACAGAGCTAGATCAATCCTTCCTTTCTTCGCTGCTTATCCTTGTATCTTCGCACAAACTGCAGTCACCCTTATGCACTTCTATTGTAGACCGAATTATGAATTGTTTGATGATAAGTGAGGCCGCAGTCCCTTATATACAGGGACTGTTTCCCATCTCTAGGCCGACATGATCACACGAGTGTGAGCCGACTTTATCAAGGAGACTTCTAGCACAATTTAGGCTGAATTCAAGGAGAATATTTGACAAGGTCTTCTAGCATAAAAATTACATCAATATTTTGTCTTTACAAGTGTAACATCACTTCATATACATGAATCTAAATTATAAATTTATGACAAGATGAAAAATCCCTAAAAGACATCAAGAAGAAGTCTTTGATCTATAATAAAACTACTTGCTCATGAAACCCATGAGTCACACTTTACAAAATACATTGTATTATCTCTGTCTTCTTCATTACATAAATTCACAATTACATAGTCATTATGAATACCGATCCTAGTTACACTTTCCAAAACATTTCACATTGCATGACGTTGAACGTATCTTGCTCTATGTACCATGGTTTTACTTTGTCATTGAAAATCATGGTTTGATATGTTTGATAAAATTTTTATTCCTCATTCTGCCCATCTGTGTGCTCGTCCATCTAACATCCACATGCTTGTTGGTCTGACTTGATCAAGATGATTCTACCAAAATTCCATTGTAGACTACACCTCTTCTTAAGATAATAATGTAGGTTCGGTCTTTGAAGGGAGAATTTCTGGAAATTGTCCACTATGCCAATCCTATAAGGAGCCATCGTATATAAACGTAGTGATTCCTACTTTGAATGATAGTATGATCACCTTATAATATGAGATCCCGATAGAGGTATATTGTAATTCTATTTTCATTTTGGGATCATTCATTTGTATTACTCATTTCATTTGGGCAAGAGTTCTGTGTAAAAAGGGCTAGTAGGTATATTGTAATTCTATTTTCATTTTTGGATCGTTCATTTGTATTACCCATTTCATTTGGGCAAGAGTTATGTGTAAAAAGGGATACTTATATTAAATTTATAGTTTGAGTATTCCATTAAAGTTTATTTTCCAACGATGTTGTTAACCATTATTAGAATTTATACTTTCTCATTTATGGACTGTACTGTATAGATATTTTGTAGGAAAATTTAACTTTACAAAATCAAGAATAATGGTAATTTATAAATAATTTTTTTTTGTAAGTTTATAAGTTGAATTGCATTGTAAATGGACACTTTTTAATTCTTAATCTTGTTCACAAAATGAATGGGTGTATTTTTAGTATAAAGTGACACCTTTCATTTGTTGATAAAATGGTTCAAATTGATGAATTATTAGAGTTATTGAATACTCTAATACTTTCTACTATTGAAAACATTATCAAAATAGGTGAAGCCACTCTCACCAATGTTCAAATCTATTTAGAAGATGTATAGGAAAAAATCGAGTTTATTCAGCTTGAGTCACAACTCCAATAGGATGAAATGCAACAGAAAATCATCATTCTGAACTTGTCCTTGTTTAGAGAAATTCTTTGTTTGAGAATCCTGTTAGCAGCCAACACATAATCAAATCAATGATGCCACTTTAAGAGAAGATTTAAATGAATATGCAAAGGTTCAACTTGCACTTCAGAAACTCATCACCAGAACTTGAGAAGAAGTTATGAACAATAAACATTGAACTAGTCTTGCATATGAAAAGGAAGTGACGTTTCACATTCCAAACTACTCTAAACCAATCCATTTTTAGAATGTTAGGTTTCTTCAAGAAAACTCTTCTTCACCTACTCCAATTTCACATTAGATTCTCAAATTCCAAAATTATCGTCAAGTTGACTACATGAAGGATCAATGTTTTGATCTTCATCCTTGTGAGAAGTGGAAAAAATAGCCATTGCTAAAAAAAAAGTTCCAATCACATGAACCTTGCAAGAATGAAGATTCAACTTGAATGGATCGCTTCTTGGAAATCATATTCAAAATCCAAGAAGATATATCAATCATACCATAAAATTTATTCTCAAGTTTTGAAATATCTTGTAGTAGAGAGATTATTGCCTTTTCACCTTGTATCTGACAAGGGGTAATTGATATTCAACTACTAGTTTCAAAGCCATATCAAGCAAGTCTGAGCCACAACTAGAACTAGAGCTAATAACTAGAGCCCAAAGCCAAAGATAGTATTGTACTAAGAGAATGACTCATGTTTCATGATTTCCATTTGATTTTTGGTCCTCTTTGATTAGTAGAAGAATTAATGCTTATTCTAGACAACTATTTGTGGTAATATTCAAACCACCACTTCGATAGTTTGTGGTCATATTCAAACCACCCTTAGAGAGCACTTCCATTTCAGAAAAGACATTAGGTTCCCAATTAGATTTTGAATTTTTCCAGAAAATTCTTGGATTGAAGTTCCTGAGTTGGTGGTCAACCTTAAACCACCGCCAATATAATACTTTTTCTTTTACTACCCATTTGGTTTGTAATTTTCCTTAAACCAAAACTAATAGAAGAGTTTGACTTCCACTACCCATTTGGTTTGTGGTCTCCATTAACCCACCATATTTAGAGAGTACATCCATCCATTTGTTGTTATCCATCTTCATATTTAAACTCTCTTCTTGGACTCACATACAACCCTTCAGATTAGATGGGGGAATGTTGGAAACATAATCCTTAGGAATCATGTAAATATGTATTATCCACTTATGAGGAAGGAAAACTTCCACAAATGAATGTGAAAAGTCATGAGGAGTCCAAGATATCTCTTGGAAGATGAAACAAAGGGTCATAAGAAATAGAATTTGATAATGTGTATCATGTGAATTAATATTGTATCTCACAACTTATCAATATCTCTTGCATTCGTATGTGAGTTCTTATAGGGAGAATCCCTATATCATTAAGTTTGTGGACTTTGGATTCAATTACTTTGCTAAATATAATTGAATTTGACGTTGTTGATGAATCCACCTAATAATAAATACATATGTGTTGATCTCATCATGATAAGAGGAAGCTAGATTAAAAAATAAATAAAAATTCAACCATCCAAACCTTTTGTCAATAAAATAAATGAGGGAACAATATTTTAACTTATACATTTCCTATCAAATTGACATGCATTTGGAAATTCCAAATTTCTATAAAAATCTAAATTACATAATATGAATAAGGATAAAATATCCTATTTTATTCACTATAAGTCCAAGGAAGACAACAATCTTCAAAATTCCGCCTTGCCTATCATTGATATGCATTGGGAAATTCAACATGGTTGTTGAAACCAAATTGACTGAATATAAAAATGATAAAGTATATTATTATCTTCACTATTAAGTCTCAAAATTTAAGTAAGTTTTAAACCTTTATAGTAATTAATGAATACATATATTCTTTATAACAAAAAGGTAAACAATGACAATCGCATAATACTTGGGGATTTTCCCTGGAAATTCTTAATCAGGAAACTAGTAAAATGTTTAAAGTCACCTCTCTAAGTTTTATTGTCATCAAATTCATAATTTATAATACAATATATAGGATCCTACAAGAGCTAAAACTCAAGTATTTTTACTTGGATTAGACTCAAGTATGTGAAGGAAAATGAGGTATCACAAAATTTCCAAAACTGAAAATTGTGTAAAAAAATGCCAAAAAATGTATGCAAAAGACTACCCAATTTTTTAAAGGGGAAAATCTCCCAAATTATCAAGTAAGGAGCTACCACCCCCCTTTTATCCCCCTAAAATAGAGGTGATTCCACCCCCCTATGGCATCACACCTATGTTCAACGCATACAAATTACACGTGGGGCTAATTATGCAAATAATATAACATATACCAAACATTCTCCCACTTGATATTTTCTTTATACACGTGGTCATGAGATTACATGATCAATAATCTAGGGCATCAATTTCCATTTGTTCTCTACACTAAGGAAACTTCTTGGTGGTCACAAGCTTTGTTAATGAGTTTAAAACATTACTTAAAATGTCCACCTTCATATGTAACACCTTATCTTCAATCACGTCTCTCATAAAATGATATTGAACATTAAAATGCTTTATCTTATAATGATAAGATAGGTTATTTGCCAAAAATATTGCACTCAGACTATTACTATTCAACCTTACAACTTATGCAAATCCATTACCTGAACACAACCTTGGTAACCATACAAATTCCCTACTTTCATGAGTGTCTGCCATATATTCAACTTCTGTAGGTGAAACCACAACTATAAACTAATTATTCCTCCTCCAAATAAGTTAAACATATATGCACTTATAAATATTTTGTGATCTAGATATCCAACCTAATCTGTGTTAACTAATAAATGTATGTCCAACAATCTACATGCTCCAAGTATTCCTTTCTATCAAATTCCATAATTTCTAGTGCGATCATGCAAATACCTAAAAAAACCCATTTATAGTTGCCCAATGATCCTTCCTTGGTTCTGAAATACACTTGGTTAAGACTCCCACAGCATGTGAAATTCTTGGTCGATTACAAAACCATTACATACATCAAAATTCCAACAACACTAACATAGGGAAATGAGACATGTCCTCTTCCTCTTCCTATGTCTCAGGACACTAATACATATATAACTTTACACCTACATGAATAGGGACATGATCCAGTTTGCAACCCTACATATTAAACTTGCATAATATGGTGTCCATATATATATATATATATATATATATATATATATATATATATATATATATATATTGATTCAATTAGAGTTTCCTACTTCCTCAATCTATTTTGTTTTCCATTCCAAAAATAAATTTTGTAGCCCCAAGATCTTTCATGTCAAATTTAGAGGACAACTGATTTTTACATCCTTGATAATTTCCTTATTGATTCTAATCAACAACATATCATTAACATATAATACCACATAAATTAAATGATCACTAATTAATTTGAAATACACAAAGTGATTAGTTTTGTTCTTTGTGAAGCCAAGTCCCAATATATAAGTATCAAAATTTTAATACCACAT
Source organism: Pinus albicaulis (assembly GCA_034641835.2). Taxonomy (NCBI): domain Eukaryota; kingdom Viridiplantae; phylum Streptophyta; class Pinopsida; order Pinales; family Pinaceae; genus Pinus; species Pinus albicaulis. The sequence goes on along the minus strand of CM076572.1, from coordinate 1,226,514,774 downwards.
CCTTGGAGTTTGCTTTAACCCATATAGGGACGTTTTCAACTTGAAAATAAGATCTTTCTTTCATTTCATTACAAAATATTATAGTTGTTTCATGTATGTTTCTTCTTCAATATAAAATGCAATATCAACAAACAAAAAAATCTAATAGAAGTTAATTGAGAAAAAAATGACTTTTTAACCAAAGTCAATTCATTTTACTTGGAAATAACCTTTTTCTACCCATTGAGATTTGTACTTATCCACTTTACCTTATACATTAAATTTTTCTTAAATAACTATTTTCATAATCATCATATTTATCCTTTTACTCAAGGGTATTAAAGAGTATTCTCTAAGTGTATACTCTGTTATAGAGAATCCATGGTATACAAGGTCAAGGTGATTCTATCTAAGACATTTCATCACATATTTCATTAGGGGCATCTTCTTTCTTTGAGCTTCTTCCTCTATTCATCATGAAAAAACTTCACTTTCATCCTAAATTTGATAACTTGACATAGAGTGTCTCTAAGAAAGCAAATCTCACAATTCCTTTTAGGCACCAAATATATGAAACCTTCATAAAAGATGCATATCCACATCATGGAGGTCCAATTTTCAATGAGGATAGGTTTTTTAATTTTGGTTTTGTTATTCTTATGTCGTATCTAAAACAAGTTTAGAAATAGCTCTATACTAGCATGCCAATAATAATTAAAGGCATTCATTAGAAAAAAGTTCCAATATATCTTATTAAATCAATTTAAAGGCACTATCAAAATGAAAATAACCATGAAACAATGAAATAAGATAACGATATTCTCAAAAAAAAATTATACTTTATATTTTGAGTAAATTTTTTTTATTAAAAATCTTCTAGATTGATAAGTAAAATTCTGAAGAAGAGACTATAGCTCCGATGTGTATTTACCATCTCGAAATATCAATATAATAATAATGTGTATCAACTATATCAACATCCAAAATTGAATTAGGTCATTCCATTTAATATTTTCTCAATAAAGTTTTGAATTAGTTTCCCCTTCATGATCAAGAGTTTGGATAGGTTATAAAGTTTTCAAACTAGGAATGCCACAACATTCCAAATCTATTATTTATAATAGGAGAATTAAAACTACCACAAAAAGCTCAAGACCAAACATGGTTGCTTTACATAGATAATGTAGATTAAATTTGCAAACATTTGAATGTTAAGGGAATGATTTGTGGCCATACTCCCATTCAGTTGGGAGAACTTCATAAATATATAGAAGCATGCAATACATGTGCAACCACGTGTTAAGTCATCTGAAACATACCCTCATCGAAAATAGAAGTGGGGAAGATTGAAATAGCAACCGTACATTAGAGATGTACTTAAACAATATGATATTGAAAAACATTGAAATTTTTATTTAACAAATCTTCCAATGATTTTGAATTGAAAAGTTGAGAAATAACAATCTTGATAGAATAAGAAAGTGGATATAATTTTGAGTTAAATGGAAATAAAGTTTCATGATATTGTACTTTTTATCTTAGCAAAAAATTTGATGGAAATATAATAGAAGAAGAATCTGGTTGGTTTTCCACTTGTGGGGTTTTGCATTGGTCTCTGACCTAAATATTGGTGTCTCTATTGTGTATGATTTTCTTATGTTGTTCTTTACTATTCCACTGCATTGTTGATATTTATTATTCTCTCTACATAATTTCTATTGATGATATGATGTTATGGGGTGAATGTAATATGTAAATGACAAAAAAGTTTGAAAATGAAATTATCTACATCAAAGAACATTCTAGCCCAAAAAAACTAACAATAATCTTCCCATTTAGTTGGATTATCCATTACATACCTTCTTAACATATCCTCAATCACTTGGTTGGCTCTCTTTCTTTTCCCATCTATTTTTGAATGATATGCTGCACTAAAATTCATATATTCACCAAATCCTTTAAATAATCCTCTCTAGAAGTTTGTAGTAAACATCAAATCTTTGTCTGAAACAATTTCCTTAGGTACTCCATACAACTGAAAAATTTTCTTCATGCATTTTTCTACAATATTAGTTTCCTTATGACTTAATTTAACTAGAATAAAATGGGTATCCTTCATCAATTTATTCACTACCAGAATTATTGAATCATGTCGGTTTGTTGTCTTGAGAAAGCTAATAATAAAATCAATGGTTACTACTTCTAGAATTAGTAATGGCTTTAGCAAGCCTGCTGGGTGTCTATATTCAACATTCACTTTTTGAAATTCCATGCATCTGCTATGTAATCAACCACATCCTTTTCTATTCCTAGCCAAAAGTATTGGATTATTATTGATTCTAAATATTTTGTGGTAGCTAAGATATCCTATGGAGGCTCCATAACTCTCCCTTAATGGTGTAGAGGCTTGAGGTCAAAGACTCGACCTTGTACTTACACCTATTAGGGGGGAATTTAAGGTAACTTGTATCATGGATCTCTCAAATGTCACTTCCTACAGATCCATGTAGCTATCAAAGAAACAACCGCAACGATCCATGAAAACATGAATGAGTGGATTTGCGTTGATAATTAAAATGTATTTAGTTACAAATAATCCTTTGCTTGTGAGCATATGATTTGTTGATCTTTGAGAACCTTTTATTTTGATGATATTTAAAATATTATAGCCCTTAATTGACACCTTTAAGTGCACAAATTTTAAGTGACAATAGTTTCCCCTGATGTTTGAGGTGAGAATCATATGAGTATTCGAAACACATCAAGTTTTTCCTGACTGTGAGCCTTCCTACTTCTTGGGAGAGATACCTTGGTCCGAGAGACAAGAAGGGACTTGAAGGATAACTATGGAATCCATTATTGAAAAATAATTATATACAATTTACATACAAGGTGGGAATGTCCCATGCTCATGATCATAACTATTACAATGATGTTACATTTTCACAAAAGAGGGGTGTTTCCGACAATGTTGAGAACATAATTGTTGTTGCTAAAGTATATGACTTCTTCACCCTCAAGGGTGCTCAATAGAATAAATTACTAATGATATATACGCCCCCATGTACCATGCATAACTAGTGATGATGATACTATTAGCGGTGATATGCCATCCTGTTGCATCAGTCTTAGACCGAAATTGGAAATTTCCACTATCGCAAAATATGAGACATCTAGTCATGAAATAGTGTTGAAGTAGAACGTCAGGGAGGCTAATGAATTTTTTAGGCAATGATGACTCCCATTGGACCATATGAGGTTCACATCTGAAAGATTGTAGTGCAAATGAAGTTACTAATTCCTTCCTAGAAAATGAGATCTGATGTTGACAGAAAGGAACACACGACTGTTCAAAGAAAGAGGTTCTCAGAGAAATCCACTTGAAGAAAATTAAAATAATGAACTGTGATGAGGTGTAGAGATCACAGTGGATGAGGTAAAAATAAAATAGATACTATAAACTTCCCATGGTTGGAGCAAAATGGTGGTGGTGGAAGTTAAAACAAATGAAAGAGGTATGCCCTCGGAGTTGGGAGGACGTTTGGGGGAGTGATATATGATTGCTTTGACTGATAGGAGTGGGTAAATTGCAATACAATGTGATGGCTAAGGGTGGTGGAGGGTCACGATACATATACAGTATTAAGCATACACGATGAAAATGTAAGTACTCCAACCATGGGTGACAGGGACTGCTGCAAGGTAGTATGTGAAGAATATGGTGAGTGGTGAGTTTATTTCTTCCAAAAAATGTTTGTACACTTTCCAAAATAATATAATGATGGTTTTGAATGTACAAACATGTATATGGGTTACCCAACATGTAGATGTTTGCATGAGGGTGCAACAAATTAGCTACTTAATGTGGGCTCCCATTGGTTGGTATCAGTGTTGGAGTGATGGATGGATGGTGATCGTGAAAATGGTCTAATGGTGGTGGAGGTGTGTGAGGCCAAGTTAAAATGTGGTGCCACATTTAATGATGATCAAATTTATAGGTGCCAAATAATAGTGGAGGATAACATTAAGATGAGGCTGAAGCACGAGGCAATGAATCAAGTTATGTGAAGAAATGATTCCTAGGTGAGGTAATGCATAATGAATGTAAATAATTTTAAGGATAATACTATGTGAGGAAATCCATGGGGGTGGAAGAACTACTAACCAAACACAAACATTTACCGAGTGAAAAATGAGTGTATCAGTAGATGGGGTCAATGCCATAGGGGCCTTGTGGTGAACTTAGGGGTAATGAACTAGAATATGAAAATATCTTAGAGGGAGAACTTGTCATGCCACCTTGAAATAAATAATACCTTTAGTGTGAGTATTTTTCCTTGCGTGTAGGGAACCATCATGGGCAAAAAATTGAGCATGTAATCATGATCTATAAACCCCAAGTGAAATAATTATAGATACATGAAATAATCTAAGTAAATATTGTATGAAGATAGTGATAAAATATGACATGCTTGAGTAGAAGCCTGAGAGTGACGAGGGGCCTTGGGGGAAAATTTTGACATGGGTTAAGAAAGAGGCCAATGTGATACGGACATTATGTTAATCCATAGGGTATGAATGGATTGGGAAACTGAGTTCATGGGCTTCCAAATGGTCATTAGGAAGTTGGATGATGGGGCATATAAAAGGGGATGCGTCTCATTGTGCCATCTCTTTTGGATGCTGGTGAAGTTGTGCCTGCATAGCTTCATCATGATTGCGACACATTCTGGAGACTTTTAAAGTACCATTTTCATTTGTGGGAGAGACAAGTAAGTCCTCACACAATGAACCTTATGATTTTTTTAGTAGATAAGGGGCTGTATGGTTAGGGGAAACCATATTACCATTTTTATATATGTGTTACACTAAAATCTGTCATCCTGACATTTTACTATGAGTATGAGCTCATGATTAATCATACTTCCTCCTTTTGCAAGTATAACATATCAGCTCCTCATGTCAAGCTTTCAACTTCAGAGAAAAGTTCCTAAAAATCCCCTAAACATTGGTATCGCACTTTCTCTATACATTCCCTGCAGTCCCACACCTAAAGTTCAGCTCTCCTGCGGAACCATACTGCACGTTCTTTGTGTTATGGGTGCGGACCTCTGTAAAATTCAAAAAGGCGAGAAAGTAAAGATAAAAAGTGAATTTCAGATGAATTCTAGAAGATTCTAGATGGGAATTTTTGGGAATGGATACGCTTTGAGAAGGTTCATGCATCCCTCACTTGATGGAGCTAACCCCTTGATGTAAGGAGCTAATCCCTTTGAAGGAGGATTCTATCCTTTCATATTTGGAACAAGAAACCTCCTCTTTTCCACTATAAAAAGAGGCCTTGGGTAGCCTCAAAGGGAGTTAAAGCTTATGATATTTGAAGTTAAATGCTGTTGAGATTCAGACTTAGTTAACTAAGACTTTCTGTGAGGTTAAATCACTCATCTCCATTTGTCTTAGTTCAAGAGTGCAATGCTTGTCAAAGTAGAGGAGATTCCTGCTTCGGACCCCGGGAGGACCTGCACAACATCAAGGCATAGGTTGTAAAGGTTTTCTATCTTTGAAGTTAATACAAATATACTCATTTCTCTCATTAAACTGTCAATTCATGGTTTATTTCATAAATTCCTTGATCATTATGATAAGTATGATTTGTAATAATGTCTATACAGGTGCTGCTTAATCTTTTTGCTTGTTTGTGACTGCAGATTCACGAGGAACGTTCTTTTAGTGCACGGGAAGGACTTCAACGAAATCAAGCAAGCGTTGGACATAAGGTAGGCCTTACACCTATATAGTGTTTTTATGAATCTTATATGCTTAGAGAGAGATTAGTATAATTGGCTATTTGTTGCTAGTTACTTTTAGTACTAGAGAGATCGGTCTTGTCCGCAAGATGGATTAATCTACACAACAAAATGGCGACTCCGCTGGGGATGGAACTTATTGTTTTTGGTTCTCTTTTATTTTTGATTTGAGGAAACATTTTTTCCTGGTTTTTGATTGATACATATCTGTCTGGGTAATTTAGATTTTCCCTGTTTTTGAAAATTTAGAAATATTTTAAGTTTTTCTATAATTTTTCCTAGGACCGCATTTTGGCTTATTTTGACAGTGCGGGCAGGTTCGCACTTTCTGTAAAGAATACAGTGCGGGACCGCACCTGTCAATACTGGTTACCTGCGGACCCTGTAAAAATTTTAGAAAATCTCTAGATTTCTTTTTCTAGTTTATTTTTAGATCTTTGGTTTCTGCCCAGACTGATTATTGTTTCTGTCAAGAATTTGTTGTGAATGAACTCCAACAGTGTTAATGTTTTGATGATTTTCTAGAAGATTTTGCCAATTGGATAGTTTTTCCACTTGGTCTTTTGTAGCGATTCGAAATTTTGACAATTTGCAGTATCTCAGATTACATTGATCTCTTTTTGTCTTCTGAATCCGACCTGATTGTGAAAACATCCTATATTGAGAAATTAAGCCTTTTGTTTCTTTGCAAATCTTCGAAAAAACTTGGTTGAAAGTTTTGAATTTCATTTTTGTAAAAACATATTTTGAGTGTTTTTGATCTGTTTGTTATCTGAACGAATAGATTCTTAGTTTGCTGAACAACTAAGGAAAACATTCATAAAAAAAAATCTAAAAAGATTTTACTCAATTTAGATTTTAGTTCTCAAAGATTAGATTTTGTAGTTTTGAGTAGTTTTAATTTTTGTAGCTTTCTTTCGAAGGAAAATTGTTTTGTAGCTTCTAGTTTGGAAAAGAAAAGGATTTTTCTTGTGAGCTTTCATAGTTTATTGAAAAGACAAAATATTTTCTTTCAATCATTCTTCGTGTTTAAAGAAGGAATTAAAAGGATTGCATTCTCTAACTCTTTCTTTAGATAGCAAGTTCATTGAAAGAAAAAGAATTGAATATCATCATAGGTGCATTTTAGTGTTTTTTGAAGTCGAGTCTTCACATCATCCAAAGTTTCATTTCCGCACCCATTGACTTAAGAAACAACTCATAAAAGTAACGCTTAACTAAAATTCATCTAGTAATCTTTTTATTTCTAGGGCTCTTATCACCAACATAGCTTAGGCTAGTATATTGGAGTAGGGAGTAATTAACTCTCCAAGATAGCTAAAACAAACAAGTAGACAAATCTTGCGGTAGGAAGAATTCCAGTTGTTGCATGTATGCTCTGGGAAGCTCCTCTTAAAGGAGTTAAGCACGAGATCATATCTGAACCAGTGGGGTAATCAATCCTTCCTCATTGGGAACAATAGAAGATATACACGTATTAAAAACGGTAAACCTCGGATAGACCATTGTCGAGGAGCCAGGGGTCACTTGTCGGTAAACCTTGGATTATTTCAAGGAGCCTTCAAGGGGATTGAGCTTTGTTACTCTGCCCTTGCGTGTGTGTCGGATCATAGACTGTTCCCCCAGGTATATTTGTTTCAGTTGGTAACCTGAGTGGCTATAATCTTTAGGATTCTTTCCTAAGGTGACGGTGGAGGGAAGATCCCACTGTACCTGGAACAGACGTCGACTAGACTCACTTGGACTCTCTGGGGGGTTCTCTTCACTCGAGATGGTTTTGTGAAGAAACTTGTGCCAGTTTGTTTCATTAAGTAGGTTTTCGGGGTAACTGTTCCAACCGCCCTTTTCGTGTTAAAATTCTACTAAGTTGGATTTCATCACCAACTAGTGATTTTAGTACGGAAAGTTACCTGTTTGTATGTGGTTTGAACTCTTAGATTTTTAAGCGAATGATTCAATTGTTTGTTTCTTAGAGACTTTAGGTGTTTTTCATTGAAATTTTTCTTTGTTTGCGTGTGATTAGATAATTTTTAATCGTGGCGGAATTGCCAAGACAATCCCGGAGAATACAAGGGAAACCCCCTGAATATTCACCAAGTCAACTTGAAGGGCTTCGAGCTCTGGTACCACACAGTAGCTGTAGACTTAGGTCAACAGAAGTTGAAAGCTCCGCTATAGTTATACATCCTGATCATCAAATACCTACAACAGAATACATTCAAGAACCGATTTCAGTTTCTGAAGTTACTGAAAATATTTCTCCTTCTGGTGAATTATCTGACGAACCTGAAATCTCTGAGCCTAAAACTAAATCTTTTGTGTTAGAAACATCTTCAAGATTTGTTACACCAACTTCTAGCGATCCAGGTTCACCTAGGGTAAGAAATATCATTACAGAAAATCTTCCCTCTGGACTTATTTCTATTGAAGAACTTACTAATCCAGACGAAGACATATCTCTTCCCAACTCCCCTCAATCGTTAAATCTTAGGGAGTGTGAATCTATTTTCTACAGCCCCATTCGAACTAATCCTTGGTATCTCTCTTTAACTGATTTTTTAGAGAACCCGGGTCTTGCTTTTTATCCACCTCGAATTCCATTTCATCCTACACCCAGAGGTTATTATCCGTCATCTTTTATGGCTGGAGAGTCATCCATGTTTTCTCAAACGCCTGAATCATTTTTACATGGTGGTCCTTCTGTTCCTTCGGGATATCAGTCTTTTTCTGGTACTTTCTCGAGAGCAGCTCCTCAACCTATCGAAAACGTGTTATCATCTGGTCTTGATGGACTTAAAATTGAAACGTCGAATGCAGAACAAATTTTTATGATGTCTGGTAATATTCCCAATCCTCAAGCTGAAGGCAGTCAGTTTCCTTCTGGGGGCCAACCTCAGGGAACTCAGTTACCGCCTGGGAGGCAACCTCAGGGTAGTCAATTACCGCCTGGGGGGCAACCTCAAGGTAGTCAGTTACCACCCGGGGCACAACCTCAAGGTAGCTTTTTCCCAGGACAAACTGTGGATTCATATTATTTTGGGGGGCAACCCCAAGGACAGTACATACCTCAGGGTTATCAAACTCAAGGACAGTACATTCCTCAAGGTCAACCCCAAACTCAATATGCTCTTCAGGGTCCTCAACAACCCCAACTTCAGTACGTGCCTCAAGGTTATCAACCTCAAGGGAAGTAACCAATGCAAGGTTACCAACAGCCTTCTGGTCAACCATCTGTTCAAGGAACATGAAATTTACCTTTTAATTATCAACCCTACGTTCAACCAGGTTTTGGTCCTTACGTTCAACCTTCTACGGGACAATACCCCAGAATGATGGTGTGGGATCCGTCCCAATATCAACAGCCTTTGCAGCCTAATGTGCAGTTACCTTATCAACCTGGTCAGCCATTGGTTTCGGGTTCAACTCAGCAACCTGTTCAGCCAGCTATTCAAACTCCTGCACCTAGTTCAGTTCAACAGGCTGGGCCTAGTACACCTCAGACTCCGCCCCAAACTGCTGCAACTGCTGCAACGTCTGTTCAACCTGTCACACCTGTTTCTGGAGTGTCTGTAACCCCGAGTTCGGCTATCCCTGTATCCGTGCAAACCCCTCAAGTCTCTGTACCTCAGTCAGGACCTTCAGTTCAGACTACAGTTCAGATGCCTGCAGGACAAGCCGGTACGAGTACAGTTGTTACAAGTCAACCTTAATTTACTTATCAACCGTACCAGGGACAACCGCAATTCGGTCCCTATGTACAGAATCCAAGCTATCAGTATCAACCGTACTCTGGTTATACTTATCAACAACCTCAGTATGGTCCGGTTCATCCTGGTTATCCAGGGGGTTACACAATACCTAATGCTAATCCGATTCCTAGTTACCCTGGGTATCTGCCTCCTGGATCTGCTTTGGCTTCTCAAGGTTTTCGTGACCCTAACTGTCAATTACCATTCATCGCAACTTTGGACTTACCTGATTTGACGCGCCTTACAAATGATCCTATTTTTTATTATCAGAACTGGCCGCCAATGCCTCATAAGTTGCCCAGTGATATACCAAAATTTGAAGGTAAGTCAGGAGAGGATCCATCGAATCATGGTATGACTTATCACCTTTGGTGTGCATCTAATTCAATCATTGATGATTCGATTCGCTTACGTCTTTTCCAAAGAACCCTTATAGGTCTTGTGGCTAAATGGTACATTGAGTTACCACGCAGCTCGTTTCATAATTTCAGTCAGTTAGCAACATATTTCTTGACTCATTTTCAGTTGCCTGTCAGATACGACAACGGAACAGAATTATTAACTTCGCTAAAACAATCTACGTCCATGTATATTTCTGATCATATTCATGAATGGCGACGTAGACGACGTTTGGTGAAAGTTTATATTCCGGATCAAATTTTGGCAGAATGGTTTGTTAAATCATTATTACCCAAGATCACTGAAGATGTAGCCAAGGCTGGTGTTGTTACTGAAGAGCAAGTAATTGCCCAAGCTCAGTACCTTGACCTCGTATATACACAGTCAGGTACTTTACATGAGAAAATTCCCGATCTTCCAAAGCAAGGTCAAATAGCTGCAGCTCCTTCAGGGTCTCATGCCACTGACGGTATGATTGGTACAGTTAATTCTAAAAGCAAGAAGAAATCTTCAAAGAATTCTTCTCCAATTATAACTTTACCTGATTCCCCGAAAGGAGAATCTTCTCCCGAAGTTTCTGCCGACATTCATGTCGTTGAAACATCTACGACAAAATCAAAATCCGGTGGTAAAAAGAAGGGGAGGAATAAAAACAAAAAGAATTCGAAAGAGAAAACTGATAAAGATGAATCCAATGACGAAAAACGTAAACCTCGCTATCCTTGTTTCATTTGTGAACAAGATCATTTCATGAAAGAATGTCCATATCGAGACGAAGTTACGAAATTCGTTAAAGGATCGCAACAACCTGCTGTCTTGAAGGATCCTTTTCCAATTCAAGATAGTAAGATGATTGGTTCTTCCTCGACTACTTTAGAAGAGCCTATTATGATGATGTCTCATGTAAGGGTTACGGCGCGATTGCAAGATTACGGTTCTAAGAATCCTGTTGATGGAAAAGAAGCAGAGTCTTCCAATGCAAATACATCAAATACACCTCCTCCTGTTTCCGGTCTGCTACAGCTCGAGAAACAAAATCCAGACTTAATAATGAAACCGCCTGTTAAAGGTGTTCTTCGTAAATCAACTTTCAATCCACATGCGAGAGCTGCTCAGAATTACAACATTGTTGAAGACTTAGTTGTTTCTCCTTCAGCAATGTCGCTTTGGAAGTGCTGCAATCATGTCCAGCATAGCGTAAATTATTATTGTCTGCCATAGGAGCTGTCGATGTTCAAGATTCTAACCTTATAATCTTCGATTTAGAAAATAGTACACCACATCTTCCTCACCAAATGGCTTTCCAGATTCTAGTGTTAGTAAAAAACAGACCAATTTTTCGGACTGTGATTGATGAGGGAGCTTCAACGTGTATTATGTCAATTCAGTGTTGGAAATCACTCGGATCTCCTACACTTAACCAATCCCTGACAATTCTAAAGGCTTTTTATGGTCGAGGTTTTCAACCTTTTGGTATTTTGTAGTATTTACCCATAGGGGTCGAAGGTCAAATCGTTAATCTAGATGTGGAAGTGGTTGATGCCCCTCTATATTACAACCTTCTTCTGGGTCGTAGTTGATCCTATGCTATGACTGCTGTTGTCTCTTCGGTCTTTCGACTTATAAAATTTCCATATCAAGGAAAGATCATGACAATAGATCAGTTAGCTTATTTCTCGTCTGACCCAGCCTCTACAGAAACAATCCAGAATGTTGGTAAAACGGCTATCCCTTATAAGGATGTTGGAGTAGGTTTGATTAAAGATTCTGGTTTACTAGGAACTTTTTCGTTTCCTCCTCCTAACGTATCGCCTTCTACTGCAAGTATTCATATGATTTCATCAGACACTGTTATGTTTGATGATCCTTGGATTATACCTTCAGAATCCAAGATAGATTCATTTGATGGCGTGATGCCTTTGAGTCCATTTGAAATTGCGTACCAGGATGTACAGTCTTTTTCCGACCCTTTTTCAACCGAAGTTGATCCAATGAATGGGATCCAAGAGGAATCACTTTCTATATCTAGTTCAGTTACAACGACATTTCCTGAACTTGTTCATACAGATGAGCAAATTCGTGAGTTTTTGTCTGTTGATGATTTACCATGGGAAGATCTACATCACTGATCTTCATTTTTACCTGAATTAGATCATTTTGAAAATGATTTCGCTTCAATTTTTACTACTGAATATGCCAAGGAACCTCAGAATCCATTGCAAAATCCTGATTCTGAGTTAAATTTGGAAAATATATCTAGAACGGTTCCAATTGACATTTCAGTAAAACCAGGAATAATTGAAAACATTCATATAGGTGTTTGTTGTACAAATGAAGAAATTCAGACTTATAAAGCCCTATTTCAAGAATTCCGTGACGTGTTTGCCTGGTCTTATGAAGAAATGCCAGGAATTGATCCATCGATCATTGTTCATGAAATTAAGACTTACCCGGATGCTAAACCTGTTCGTCAACGATTACGTCAAATTCATCCTAGAAAAGCTGCTGCTATAAAAGCTGAAGTTGAAAAATTACTTCGAGCAAGATTCATTTATCCAATTCCCTTAACGGATTGGGTATCGAATATTGTTCCTGTGACTAAAAAACAAGGAACAATAAGAGTATGTATCGATTATAGGGATATTAATCAAGCGTGTCCAAAAGATAATTATCCAACTCCCTATATCGATCAAATAATTGATGATTGTGCTGGCAGTGAATTATTTTCCTTCATGGATGGTTTTTCCGGCTACAATCAAATAAACATACTCCCTGCAGATCAACCCAAAACAACTTTCATTTGTCCATGGGGAACGTTTGCTTATTGTAAACTACCTTTCGGACTAAAGAACGCTGGAGCAACTTTTCAATGGGCTATGTCTTATGCATTTCATGACATTAAGCACATTGTCCAGCCATATCTCGATGATTTACCTGCTCATTCATTACGTAGGGCCGATCATCCCACTCATTTACGAGCAATTTTTATGAGATGTAGGCATTATCGGATAAGGCTGAATCCGCATAAATGTGTTTTCTGCGTAGAATCGGGTCGATTACTGGGATTTGTTGTCTCGAAAACAGGCATTCGCGTCGATCCATCGAAGGTTGAAGCTATTGTTAAATTTCCTCTTCCTTCGACTTTACGCCAACTCCAAATTTTGCAGGGGAAAGAAAACTTTTTACGTAGATTTATTCCCAACTATGCCGAGCTTACAAAGGGTTTTACCTGGTTGTTGAAACAGAACATTCCGTTCTTTTGGGACGAGATCGCTGATCGATCTTTTGATGCACTTAAACACGCGTTGACCCATGCACCGTTATTGCATCCTCCTAACTACAACCAAGATTACATTTTGTACCTCGCTGCTTCTCATTCCACCATTGGGATGGTACTAGTTCAGGAAGATGAATCTCACAATGAACATGTGATTTATTATCTTAGTCGAAATCTGCATCCGACTAAAATCAAATACACACATGTGGAGAAATTGGCCTTGGCAGCTGTTCAAGCTGTCCAACGTTTTAGACATTACATCTTGTTACGTAAAACCACAGTAATTTCTAATTGCAACCCTATGATGTATATTTTGACCAAAAAATTGCTAGGGGGAAAATATTCCAAATGCATAGTTATCCTGCAGGAATTTGACTTGGAATTTGAAAAATCCAAGGCAAAGAAATATTTGGTATTTGTGGAACTAATGTGCGATTTCCCCTCTACTGATACTGAAACAATGGCAGAAGAGTCCATTGCGGACGAATCTTTGTTTCTCATCAGTACACTTGATCCTTGGTATGGAGATATTATTGTTTATCTCCAAACCCAATTTTTTCGGCCTGACATCTCACGAACTCAGCGACGGAAAATACGCTTCCAATCCCAACAGTATAATATCATTGGTGATACACTTTATCGACGTGGAGCAGATTCTATTTTCCGACGTTGTCTAACTCATGAAGAAGCTGAAAAGGTGTTAAATGACTGCCATTCTGGAGCATGTGGCGGTCATATGTCTGGGTATGCCATAGCCCAAAAGATATTGCGTGCAGGTTATTTCTGGCCAACGTTGTTCAAAGATTGCATTTATGCGGTTCGGAAATGCCACAACTGTCAAATTTTTGATCGGAAAATGTGCGCGCCACCCGCTCCTCTTCACCCTATAATTGTTGTTGGTCCTTTCGCGAAATGGGGTATCGATTTTATCACATGTAACCCTCACTCGGCCGGGGGGCATGCCTATATTATTCTCGCAGTAGATTATTTTACAAAATGGGCCGAGGCGATGCCTACATATTCAGCTGACGGCAAGACTGCTGCAACATTCATATTTAATCACATAATTGCTAGGTTCGGTGTTCCTCAAGCTATTATTACGGATCATGGAAGTCATTTTCGGAATATCATGATGACTGAACTGACAGAACAACTTGGCGTACGCCACGATAGTTCCACTCCGTACTATCCGCAAGCCAATGGTCTGGTTGAAGCCATTAACAAAGTTTTAGTCACCATGATTAAACGAATCATTGGTATTCACAAGACGAATTGGCATTCCATGTTATTTTCAGCGCTTTGGGCATATCGAACCTCAGTTAAAACATCAACGAGTTTCACTCCTTTTCAATTGGTTTACGGTTTGGAAGCTGTGCTGCCGATTGAATGCGAAATACCGTCACTAAAGTTAGCCGTAGAATTACTTCCAGCTACGTCTGAAGAGGAGAAACGTTTCTTGTACTTAGCCCAATTAGATGAGAATCGACGAAATGCTGCAATAGCAAACGAGGCTCATGTTAAAAGGATAAAAGCTTAGTATGATAGAAGTGTGACCCCTCGAAATTTTTCAGAAGGAGACCTAGTTTTACTTTATGATCAAGCTAACGACAAGCTAGGAGCTGGGAAATTTGTGCCTATGTGGCATGGTCCTTACATTGTGAAATGAAAGTTAGCAAAAGGGGCCTATGAGTTGATAGATTTTGACGGTGTCCCTTTGGATAAACCCAGAAATGGGCTTTATCTAAAGCGATATTACGCTTAAACGAGGTGTGGAGATTTTTGTTAGTTTAGATTTCTTTACTGTTGGTGTGTTTTAGATTAGAAAAGTGTGCCTAGTTTAGAAGTGTGTTTATCACTATGCCTGCTTATCTGAGTTTTACTCTTGATATTGCAGATGTCGACGTCTCTTCAAACCTACATTGGTTTTGCTGGTGGTGCTTGTCGTAGTACACAGAACATTTCTTCCGCAACTTGGGTTATCTATTCACCCTCTGACGAGTTAGTATCCATGCATGGGGTAAGTCTTGTTCAAACAACAAATAACATTGCCGAGTATAGTGCAGTGATTGAGTTATTTTCTGAGTCCATATCATTTGGAATTCGGAGTTTGATTGTAAGGTTGGATTCTGAACTTGTTGTATTACAGCTTAACAGGGTTTATACCATTAGAAATCCAGTGTTATTAAGGTTGTTTTTAAGAGTTCGTCTCTTGGAATGTGAGTTTGATTACATTGAATATCAGCATATTCCAAGACATTTAAATACATTAGCAGATTCAATTGCTTCTAGTATGATAAATAGACATTTGCAATAATCTAAAGCAGTAAAACAAACAACATTCACATATGTACACAGATAGCCGTCAAAATAGTGATATATCATAGTATAGGAGTGTGTTAAAAAAATATACATCTTCTTCGATCATAGGTTGGAAACACCTTATAATCGGCAAAAATGATAATACAAAAGTCAAAAATATGAGTCTACATGATCATCCCATCACTGATGGTGATCTCGATAAGAAACAACTGCCCGGGCCACCCTGCATAGGAACCTCCTGAAAGGTCCTGGGACTCCAATCACATATCTCTGTAGCCTGAGAGGAATGTCATCTATGCTGGTCTCTGGAATATCTAGAGTCAAACGCTCTAGATGATGCTCCAAATCAGTCAAAATCTCTACTGATTGGCCTGCTGGGGCTGGTGCGGGCGCAACTGGTTGTCTCCTCTCGAAAGGTTGGAGATGAGCTGGTCGATGTGGACCCACATCTGCATTCGAAAAAATTTTGATTATTAGTTTTCTAAGACGATAAAAAATTAAAAAAAATTAGAACTTAGCAAAAGTTGAAAAATAATTTTACCTGAATCATCCCACTGTTCTCCTGCAGGGAGAGTCATCTCTCTGTCGCCGCGGAAATCTATCCCGGCATACGAAAAATCCTCTATCACGAAAAGTTGGCGATCCAGCCAACGAAAATATGAAGAAGGGAATTGTACAATCTCGGTACCCTCAATAGCATGACGGGCCATCAATGCGGACCAACGAACCATTCTCGGTTCTCGAGGTCGACCGGCATCAACAACAATACTCTGTGGAGCTAATAAGGGGATCCTGTCCAGAGCAAAAGAAATAACAATGGATCCATATCCAAAGTTATTCAGTTTCCCATTTTTTGCTCTGGTTAGTTGGCCTTTCACATTGGCCAACACAACTTCACACCAGTTAAATATGGTTCCGCGATAACAGTCCACGGCAATGCGCATTTGGGAACCAGTAGCTACATGAAGCGCAGCGCTCCCACACAATTTGGTAACAGTAAAAGCAATAAATTTTAGTTCAGGACAGATGATGTGTTTTATGTCAATCCGTTTGTCCCGAGGATTTTCCTGATCATTGCAAAATTCTAGTTGAAGACTAGCGACAGTCTGGCCACCTGGCCTAGTCCCAAACAAGGATACTTGTTCGCCCCTCTTGGACAAACCAGTCAAAAAATATATATCCTCCAGCTCAATTTCGAGCCGGTGGCCACCAATGAAGAAGCACTGGTCCTCCACGTTCCATCTGTTTACCAACCATGTCAAGAGCTCTACTTGTGCCCTCATGCCAGAGATAGCCCAAAATTTGTACAAGCCACATGCTTTTAATGCCCTTTGTGTGGGAAAATGAAGTATTGCAGCTTCATCCACTTCCTCATGCTCACGTTCTCTCCAGATAAGCATCTTGTTACTCCTACAATACAGAAAAAGGCAAGTTAGAAGAGTTTTATTTGAAAAATTTTGGCAGATAAATGAGAAAACCATGCTTTAAAATTAACCGCGCGGGTACCGCACCCGCTCTTTGTAAACAGAGTGTAGGTCCGCACGCAGGCTGTGTGCCGGGTGCAGAACCCATGATTTTTTCCTTTTAGGAAAAAATCGGGGTCCGCAGGTAACCTGTGTCCTGCCTGCGGACCCCGCGGGCGCATTTTTGAACCATTTTTTGCCCTAAAAAATCAAACTAAGGCCTACAAACAAATTTCAAACGGATGAAAAACAAGATAAGGAGGTCGTGGATTACCTGGGGCTGACGGTTTTCGATTCCAACGGTTGAATTTTCCAGAATCTTCACAGGAACTTTCTTACCCAAAAGCTTTTTACTTTTCACTCTGGAACTGAACGGTAAAAATGAAATTGAAAAAGTCCTTTTTATAAGTTTTTTCGAATGAATGAATTTTTAATTTATTTATTTTTCACTTTAAAAGAGTATTTTTGAAAGCATTTTTACTTATCTTAAACAGGTATGTGTAATGTTTCGAGTTTTTGTGCAGAAACTGGATTTTTCAGGTGAACTGATCGTTTTTAAACAAAGAGCATACTTTTATCACTTTTTCGGACTCTTTCAAAAAATTTACGAAAAAGCAAAACCTTGGAGTCCTCTTTTAAGCCCTTTTCAGACTCTCTAAATATGAAAATATTGCCAAGCACTTGACTATTCGAACTCGTTAAAGTAAATGAACAGTCGTCCCTTCAGTATAAGTTTACCCCTTTTACGGACTGAAATGGACTATTTACGAAAAAGGTATACGTTGACTAAATACAGTCAACAGAGTTCTCTCCCACATTATTTTATCCTTTTTCAGGCTCGAGAGACTAAATTTACGAAAAAGTACACCCACGGATTTTTCTTAAGTTTTTCTTCTGACTCCCTAAAACTGAAAAACACCGAGTTTCTCCTATACTGGACTCGTTAAAACTTAACAGTAAAGGACCTGTTTAATTTTCAACAGGAACGAACCACTCCTTCTTAGGGTTCTAATTTTAAACTAAGTTGGACTCATCCGAAGGATGAGCTTATAACCAAGCAAATGTTATCCTCCTCAAGCTTGTCAAAAATAAAGAGGTACTTGCCAGAAATGGTGGGGGAAAAAGAGAGAAAAATGGGCGTGTTTGTTGTATTTTAAATTTTTTGAAAACTCAGTCAACCACTCTTGGACACGACACTTTTATTCACCTGGGTTGGGAAATCCTTTGCCTAACAGTTAATCAAACCACATTGAAAGTCTTTAGCCAGTTTCTGGGTATTAGCTTTGGGTCAAGTGTTACCAAGCCATCTACAGTGTTGTTATGTGTTCAAGAGAACTGTTCAAATAAAACCATTCATCTGCAAAATATCTGTCATCCATTTTTGACCATCCCTGAGTCAGTCCTTGCCAATATATTTTCAAAACTTGATCTATGATTTCGTGTTGTGGGCTTGCCTACGACATATCACTTTCTATCGACATCAACACATTATCTAGGAAGTTGATCCAGAAATCATCAGTACCTTGAAATCTGCATGCCTCAATGGCAGGTTTCTCGCCTTCGACGACAGGTTGCATCATTGACCTTCGATCGAATGATTCCGTGACATGTTCGACTTCAGCTCATTCATTCACATTTCATGGATTGTACTGGGTACTTTGAGAGCCATTGACATTATTGGTGGTTTCTCTCACACTTGTTAACAGTTCACATCATTGACTGGTAATCAAGTGGTTTCTACCATGTTCGACTTCGACACATTCATTCACATGGATAGAATCGTACTGGTTCGAGATGCGGAAATCAAGACCCTGGATCTAGTTTCCACCATCCAGGCTGCGAGGAATTTTGTTGTCATCTATGCAGTAGACTATTGATAAACAGATGGCTGCGTCCATACTGTGTCTACATATATCTGTACTATGATGTATTCAAAATCATTCCTGTATCAGAACGATTTCAGTTAGTTTATAGTTAGTTTTTATCTAAGTATGGGAATGCCTACCTCAGTGATGACATATATATGTATATATTTTGCATTGAATGTTTTTACAGGTTCCGACTGGGGTGTCCACAGGATAATCTTTGAAATGATAAAGTACTGCACTCTTCATATATGACAGACTACAGCTTCATCTATTCTAGACTTTGCACTTTAGGGGGCAATTTGTTACACTAAAATCTGTCATCCTGACATTTTACTATGAGTATGAGCTCATTATTACTCATACTTCCTCCTTTTTCAAGTCTAACATATAAGCTCCTCATGTCAAGCTTTCAACTTCAGAGAAAAGTTCCTAAAAATCCCCTAAACATTGGTATCGCACTTTCTCTATACATTCCCTGCGGTCCCGCACCTAAAGTTCAGCTCTCCTGCGGAACCATACCGCACGTTCTTTGTGTTATGGGTGTGGACCTCTGTAAAATTCAAAAAGGCGAGAAAGTAAAGATAAAAAGTGAATTTCAGATGAATTCTAGAAGATTCTAGATGGGAATTTTCGGGAATGGATACGCTTTGAGAAGGTTCATGCATCCCTCACTTGATGGAGCTAACCCCTTGATGTAAGGAGCTAATCCCTTTGAAGGAGGATTCTATCCCTTCATATTTGGAACAAGAAACTTCCTCTTTTCCACTATAAAAAGAGGCCTTGGGTAGCCTCAAAGGGAGTTCAAGCTTAAGATATTTGAAGTTAAATGCTGTTGAGATTCAGACTCAGTTAACTAAGACTTTCTGTGAGGTTAAATCACTCATCTCTATCTGTCTTGGTTCAAAGAGTGCAATGCTTGTCAAATTAGAAGAGATTCTTGCTTCGGACCCCAGGAGGACCTGCACAACATCAAGGCACAGGTTGTAAAGGTTTTCTTTATTTGAAGTTAATACAAATATACTCATTTCTCTCATTAAACTGTCTATTCATGGTTATTTCATAAATTCCTTGATCATTATGATGAGTATGGTTTATAATAATTTCTATACAGGTGCTGCGTAATCTTTTTGCTTGTTTGTGACTGCAGATTCACGAGGAACGTTCTTTCAGTGCACGGGAAGGACTTCAACGAAATCAAGCAAGCACTGGACATAAGGTAGGCCTTACACCTATATAGTGTTTTTTATGAATCTTATATGCTTAGAGAGAGATTAGTATAATTGGCTGTTTGTTGCTAGTTACTTTTAGTACTAGAGGGGTTGAGGTGGCTTCTATCTTTGTAGCCTTTGTGATGGTCTCTTGCTTTTCATCATTGTTTTGTTAACCAACCAAAACAAACCCTGATTCTCTTTTAAAACACAGGCCTGTTTCCTTTTTATTGTTTGTGTATGTCTCCTGGTGATGATTTCATCCTATTACCTTACTTGTCCTTTTTGCTGATGGCAACCTTGATCATTTATTGTAGAAATGTGAACAAGGGAAACTGTCCCTTGCAGTATTTGTACTCTAAGCCAAGGAGGCTTTTCTTGAAATACTGTTGATCAGTCTTGGATCAAATTGCTTGACTTTATTCTTCCTTGTATACAATCTCTTCATAAATGAAAGCATAGTTTGTAGGGTACCAAATCCATCCTATGACTCAGTGAAACCTTAGGTGACCTAATGGGGGCTTTCTTGGACTTGGATTTTTGGACTGAGACTTAGACTTAGGGATCACCAAGTGTGAGATAGGATCTAAGATAGGATTAGTGTATTTGAAGATCCAAACATCAATCATACTTGACTATCCAAAAAGGGTCTATAGAGACAATTTGAGACCATCAGTGTTTGGGAGTATCATGTGAGACACAACAAAGATATTTGATTGGTAGGTTTAGGTGGTAGTAGGGATTTTTAGGAAAAACAAAAACAAAGGTTTTGGGCCAAGGTGACAAGTTAGGGTCAAAATTAATGGCTTGAGCTCATGATGGGTCTTCCGAGAGTGGTGGGCCAGTCATGACTAGATAGGATGATAAAATAGTGAAAATTTTATCTTAAGGATAACAAACGCAGTGAGATTTCTAGAACTCACAATGTTCTATAAATTTTGTTTCTAGAAATCTGGGAATAGTCATTTATTCATCATCAAGGAAAAAAATTACTGATGACTAACAACATGCATGTACTTCCTAAATAGATGAGCATAATGAAATTGAAATGTATGGCTTAACTTTGTGATGAAAAGCTAGGAGTCAAGGACACATGAAAATGGTGAATGCCAAGGTGGATTTCATTGAACAATAGGCCTACGAAGACATCATATTTAGCTTGATTTTTGGTTGTTGGTATGATACTGAATCTGCTTGTGTGGAGTAGGGTATGATTGGGGGATTAAATGACCTAGGTCATTGAGGCTAGGTTATGCATCTAACAAGAAGCACCAATAACAAAATAGAGGAATTAGACTTCTCGGTGATCCATTTGTGAAGCAATAGAAAGTGAGACATTAGCCTGGTAAGTCCTTTATGCTATTAATGCATAAGAAACACAACAAGTACTGCAAAAAATAGCTAAGGGAATAAATTATCACCATAGGTGGAATTGTTTTAGGTAGATCCCGTTAAAATTTTTTTTGAGACATGTTCCGTCAGGCCCAACACAGATGTATGATCCTTTAATGAGGAGATGTTCGATAATGTTAATCCCTATCCATAATTTTTTGAACTTCCAAGGACCCAACACTTCATTGGTGACATTTTAATGAAGGAATATGTAGAAATTATACAACAAGCATGTATATCATCGATTCAATTTGATCTAACAATGTGTTAAAGCTAGATACTGAATCACTTCTACAAATCAATTGCGGAATTAAAAACACAAATCACCAATCACATGAAGCAAAGAAGAATCAATCAAGCCATAACACAGATAATTTCCTGGGGAAAGCTTGATGCTCAAAACCCCACTATCTTCTATTGTATATTCAACATGGATACATGAAACAATTACATACAACTATTCTCACAAGAGCCCTCCTGTACTCAGCTAACTGTCTCACAATGTCCCAAATAAAAATGACCAATACTTAGCCAATTTTCTGCCTCCTGAAAGCATACCTTTCTTGTGCAATCCCTGAAGAATTCAATTCCTATTATTTAGGAATTTTGGCCTTCCTTGAATGCGCAAGTATCATGGGAAATCCAATGGGTGTTTGGTTGCATGGGTGCAACCCAATAATCCTACAACTGATATTCAACTTCCCTTTCACCTAGATCTCAACTGGGTCTCCACTGGAACTTACATGCATGCAACTAATAAAAGTAAATCCTCAGTTTCATGTGAGATCACTGATTGTGAATTAATTAATATTTAATTCAATTGATCTCTCACTAGTGTATCTAACAGTTACAACTAGCACAACTGAGTTTAACTCACTTAACTGAGTTAAACTATTTACAACCTACATTAACTAATGTGCCGTTGCACTTCGAACTCTGTTACAAATAGAATTACTCTGCCTGCCTCACCAACTACCCTCAACTTGAAATTCACGAGTTAACTGAGTTTATCAAACTTAGTTAACTATTACAAGTTATTTTGAGATTAGATTACATTTTATTTTCCATATTAATTAAGGGATAACTAAAATATACATGCACAAAATTTAGCCCACACCAGTGTAGGTGCTGCTTGGACTTCCTGGTTCCACACTAGCGTAGGTGCTTCTTGGACCTCTTAGTCCCACACTAGTGTGGGTGCTGAAATTTCTTGTTGAACTTCAACACTCCATCTCAACAAGAAATAAATTATCCTTCACCCCGATCCTGCCTCTATGGTATTCGAATTTTCTCCTGGTGAGCGCCTTTGTCAGAATATCTGCATCTTGATCTTTCATGGGAATGTATTGAAGTAATATTATTCACCTCTACACACAATCTCTAATATGGTGGTACCAGATATCTATGTGCTTGGACCTATCATGAAACACAATATTAATCGAGAGTTTAATGCAACTCTGATTATCACAACGAATCAATGTCGGATCCATCTAAGAACCAAACAAACCAACCAAGATCTTACTCATCTAGATAGCCTCACATACAACTTGAATTGCTACCATGTACTCTGCTTCTGCTGAACTGAGTTCCACTGATTGCTGCTTCATGCTATACCAAGAAACTATTTTCGATCCTATGTTGAAGATCTCTCCTGATGTGCTCTTTCTGTCTGATGGAATGCCTGCTTAATTTGCATCCATGAAGCCTTGAAGCTTCACTCCCTCTGTCCGTCTGTACCATAATCCATACTCTGATGTGCCCCATAGGTATCTCAATACATGCTTCCCCACCTTCCAAAAGAGCTTGGTAGGCTTAACGATAGCTTGACTCAGTTGGTTAATAGCGTAGAAAATGTCTGATCTGGTGTTGACTAGATACATCAGTGAACCAACTAACTATCTGTAGATAGTAGAATACACTACCTCTCCATAAGTAGCATCCTCTTTCCTCCAATTTATTGGAAGAGGAGTGTCCATGGGCTTGCAACTCTCCATGTGAAACTTAACCAATATCTCTTTGGTGTACTTTCCTTGAGAAAAAAAAGTTCACCATCCCGCTGCCATATTTTCAAACCAAGGAAATAATGGAGGAGTCCCATGTCCATCATTTCAAACTCCCTTGCAAGATCCTCCTTGCATAAGTGTATCAGCTTCTCATCACCAGTCAAAATTAGATCATCAACATAAATAACAATAATCAATAGCTTACCCTCAACCACAATCTGGTACAGGTTTGCATCAGCTTCACTTTTAGTGAAGCCCAGTCCAGTGAAATAGCTGTCTATCTGAGTGTACCAAGCATGAGGTGCTTGCTTCAACCCATATAGTGCTCTCTTGAGTCAACACATATGCGACTCAGACTCACTGTCTAAGATCTAGAAACCTTCTGGATGCTCTATGTACACTTCTTCCTCAATGACTCCATTGAGAAACATAATTTTCACATCCATCTGATGAATGTGCCAACCCATCTGCATTGAGAGTGCAAGGATGGATCTAATGGAAGAGTACCTTGCAACTGGTGCAAAAGTCTCATCATAACCGATCTCCTCAACATGTGATAATCCCCAGGCCACAAATTTGGCCTTGTATTTCTCCATACTCCCATCAACAACTTGATCTACCTTGTATATCCATCTAGATCCAACCACTGATTTTCCGACCGGTCTTGGGACAATCTCCCATGCACTGTTCTTGAAAATGGAGTCATACTCCTCCACCATAGCATCAACCCAAATTGGTTGCTGCACTGCCTCTTGAGAGGAAGATGGCTCAGTCACAATACATTTTCTCATAAGAGCCATGTATCCAGTAAACATGTCTGGAGACTATCTCTGTCTATGCTATGAAGCAGGGGCTCCTACATTCTCTGCTGCATCAAGTCTCAATCTATCAGCTTCCATGGTGCGCCTTCTACCATTTCTGATGGATGGCTCTGCATGAGTGTTTTCCGCCACTCCATGATCCTCTGCATGTGGCTGCTCCACATATTGAGGCTCATCCTTGGGAACCAAGAGTTCCTCCTCTGCATGCAAATCCAGCTCCCTCTTAAGGGACAATCACATGGATTTATCCTCATAAAATTTTATATCCCATCACACAACTGTCATTCTGCTATTTGGAAAATACAACCGATAGTTGTGGGGAGTTTCAGTGTACCCCACAAAAATCCCAATCTCAGCTATTGGTTACAACTTCTTCATGGTGTATTTGGTAACATGCACATAAATGGATGAGCCAAAAATATTAAAATGTGAAACGTCAAGTTTCTTACTAGTGAAAGCCTCTTATGGTGTACTCATGCCAAGTATCCTATGAGGACAACGGTTATGAACAAATACTAGAGTATTGCATGCTTCCGCTCATAGATGCATTGGTAAGCCTTGATCATGCAACATCGTTCTTGCTACACCCACAATTGTTCTGTTCTTTCTTTCAACCACCCCATTCTGCTATGGGTTATGAGGCACTATCAGTTCTCTTCGAATTCCTTCTTTTTTGTAGAAGTTATTGAATTCATTAGAGATGTACTCACCAACATTATCTCTCCTAAGAGCCTTCACTTGCTTCCTCGTGTCTTTCTCCACCAGTGATTTAAACTCAAGAAACTTTGAGAATGTTTGATCTTTATTCTGCATGAAGTAGATCCAACACTTACGAGAAAAGTCATCAAAAAATATCACATAGTACTTATGTTT
The DNA here is from genome assembly GCA_034641835.2 of Pinus albicaulis. Taxonomy (NCBI): domain Eukaryota; kingdom Viridiplantae; phylum Streptophyta; class Pinopsida; order Pinales; family Pinaceae; genus Pinus; species Pinus albicaulis. The sequence goes on along the minus strand of CM076572.1, from coordinate 1,226,489,616 downwards.
TGCTATAGAAGCAACAGAGAATGGTCCACACACGTCTGTGTGAAATCTCTCAAAAAATCCCCGAGGCTCGGTTCTCCTTCTCATAAAAGGTGGCTTTTACATATTTTTCCATAGTACATCCCTTGCATGTGTCTAACTGTGCAAGTGTACCCTTGGGAAGACCCATAGAAATCTGCTGCATGACTTTCAAGGCTTCGTGGTGAAGATGGCCCACTCTCCTATGCCATAAATTTCCGTCATCTCGGCTCACCACTTTGTCTGCCTTGCCCATCAATGCTGCACAACCATAGACATCCAACTTGTAGAGATTCTTAACTCGAATCCCTATCTTCTTGTCTTGTCCTGTTGTTTTGTGTCGCAGTAAAGATTTTCCTTCACTAAAAACAACATCATAGCTGTAGGTTTTAACCCTGAACAGAAATTATCTACACACGAATCTTATAATAGAAAATAAACAATAGCGAGAGCATAAAACATAAAACAGATAAACACAAAGATTTTCCCCTGGATCCCAAATCGGGACGACCTGCTTGATTTTTCATTATATTCCTTTTAGTGTTACAACACATATATATACATGCCGAAGCATAGATGAACCCTAATCCATTAACCCTGGATTAGAACATAACCGTAGTTCCCTTGACCGGATCTACAAAAATACTAGGGGCCGAAAACCATCGTACCCCAAAACCATGTGCAAAACCATGCACAAAACCATGGGCGCGGACTACCCACCGGAAATTAAGGACCAAAAAATTTTCGCCGGGGCGCTGCCCTGAACCCCAATAGGGGGGGCTAACGCCCCCCCTGTGACCTCCCCGTTGCACCCAACACAAAGGGGGGGCTATCGCCCCTCCTTTTACCCCCCTGTGCGTGCTTAGTCGTGGAAATAATATAACACATACCCAACATTCTCCCACTTGTTTTCTTTCCGCAGGGGGCCATAGGAGAGCTTAGTCATTGGCCCACTTCTTCAACACCCATTGTTTCTCTACACCAAGAGAAATTTTGAGTGCTCACAGACTTCGTCAATGCATTTGCAACATTCTTCAAAGTGTCCACCTTTACCAGCAGCACTCTTTTAGCCTCAACCATATCTCTAACAAAGTGATATTGAACATCAATGTGCTTTGTCTTTGAATGATAAGCAGGGTTCTTAGCCAAGAAAATTGCACTTTGGCTATGACAGTCTATCCTTATAGCTTGTTGTACCAACCCCATACTTGAACACAATCTCTGCAACCAAACTGCTTCCTTGCTTGCATGAGTGGTTGCTATGTATTATGCCTCTGTAGTTGAAAGAGCCACTACAGACTGCCTTTTACTCATCCAAATGACTGCACCTCCAAATAGGCTAAACACATACCCACTTGTAGATCTTCTTTGGTCCAGATCTCCAGCTTAGTCAGCATCAACAAAACCACAAATGTACAACATTCTTTCCAATCCTAGTCTTCCCTGGTAGCACAAGCCATAATCACTAGTGCCACGTAAATATCTGAAAACCTGCTTCACTGCTGTCCAATGCTCCTTCCCTGGGTTTGACATAAACCTGCTCAATACTACCACTGAATGCGCAATGTCTGGTCTAGTACAGACCATTGCATACATCAGGCTACCCATTGCACTTGCATATGGAACATGGGACATATCCTCCTCTTCTTCTTGTGTCTTGGGACACTGTTCAGCAGACATCTTTACAACTACCGGAATAGGAAAAATCACCGGTTTACTATCCTTCATATTGAACCTCTGCAATATAGTCTCGACATACTTCCTCTGGTTTAACCAAAGCTTTCTCTTTGCCCGATCTCTCTTAATTTCCATGCCCAAAATATAGTTTGCAGCACCAAGATCCTTCATGTCGAATTTGGAGAACAGTTGGGTCTTCAAATCTTGGATAATTTCTTTGTCATTTCCAATCAACAACATATCGTCCACATACAAGACCAAATAAATAACATGGTCACCAATTAATTTAAAATAAACACAGTGATCCTCCTTGCTTCTGGTGAAGCCAAGTCCCCGTATATAGGTATCAAATTTCTGATACCACATCCTTGGTGACTTTTTTAACCCATACAGAGACTTCTTCAACCTGCATACCAGTTCTTTCTTACCCTTCACCGTAAAACCTTCAGGTTGCTTCATGTAGATCTCTTCTTCTAGATCCTCGTGAAGAAATGTTGTCTTCACATCCATCTGTTCTATCTCAAAATCAAATGCAGCAGCAACAGATAAAAGTAATCTAATAGAAGTAACTTTGGCAACAGGAGAGAAAATATCACCAAAATCAATTCCTGGCACTTGGGAATAACCTTTTGCTACCAACCGAGCTTTGTATTTCTCCACCTTGCCTTCTACATTCATCTTCTTTTTAAACACCCATTTGCTCCCGATGGGCTTCCTTCCAGCCGGCAACTCCACCACATCCCATGCCTCATTTTTGTGCAAGGATGCCATTTCATCAACCATGGCCTCCTTCCAGAGTTTTCCATCCTCTGAATCTACTGCCTCCCTGACAGTTTTGGGTTCATCATCAGTTATAGTTAAGGAAAAACCTGAACAGAAAGCAGATGGACTATACCTTTCCGGTTGCCTTCTTTCCCGAACTGATCTTCTCAAAGCTGGAGTTTGTGGCTCTTCATCTTCTGAGTCTTCTTCTGTTGTAGAGTCTGATTCATCCTCCTTTAGCTCAAACTCTATCTTCTCAGGTTCCTTTGGTATGAATTCATGTGTAACAACATATTTTACCTCTCTAAACACCACATCACGGCTGTACACAACCTTCCTTGTTTCTGGGTTCCAAAGCTTGTAACCCTTTAAACCATCCTTATACCCAATAAAGATGCACCTTTCAGATTTATTATCCAACTTGGTCCTTTTCTCCTTTGGAACATGTACATATCCATCACATCCAAATACCCTTAGATGTGAAAGAGAGGGTTTCTTACCAGTCCATACCTCATGTGGAGTCTTATCCTCCAACACTGATGAAGGTGATCTGTTAACCAGATAGCATGTAGTCTCCATTGCCTCTGCCCATAATTCTTCTCCTAACCCAGTACCACTGAGCATGCTTCTTGCCTTTTCCATCAGTGTTCTATTCATTCTTTCTGCAACTCCATTTTTCTGAGGTGTGTATGGAGTAGTCTTCTGCCGTGCTATACCACAATTCTTACAAAACTCTTCAAATTCCTTCTTGCAGAACTCCCCACCATTATCTGTCCTCAATGCCTTTATCTTCTTCTCTGTCTGGTTTTCCACCAGAGCCTTAAATTCTTTAAATCTGTCAAAGAATTTAGATTTCTTCCTCAAGAAATATATCCATGTATTCCTTGAGAAGTCATCTATGAATGAAACATAGTACACAGACTTTCCCAGTGATGGAACTGACATAGTTCCAAACACATCACTATGCACAAGTTCTAATATCTTGTTCGCCCTCTTAGCACTAGAAGGAAAACTCACCCGATTTTGCTTCCCATATACACAATGTTCACAGAAATCGAAATCCAGAGAGAAATTAGACATACCTTCTACCATACCATTTCTATGCAGTATCTGAAGGCCCTTCTCTCCAATATGTCCAAGCCTTTGATGCCATAGCATGGTCTTTTCCCCAGACACAGCTAGGCTTTCCGTCCCATTTTCAGGAACCACAGAACTGTTACACCCATCAATAACAGTATACTTATTTGCATGTGAGTTCCAATCCGAACTCCTTGCATTAATATTAGTGCTCCCCGAACCATCTTACAGGTATCTTTCTCAAACACTATTTTTACACCCGCATCATCCATCTTGATTATAGAAATAAGATTTCTGGCCAATGGAGGAATGTGCAAAACACTAGGGAGTGTTTTAATCCTTCCACCTTGCAGCTTCAGCTTCAATTTTCCATGTCCGACGATTTTAGCCTTCCTATCATGCCCTAGGAAGACATCACCGCCATCATATTTCTCATACTCACAGAACCACTCCTTATGGGGAGTGAAGTGAAAATATGCACCCGATTCAATGACCCATGACTCATGATCTACATGTGTATTTGAAGAAGAATCAAAATACACATCCCCACCTTCATCCGAGGTGGTTTTTGCCTCTCGTTAAGGAGCATCATCGCATCCCTTTCCTTTCTCGTGAGATTTAGATCTCAGCCCTTTTTGTAGTGCCCTTCCTTTCCGCATTTCCAAGACACCTTACAAATTTTCCAGAGATTTAGATCTCCCTCTAGATTTAGATCTCCCACTTAAAACCTTATTCTTGTTTCGGTTTCGGGACCTTCCTCGGCATGTATAAGGCATCTCCATTCTGACCCTCCATATTTCTCCGTCTCATTTCCTCCAACAGCAAGGCTGAGAAAATGTCATCAAAATTCAAGGTAGTTGTATTGCTACCTATTGCAATAACCAGACTGTCCCACGAATCTGGTAGAGAACACAAAAAACTGATGCACTTATCTTCATCTGAGATTTTAATATCAACAGATGACAACTGACTTACCACAGTATTGAAGGCGTTCAGATGCTCTGTCACCGAGTCTCCATCCTTCATCCTTAGGTTATACAGATTTTTAGTTAGGAACAATTTATTCACCAGAGACTTAGATTGGTGCAAATTCCCTAGCTTTTCCCACAAGGTCTTCGCCATAGCTTCCCCAGATACATTCAACAATACTGAATCTAAGACACACAATCGTATTATGCTCTTTGCCTTCCGATCCAGCTTCTTCCAGTCTTCATCTGACATTGCCGTTGGTTTAGTACCCGGATCTATCGTGATCCATTGATCTTTATCCACCAGCAAATCCTCCATCTTGAGCTTCCACAACTCAAAACTTTGACCATTAAATTTCCCGATCTCTATCTTTCCGCCGCTCGCCATATTCTTTCACCGCAAGAATCGATCCCGCAGATCTCCCACTGAATAGGGTCTACCTTAGGCCCGAGCAAAAAACCCTCAGCACCAAAGGCGTCCCATTGAAGCCGAAACAAATCCGATACCAAATGTAGGTTTTAAACCTGAATAGAAATTATCTACACACAAATCTTATAATAGAAAATAAACAACAGCGAGTGCATAAAACATAAAACATATAAACATAGATATTTTCCCGTGCATCCCAAATCGGGACGACCAAATTGATTTTTCATTATATTCCTTTTAGTGTTACAGCACATATATATACATGCTGAAGCATACATGAACCCTAATCCATTAACCCTGGATTAGAACATAACCGTAGTTCCCTTGACTAGATTTACAAAAGTACCAGGGGCCGAAAACCATCGTACCCCAAAACCATGTGCAAAACCATGCACAAAACCATGGGCACGGACTACAGCCTCTATCCTCCAACAATAGCCTCTATCCTCCAACATTGCAACTAAGACTAAATTTTTCTTCAAACCTGGTACATGCATTACATATTTTAATTGAAAGGGTGTACCAATCCCAGTAGCACTGTACTGCTCGTTACCACCCATTTCAATATGCATCTGGAGATCCTTCTCCTCCAAGCTACTGAAAAGTTCCTTGTCTCCCTTCATGTGAAAGGAAGCACTACTATCCAAATATCATATAGATCCCAATGCACTTGACACCGCGCATGCAATCAATGAGAAGTAAAGATCAAATTGTGAGGCCAAAACCTCACCAGCTGTAGATCTTGAAGCCTTCTTCTTCTTATTTTGTAGATAGTTAGTAGCATAATGCCCATGCTCGTGATAGCGAAAACGCTTCACCCTGGACATATCTCACTTCTTTCCTTCTTTGGACTCGGATTTGGAATGGAATTTCTTCCCCTTCCCTTTCTTCACCTTGGCATCCAAAGCACAATCTTCTTCATATTCATTCTTAGATGAAGATCCATCTTTGGTATTCCGTCTGAACTCCTCCTGCACCAAATCCAACCACAATCATTCCCAATCTGGCAGCTTTTACCTTCCATTGACATAGCCTTGATAACTATGCCAACTCTTGGGAAGTCCTAGGAGAGCTAAAATCACCAAATCATCATCAGTGATAGTTATGCCAATGCTCCTCATCTCATCCCGAGATTGGACAAACTTTGTTAAATATTTTGGCATGGAGTCACCCTTCTCCATCTTGATCTTCCTAAGTTTATCTTACAGTGCCAATTTCCTATGGTCACTGCTGCTCTGAAATAGATCCGTCAAAGATTTCCACATAGCATATGGTGTCGCTTTTCCATGGAGACTTGAGACAGTGTGGTATTGTACTCCCTCCAATAGGATCCTCCTCGCCTTTGCCACTTTATTTTTCCATGCATCAAGATTTGCAGCATCTGTCACAACGGGTTTAGGAACATCATTGCCAATGAATTCCTTCAAGCCATTATCTTTGAGTACTTCCTCCATCGTGTCCTTCCATGCAATATAGTTAGAGCTTCCCTCGAGTGCATACTCCAATCTCAATCCATTGAAAGCCATTTCGATCCTGAATTAGTTGTAACACCAAGAAAGTCTTTCTGCAAATTCGAATTCTATCTAGTCACAAACTCAGATCATCCTTCACTATTGTGATCTCATGTGCTCTGATACCATGTAGAAATTATACAAAAAGCATGTATATCATGCATTAAATCTGATCTAACAATGTGCTAAACCTAGACACTGAATCACTTCTACAAATCAATTGTAGAATTAAAAACACAATCGCCAATCACATGAAGCAAAGAAGAATCAATCAAGCCACAACACAGATAATTTCCCGGGGAAAGCTTGCTGCTCAAAAACCCACTATCTTCTATTGTATATTCAACATGGATACATGAAACAATTACATAAAAATATTCTCACAAGAGCCCTACTGTACTCAGCTAACTGTCTCACACTGTCCTGAATAAAACTGACCAATACTTAGCCAATTTTCTGCCTCCTCATAGCCTACCTTGCTTGCACAATCATTGATGAATGCAATCCATATTATTTAGGAATTTTTTCCTTCCTTGACTACGTAAGTATCATGGGAAATCCAATGGGTGTTTGGTTGCATGGGTGCAACCCAATAATCCTACAACTAATAGTCAACTTCCCTTTCACCTAGATCTCAACTGGGTCTCCACTGGAATTGACATGCATGCAGCTAATATTAGTAAATCCTCAGTTTCATGTGAGATCAATGATTGTGAATTAATGAATATTTAATTCACTTGATCTCTCACTAGTGTATATAATAGTTACAACTAGCACAACTGAATTTAACTCACTTAACTGAGTTAAAATGTTTACAACCTGCATTAACTAATGCACCACTGCACTTCGAAATCTGTTACAACTAGAATTACTCTGCCTGCCTCACCAACTACCCTCAACTTGAAATTCATTAGTTAAATAAGTTTATCACACTTAGTTAACTATTACAAGTTATTTTGAGATTAGATTACATTTTATTGTCCATCTTAATTAAGGGATAACTAAAATAGACATGCACCAAATTTAGCCCACACCAATGTAGGTGCTGCTAAGACCTGTGGTCCCACACTAGTGTAGGTGCTGCTTTGACCTCCTGGTCCCACACTAGTGTGGGTGTTGAAATTTCTTGTTGAACTTTAACAGAATAAATCCCCTTCGTTAAAGGTCTGAGGGTTAAAATTGTGGTTTTATGTTTCTTTGGATAATTTCTTAGTGTATTTGTTTTGTTGGAGAGAAGAATTTCTATATTCATCAAAATTTTGTAGTTGAATTAGGAATTGCTCGAGGGGAGTGGTATCTAGGAGGAGTTTGACAATGGTGACCAAAGTAGGGGTATCAAATTCTATAGGTAGGACTGCTTTGATCCTATGCATGAGGTGGAAATGAGTGAACCCAATGGATTTTTTGACTGTTGTAAGATACATTGATAAGGCTAAGAAAAACATGTGATTCTAATTGGTTTTATATTTATTTACCATGAAATGAAACTTATTTTTTGGTACCGTTGTAATATATTTGACTTGGACTTTAAATTGGGGATAGTAGGGTGAGTCAAATTCATGTGTGAATCCAAGGAGAGAAGAGAGTTTATAGAACACCTCATTCTCAAAGTGTTAGTCATGATCAATAACTAACTCCTTAGGAACACCAAACTGTGTAATAACATGGTGGAAGAAAAACCGAGCCATAGTGTTGGCTATGTTATTGAATGTGGGCATGGCCTTGTCTGACTTGGTGAAGTAGTTGATGATGATTACTATGCATTTGTGACTGTTATGGGATAGGGAATCCCAAGTCCTGGAATCATTTCCTATTGAAATAACAAGATACAATGAATAATGAGGGAATAATATATTATGGGCATAAATATGACACTTTATGCATTATTTGAATGCCTTAATGCAATGTAAAAAAGTGAAGGACATTAATAACCAATGCGAAGGATTTTCTGAGTGGGCGAAATCCCAAAGAGATGTCCACCACAAGCCCCACTATGACAGTCATTTAAGACATGCTCAACTTATTCAAGTGAGGCATTGATGAAAAATGGTATCAATAATGTGTCAATAGAGTACATATCCAATGAAGATATAGTGAAGTGCTTGATGGTAGATATGTCACTGATAATATTGTGAGAGGTGAGAACCAAACTTTTGGGTTTGTAGGTAGATGAGAAAAATTCCATACGAAGGATCATCTAATGAAATAACGAAGAGGTGTTTATTAGGGAATGCACTATCAATTGGTGGATATTTTGTATCCAAGGGTAAATAAATGATGCACTCTACGAGTATTAGGAATTTCATTCTCTTGGGAGAGTCATACATGAGGTCAAATTATTGAATAATGACCATCCATTGGGAAAAATTGTGGTACAATATTCTACGTGTGAGCATCACATGGGGTTTGAACTTGCGATTACTTTTGTATTCCATAGTATAATGTACTTCCATAGTTTTTGTATTGCATGCATTAATGAAATTATGCTTTTTTCATTTGGTTCATAATTAAGAGCTGGTCCCAACAATTTTTTACTCACGTAGTAGATGACATGATCTATATTGTCATCCCCTTCTTGGACTAACACCCCCTCGATGGAGACCTTAGAGGAAAATAAGTAAAGGGTATAGTATTTGTTGTAATCAGGTGGATTTTTCAATGGTTATTTTAATAATGCATCCTTTAAATCATTAAAATACCGTTGCAATTATTCATCCCATTGGAAAGGGATATCCTGATGAAGGAGAAAGAGAAACTTGCGAGCACACGTGGTGTAGTTCGGGACAAAGAATCGAAATAAGTTGGCATTGTCGTGAAGACTCAACAATTCACACAAGGTTCTAGGTGGAGGGTTCTCATGAATGGCTTGTACCTTGAGGGGGTGCACCATAATTCCTTGTTGAGAAACAATCAATATGAGAAAGCGTCAAATATATACACAAAACACACACTTGAGAGGGTTCAAGTGAAGGTTACACTGATGATATCACAAGAAAACGACACAAATATCTTTGAGCTATCGAGAGAAATTCTTGTAGTGAGTTGTGAGATCATCCAAGCAGGCGAGGATAATATGATTTAAGATCATGAAATATATAATTCATAGATTGATGGAAGGTGGCATCAATGTTTTTTTAGGATGAAGGACATCACATGATAAGTGAAGGTGCCACAAGGGGTAGTAAAGACAGTCTTTTACACATTTTCATAGTGGATATGAATCTAGTTATAACCTAAGAATTCATCCATGAAGGATAGAGCTTCGTTCCCAACACACGTGTCAATGACTTGGTTGATGAATTGTGTGGAAAAATTATCCTTTGGACATGCTTTATTAAAATCATATAAATAAATATAGATCCAAATGGTACCCTATTTCTTCATGACAAGGGCAGAGTTGGACATCCATGAGGTGTAAGCGATAGGGTAAATGAACTCAACTTTTCAATTTCGGCTTTTATAGTGGTAGATTTAGATGGGTGCAGAGGATGTTGTTTCTAGTGATTGGGAGGAGTGTTAGGTCAAGTGTTGATGTGGTGTTCTACAATGATAGAACTAAGACTAGACATTTCTATGTATTATCATGTGAATATGTCGTGATATTCCTAAAATAGGGCCTTGTAGGTGTTGAAAATTGGCAGCTCAGGGATGAAGTTCTAAAAATAGAAAGTCCAAATAAAAGTTTTTTTTTTTTAAATAGAAATTCTAAAAAAATAATCTCTAAAAATAGAAAGTCTAAAAATAGAATTTCTGGAGTCTCAAGTATGACTTTTCAAAAATAGTAAATCATTAGGGGAAGTTTGAGGTCTAAAATGGGCCTCCTAAGAAAAATGTACAACCAAAATAAACTCTATAAGAACCAATAGGATTCAAGATGATGATGTCAACCATGGGGGATGATTCACCATTTTTTAAGTAAAAGGGTTAAAATATTAAAAGATAATAAAATAATAAAACTACTTTTTCAACTCATATTTTCAACTTATCTTCCAAAGTTTTTACTCAAATTTCAAGTGGGAGTACTTGTTGGATGCAAAATTTTGGGATATAAGTTGAAAATACGAGTTGAAAAAGTAGTTTTTTCTTTTTTCCCTCTAAAATTTGATGATGTCATCAAATCTTATTTTATTATTTCCACTATTATTTTATACTTTCCTTAGGAGGCTCATTTTAGACCTCAAAATTCCCCTAATGCACCCTGCATCAATTGGTAATCAAGTATTGTTGATGGAAAATCCCTTTTGATCATCAATCAATCCTAATAGTTCAATTTCAACTTTATCACCAATATTATCATTATTATTATTATTCTTATGATATTATTATATTATTATTAAAAATAAATTCATGTCTCTCAATCATGTCATATGTAACTCCCCTCAATTGATGCATATGTTATTTTCTCTCTCTCTCTCGTAATGGATTCATTCCTCTCTCTTTGATGCTCTTACGCACCTCTTACAATCTCTTACACACTTTAATGACTCATCATAAAAATATTCCTCTTACACCTCTTTAATGCATAAGTTACACTTCTATTCTAAATGCATAAGTTACACTCCTCTCCTTTATGACATAAGTTGCAATCCTGTCTTGGTATATGTAACTCCTCTTCAGGGCATGTGTATTTCTCTTCCTTTATGTCAATAATTCATTTCCCCTCCTATATATATGTGTCTCATATCATCTCACCTCACTTGTGCATTTTTAATTCGAACTTGAGAGAGATTTGGAGAGACTTGAATGAGATTGTGAGAGAGAGAGAGAGTTGGAGAGTATGCGGAAATCTTGGATAGCCAAAGTGATTCGGTGTTTACATTAGCTATTGCTATCAGAGATATTTTTTAGATTTGGGTGAACTTTTTCATTCTCTCATCGTACTGTGTATCTCTGCTGAACAATTTATTTATAATAGAAGAAGAATTTGTTTAGGTTTCCCCCTTGTGGGTTTTTCCCTAGTCATTAACCTAAGTTCTCTATGTCTCATTGAGTTCTTGGTTGTATTTCATTGTGCATATGGTTTATATGGTTTATGTTCAATCTACAATTACTTAACTTATTTTACAACATAAATAATTTATGGATTTAAGTGATTGTAACAACATAGATGTTAATTTTGGATAGACATAATGTTCTATGCTTAATGCAAATATACTTTAAACTTCTAGGGCTCAATGAAAGTAAGATGCAGATAGAACATAAAAATAGATTGATGGAAGACAAGCCAAAATAGAGATAAATAATGGTGGCATTATGACGATCAACAGGATGCTTCAACCAACAAATTCTTCATAAGTTCAGCCTCCCGCATGTGTCACACAACCCCAAGACGTCTTATCTGGAATGCTCCACCAAGAAGCCCTAAATGAAAAATCGAGAACGCTGATCCAACACCATCCAAGAAAGAAGAGAATGCCTCCACAAAATGTGTGTGTAAAATGAACTCCAAGTCCCTCCAATATATAGGCATATGTGGGGGTGTGTGACACATCTTTTATGCATGTGGGATAAATCAGGCCGACCTTGCACATGTAGAATAAATTCAAAATACATGTTCTGCTCATTCGATCAAGATGATATTTAGATCGATCTTGCACCTCTTCGAAAGAGGAATCCAATAAAAATATTGGCATCATCATCTGAGCATCACAACATGGGGTTTGGACCTAGTTGCCCAAAATTAACATTCCATCTCAACTAGGGAGAAATCCATCCACCAGTGCCATCCAAACATCATGTGTCATCCCACTGTAACTTGCTTTGCTGGCTCTTTATTTCAGAACAAAAGGTGAGTCACAAAGATATCACTCCCAGCTAACCCGAAGTCATCTTAGAGGTCCGAAACCTCTATAGGACTCAAAAGAGTCATATACCAAACCGAAGTTGGTTTAACTGACCCAAAGTCAGTTGGAGGTCCGAAACGTCACTTGGACTCAAGAGAGTCATATAATAACCCGAAGTTAGTTTAACTGACCCGAATTCAGTTGGAGGTCCGAAACCTCACTAGAATTGATCTTAGATCAAGTGGTTGGACACGTGCCATCCTAGACATAGAGAGTACGGAAATATCCGATGCGTCCATCGGTCTTGCTATTGGTCTCTATCTAAATTTCCCACCTCATTGGCAAAATGAGAGGTACTTCCCATGATTCCGGTACTCCATGGGTATGATGCATATAGGACACCGATCAAAGAGAGGTAAACCAATTCAATATCATCACGGTGGGGCAGAAGCACACCAACAAGGTTCGAAAATCCTAGCCCTATGGTTTCTTATATCTCCAAGAAGCTATCCCCAAAGCCCCCCTGGAGCTCCCATAGCTCATCGTCAAACAAGACCCTCCAAATAGGGCCGTTCCACGATTCCAAGATTCTCACGGAAGATTAGGAACATGGCCTTCCCCAAGGGCTCTGTGAGAATATCTGTGGCCTTCTCATCAGTTCCCATATGATCGAGCTTTACGACGCCTCACTGTACCATATCCCAGATAAAATGGTACCAAATATCAACATGCTTAGATCAATCGTGGAACACGAGATTATTTGACAAACGAATCCCCCTTTGGTTATCATAAAGGATAACGATGGCATATAGAACATGCTCAAACAACTCACTGAAGAGATTTTGCAACCAAGTGGCTTCAAAACAGGCCATACATGCTGCAATTTATTCGGCCTCAGCGGTGCTCAAAGCTACCAACTTCTGCTTCCTACTCGAAGTAGACCCAAGTGTGAAGCAACATCCATATGTGCTCTTGCGATCCACCACACTTCCAGCCCAATCGGAATCAATATATCCATAGAGTATCAAATTCCTAGCAGTGTATCTCAGCCCATGGTCTATCATGCCCCAGATATATCTCAAGAGTTTCTTGGCACCAACCCAATGAATGTTATGAGGATCAAGCATGTGTTGACTCAAAGTGTTCACTACATAGCATAAGTTTGGAAAAATGTTCCCTAAGAACATTAGGGTCCCTACGAGTTGATGATACTCAATAGGATTTGCTAGCATGGGCCCAAAAATGCTGCCACTCAACTTCTTAAAGTTGAGCTCCATCGGTGTCGACACAAACTTACAATCCACCATTCCAAATCTTTCCAGCAGCTTCACAATATATTTTCCTTGAGAAAGGAAAATCTCGCCAGGTCTCTACCAGACCTCTAGGCTTAGGAAGTAATGCATCAGTCCTAGGTCCTCCATCTCGAACTCAGAAGCGAGCTCCCTCTTACACTGATGAATGAGAGGGTCAACACCTATCAGGAAGAGATCGTCCACATAGAAAACCAGAATGAGAGGTTATTCTCTATCAACCTTGAAGAAAAAGGTTTGGATCATCATTACTTCGAGTGAAGCCCAGTTTCATCAAGTAGCTATCTATCCTCTCGTACAAAGCCCTAAGGTCTTGCTTCAACCCATAGATATATTTATTCAACCTGCATGCATTAGGGTCTCTATCCTGGACTTCAAACCCCAGAGGTTACTCCTCATACACCTCTTCCTATATCGAACCATGCAGAAAAAAGGTCTTCACATCCATTTGATGTAGAGACTAGCAAGGGAAATAATAGATCAGATGGTGGAATATCGGACCAGAGGTGAAGGTATATAATCATATTCTACGCCTTCCTTTTGAGAGAAGCCTCAGGCCACAAATCTTGCCTTGAAATTTTCAACACTACCATCAGATCCATGCTTGATCTTATAGAGCCATTTTGAGGTGACAACAGATTTTTCCTCTGGTCTTGGAACCACATCCCATACATCATTCTTCATAATGGACTCCTGCTCTTCATGTATAACATCCTTCTAGACTTGATTCTTTACGACTTATTCAAATGATCCAGACTCATATTGTACTCATGGCTGCTAGATACCCTTGGTATATATACAGCTTCTTGCTTTCCCAGAATTTCCCCCTTTGGGGCCATATTTCTCTTGGCATCTTCAAGAGAGTCTCTGAGCCATGAGGGTCTTCTCTTATTTCTTTCAGCAACATTTTTTTCTTAGGAGCATACACGGTTGTGGTCTCCCTCTTAATGCCAGCTTCTCTTGTGAGAGAAGACATCTATAAGAACATCCTCCCAAGGATTTCACAGGTAACATATTAGATAATTCAGAGTGTATCAGATGTCTTTGTGACACTTGATGAATGAAGAAAATTCCCCAATTCTTTCCTTTGTCACAACCCTAAAAAATTCCTTCATGATTATTTTTGAATTCGGGCATCCCAGACACCAACCCAGAAAGGGATTTGTAATCATAGGCCTGAATCTTACTCAACCGCTGTCAAGGCCATACAAGAATCATAGCCATATACTGCCATATATTTTTCATACATCTTGACACGTATCATATATTTTCATATCATTGATTACAATGTTGCAATAATATTATCATACACATCACTATCATATTAATCATTGCCATATGGAACTAAAGATATCAAACTTCATGGTTACATATATTTTTCATATGCCTCTGAAGATACCACAGACCAAGTTCATATAGATTTTTCTCTATATAGTGAGGTCATATGTCAATGTTCTATGGTTCATTTAGCAGCCATTGATATTATCCTTTTCCTTAAACAACATTCAAAGACAAACAAAATTTCCATGTACGAATTAATTTTACATACCTCTTCTTTTGTCTACCTTCTTACAGTAGATTTCCAACATTGCCCTAAACAAGTAGATGACCCAATCAAAGACTGCAATTTTGGCATTCTAGCATTAGTGATCAGATGGTACCTTCTTGAGTTAGTGGGATGTGATTGATGAAGATAGGGCTTCTTGTAAATCATTGTTGTCCCATTCAACTATTCCAAAAATCCTCATTTCAGCTGCAGCCTTTCTTGGCATACATGATGATGCCCTTTGCTGTCTCTAGGGATTGATATGTACCCTTGTTAGACATCTCAACCTCCTTATCTGTGCTTGTGTATGCCTATGGCCATTTCTGAAGTAACAGGTCTGAAGTGCAGATTTACCAAGAGGGAGATTATGCCTTACATTTTCCACAAGTCAGCCCACAAATTAAACCTACCTTTCTGTCCTTGAAATCAGATCTGTAATGAAAAATTTACCCATACAAAGAGACCATAATTCTCCTCAAGACCAGTGACTATACTATCTGTAACATCTCGCCCCTATTGTAGAAGAATAACCCAAAACAAGACAACCCTACAGGTGGTTGTCCCCAAAAGCAGAACAAACTGACCTCAAAATTTATAGCCTTATTGAGCTTACTATTCTTATATTTTTTGGTCCGGGCCTTCAACAGGTGTTAAATATTATAGGTTTGAAGTCATCTGTATCACCACAGGTTCGAGCACTTTTGATCCTCACAACACTATTCTGAAACCACAATACTACCACTATTCTTGTTCAATTCTGAGCCTTCAACTGAGCTTGACATCAAAGCCTCTTCAATGATAACTGTCTGAGTAGAAACCTAAGGTGAGGGAACTTTTCCGAAGTTTTAGAGGTGACAATCCACTATACTGCTATAATCCAAGTTCTTTGAATACTTCTCTACAACCAACACTTCTTCAATAAGTCTGATATTCCAATCTTCAACAAGGGGTCACTGAATTCTGTATACTGCTGTAATTGAATGTTCTGGTTAGGGCATTCTACAAGCTACACCATCCACTAACCAGCCATTGGTCAACCTCCTTCTAGCTGCGGCCTAGGAAAGACAAGGTGCCCAATGAATGGGCTGATGTTCTGGGCATGTGGAAACCTTTAAAGACTCTACTCTGGCTTGTTTATGGACAAAGTTTCAGTCACTGGTTAGGTAAACTACACCAACCCAACCTTCTTACCCCAAAACATACCTCAAATGATGCATCCTCCTCTCCTTTACATTCAGGATGACCTTGCTGTGTGAGGAGGCACCTATAGCTCCACATTAGGGTAGTTTTGACCCTCAAAATGCCACCTACAGGCCTACAACCTAGTCATCACAGGTAGGTCCCTTTGTTGGCTTGTTTCAGGAGGTTTTGCTGTGATTTTCTTGCCCAGAATAGTCCTCTAGATTTCCTCTTTCTCCATGCTATCTAGCCCTCCAAAACATTATTGTTTTCGACCTGGAACCAGTGAGATACACAACCCTATCTAGGGATTACAAATTATGCACTTCCTTCAATGCATAGCAACCTCCTTCAATGAAGTTACTTGCATCCTTGACACAGAAGGATGCAACCTCTTCTAGGCTGCCTTCTAGACTACTCGGGTACTCAAAAAAATCTCCATCTGCTGCGCAGTAGTAACTGCACGTGGAAAAATTTAAAGGCTCCACAATGATTTGTTTCGAGTGGCTAGGCTTGCGGCCTACCATAGTCCACTGCACCCTCCTTATAACATACTTAATCCACCTTCCTTCTCCATGTGAAGCCCTTAAAACAAATCCATTTTCATTTGCAACTCCTCGGCCTCCAACACAGATTTCTTCACACTGTTTTTAGAAGGCTTTTCCACGCTGAAGGTTATGGCACATGAATTTCGCTGAAGGGTAGGGCACATGAATTTCGACTGCATCAAATAGTCCTTATCTCACTTCCCTATATTCTCAACAAGCTGGGCTTTGCCTTCTCCTTAGCTCTGATACCATGTTAATTTTGGATAGACAGAATGTTCTATGCTTAATGCAAATGCACTTTAAACTTCTAGGGCTCAATGAAAGTAAGATGCAGATAGAACATACCAATAGATTGATGTAAGACAAGCCAAATCAGAGATAAATAATGGTGGAGTTACGACGATTAGCAGGATGCCTCAACCAACAAATTATTCATAAGGTCAGCCTCCCACATGTGTCACACAACCCCAAGATGTCTCATCTGGAATGCTCCACCAAGACACTGCAACAAGAAGCCCTAAATGAATAATTGAGAATGCTGCTCCAACACCATCCAAGAAAGAAGAGAATGCCTCTGTAATGAATAAAATAGTGTAAATAATGATTGATTAGTTAATTAGTAATTAGGCTGAAAGGTCATGTCTGATAAGACATGACCTTTCGTGAAGAGGCACCTGTGTAGGTATATAAGCGTGCCTCATTTGTAATTCTCAATCATCTAATCATGTCATCTCATTCATTCATACTATTTAGTATAATATTTGTATCCTCATGGATATTCTTATATTCCAAGTCTTCTAGAGTATTTAAATGAGAAGGAACTTTGTTCACTTCATTTGGTATCAGAGCAATTCGATGCTCTAGTCACTCATGCTGCACAGAGCCACGCTCTCTGATCCAGGCCCTTGGCCATCGAAACTTTGTCAATGTTGTTTCCGTCTAAGCATTTCGCTAAACCTTGGAAGTTTCTCCATTTCTACTACTGAGTTCATCAGAGGCCCTTGGCCATTATAAAAAAAGAAAGAAAAAAAAGAAAGAAAATTTATTCAAAAAAATAATAATTTACATATTAAAAATTAAAAATATACCTGCTGTTACCGACTAGACCACCAACCGTATGCCATACTCTCTGTCACCATCGATGGGCCATCAATCGCAAAAAATCTGTCGCCACCGCTCAACATAGTTCTGCCATCACATTTGCAAATTCTGTGTGGTTCCGACAGACAAATTTGGGTGAAAATTTCTGCATTCAACATCACTTGACGTTGGTATAGCTGCTGCCCAAAGGTCGAAAACCAGTGAAGCAATGGCCGCCCGATATTCTGCCCTCCATAGATGCTAATTTGATTTTTCATACCGCAATTGCCATCCACGTTCCATTCTCCATACTCCCCGTGCTTTCGTCCCCCGTGCCTTATCCACCACCCCTGTCCACATTTCACCATCTATCCATAACTTTCCGTCCTCCCTGCAAATTGTGAAACCCTGCCCCCCTTCACCGTTCCATTCACCGTCGACTCTGCATCCTATCTTCTTTATACCGTTGACTCCAAAACCGAAATCCAAAACTGCTTATATTTCTTTCCTTATCACTTCGTCCACCAAAAATGTAAAGCCACAACTAATGCATCGGTTCAATTTCAATTTTTTGGTATAAATACTAAAGTTATTGCATAATTAATTGTTAAAAAAAGAAAAGAAAAGAGTCAATATATATTGAAAAAAAGAAGAAGTAAAAATTAAAAGAAAAAGAGAGAGGGTTATTCAAAAAAGGCTAAGTATAAATACCAGGCATATTGGAAGGAAAAGTGGATTAATTTATGAAATAAAAGATCATTTCATAAAACGAAAAAATTATTAAAAAACATATACTTAAAAACAAGTTGAAAAGAATTTCTGAAGCAAAATGGAGTCTAAGTCGGAAATGAAACATAAGAGGTTTTTAGAAACCATAACCATCGATGCTAAAGTGCTATTTAAAATTAAAGGAGCTCTCGTAGGAAAATATGTCACTATTGCTCTATCATCCGCCGAAGAGAAAAAAATATATGAACCCTAAAATTGCCAACCAGTTGGTGATTCCTGAGTCAAATATAATCGAAAAATTAGACTTTTTTGACAAGAAAAAATATGGCATAAAGAGTCTACAACTAAATATTGGGGATGATACTTTTATCTCTCAATTTACCACGAAAACCTTACTTTTGGATAATAGTGATATTGTGTTGGGTTCACCATGGATGGAAACCCTAGGTTCATTCATCCTTAATATGAAAAAGAAGTTTTTGGCATTCTCCTACAAAAAGAAGAAAATAACACTGCAGGACGTTAACTTGAAGCAAAATTTAGTGTCGCCTGAAGACATACAAGAAATTTCAAAGGTAATTTCTCAAGAAGGTATAAAGGTGATACAAATATGCAAAAGGAAATTGAAAAAATCACCACTAACAAGAATGAAGAAGTTGCTCTCCTCAAGGACCTGTTAGAAAATTATATTTTGTAGAGCAATGGAACAAATAAAATATATGCGGAAACAAAAACACAAGAAACACATAAAACCAGAGAGACACAGATATATGTGGTTCACCCAGTTTGGGCTACGTCCACCCTGAACAACCAGTCCTTCCTTTCTATTATCCAGCAAAAAGAAGAGACAAAACATACAACAGATTTGCTGTAATATCATCTGTTCTCTCTCTCAGTCTCTCTATCTGTTTCTCGCTTCCTCATCACAGCTAAGGGATTGTCTCTTAAGGTACAACAGGTCCAACACTGTGATAAAAAATAAACAAGATAATCAGGCTCCACACCCAATAGGACCACAACGATAAATTACTAATGCAAATTAAGAAGCTGAAGAAGGACAAGAAGTCATTAGAAAACAAGGTGCAAAAACTTGTTGAAATTGAAGCATCGAAATCTTCAAATGTAGAAATTCAAGTTGATGAAAAGACATCAAATAACGATCCATTCAGTAACACAAATTGAGAAAATGACACAAATAAGCTAAGGGAAACTCAAATCAGTAGGATTCCTTATCAACATCCAAATCATGGAAGTAGACAATTCGACCAAGCTACGTATTTAGAACAGAGTCAACAGGCTCATATTTCGAAGAATAATAATGCCGGTGCAATCCACTCATGTGATAATAAGTCATCAAAAGTTGCCAGTCATCATAAGATTCCACAGAATATTGATTTAGGATGGTCCGATCCATTCTCAGTGCAACAGTTTTGTTTGTCACTTAGAGGATCTTATCAACTTGTATTGACAAGGATGACTGCCTCGAGACGAGAAGATGTTCGTTAGATGAAAATAAATCGAGGCATTTCATCCACAAGCTTTGAGGACAAATTTTTTTGAGGAGGAAGGAAATGTAATGAATAAAATAGTGTAAATAATGATTAATTAGTTAATTAGTAATTAGGATGAAAGTTCATGTCTGATAAGACATGACCTTTTGTGAAGAGGCACCTGCGTAGGTATATAAACATGTCTCATTTGTAATTCTCAATCATCTAATCATCTCATCTCATTCATTCATACTGTTTAATATAATATTTGTATCCTCATGGATATTCTTATATTCCAAGTCTTCTGGAGTATTTAACTGAGAAGGAACTTTGTTTGCTTCAGCCTCCACAAAATGTGTGTGTAAAATGAACTCCAAGTCTCTCCAATATATAGGCATCTGTGGGGGTGTGTGACACATCTCTTATGCATGTGGGATAAATTAGGCCGACCTTGCACATGTGGAATAAATTTAAAATACATTTTTTTCTCATCCGATCAAGATGATCTTTAGATTGATCTTGCACCTCTTCGAAAGAGGAATCCAATAAAAATATTGGCATCGTTATCTGAGCATCACAACATGGAGTTTGGACCTAGTTTCCCAAAATTAACAATAGAACATCAAAATTTAAGTTTGTAGTTCGAAACGCGTCGGTCCTAAAATTCTCATGTGATTTCCCGAAAGATTTATAATCTAATATGGTATCAGAGCTTTGGTGAAAAGAAGCTCAAGAAGACAAGCTCCATTTGCAACTCTCTTTCTGTTGGAATATCTCTCATTTTCCACTCCATTTTTAGCTCTCTTTTTGCTGATATATCTCTTGTTTTCCACTCCATTGACAACTCTTTTTCAACTGAAATATCGCTTGTTGTCTGCTCCATTTTCATTTTTTTTCTTTTCTAAAAGATCTCTTGTTCCTTGTACTTACTGCACATTTTCTATTGAAATATCTACTCTTTTACTGTTGAAATTTTCATCTGAAATATTACTGTTGAATTTTATAGCTAGAATTCTATTGTTGAAATTTTACTGCTTTTGTGAAGGAAAATCCCCTCTGTGGATAGAGGCGATCCTTCTAGACCTAGGGTGGGTCTAGCAACAAGGGAACATGCTTGTTTCTAAATTCCTAGTTTATAAACGAAATGCAGATTGGAATAGATGTCCTTCCTCAATTCAATGCTCTTGACGTGGTATGTTGTAGTGATCCCTAGATCTTCGTTCTTCAAGCCTTGTGCTCCGTTGGTAGTAACATTCATACACCTGTACAAAGATCAAGCAAACACTAGAAGCACACGAGCATACATATTCATTTAAAACTATACAACTAGTCAAGGAGAGTCATAAACTTCGAATATTAACATAGAAAAATATGGAACTAGAAATCAGTCATGTCATATTAATATATAAAAGGGAGTTTACAAACTGTGCCTTGACGCTATAGACCTCCTTTGACGGGTTCAGTCGGTGTTAATTTTTGACAACTAGGTCCAAATTCCATGTTGTGATGCTCAGATGAAGATACCAATATTTTAATTGGGTTCCTCTTTTGGAGAGGTGCAAGATCGATCTAAATATCATCTTGATCCAATGAGCAAAAAATTTATTTTGAAGTTATTCAAGATATGTGCAGGTCGGACTTAAGGTTCCGTGCCCCAACAGTTGTGTCACACACCCTCAATGATGGATATATATTGGTCAACGTTGGAGGAAATTTTTCACTCATATCATCTCACACATTTTCTCTCTCCTCATCTGATTGGTTCGATGTCCTTGGTGGCTCTTCTCTTCACACGTGGGAGAATTCCAGCAACAACACATTTCTGATTTCGGTCTAGGGTTTCTGCAGCAAACTTTGACCGGCGTTGAATTTGATCAACGCTAGGTCAAATAGACCTGAAACTCTCCCAAAATTTTGATTTTCCTTATTCGCATTTTCTGGCACTATTCTCGAGGCAAAATGTTGACTTTGAATTTTCAACATTGACCTAGCTACTATTGCTGTTTGTGTTGACCGTTGAATTTTGAGTTGATCGTTTGGCTTTCCTAGAGGGTTATGTGACATTGCTGGTTGGCTGACCATATTGAGACTTTGCTGGTTGAAGCATCCTGTTGACCGCCGTAACGCACCAACACACATATAATTCTGGCTTGTTTTTTGTCGATCTACTGGTATGTTCTTTCATCATTTTACTTTATTGTTTATGATATTGTTGTATAATATTGAAGAGAAATTAAAGTTGCATCAAGCATAGAACGTCTACATAAATTTACATGGTATCAGAGTTGAGGTGAAGACAAAGCCCTAATTTGTAGCAATTACCGAAGAAGAGGATGGGTTGCTCAAACTACAATGGCTTTAAGACTGATGATAAATTGACTTGGAAGGATGACTTCCATGCTTGGAAGATGAAATTAGATATTAACTTGGAAGACCAAGATGTCATGGACTATGTGCAGGGTAAAATCCACGATCCTCAATCCACTGCTACCGCTGCTTCCAAAACAAAGTATAAGAAGGGGGATATCAAAGAAAAGTTGATGATCAGAGACTCAATTCAAAAGATTCTAGTTTCCTTCATCTCTGAGATGGGCACATCCAAAGAGATGTATGATAATTTGGTCCACATGTTCAAGGCCAACAATGCGAATCAAGTCCTATTCTTCAAGAATCAATTGAAGAATATGAAGAAAGTAGGGATGAGTTTGTTCAATCATACTTTCTAAAGCTGATCGAGATCAGGAAAAATATGCTGGCTATTGGGGAGACAATAGCTGATCGAGAGATGGTTCTCACCGCACTTGGAGGTCTCTCATTTGAATGGCATGTATTCAACACTACCATTCTCAATAACAATGTGATACTTGACTTTGATGAAGTACTATCGAGATGCGTACAAGAAGAGACAAGAATGAAAGAGTATGAAAATGAAGGAAATGTTGCCTACGCTGCTCATTCTAGAAAGAAGAAATTTGGTGGTCCAAAGAGCAAAGGAAGAGTAGGGGCCCAAGGAAAGAAGGGAAAGTGTCAGAGGCCAGGTCACTATGGTAGAGAATTCCCTTTCAAAATGGATTCTCTCGATGATGATGACAAAAAAAACCGAAGGAATGGAAATCAAAGGAACAACATGTTCAAGGGGAAGAGGAAGGCTCCCTTGGAAGGTGACCCTCCACTTGTCTCAAGGTCAAGTCCTCCGCTTGCAGGATGTACTCTATGTACCTAATTTGAAGAAGACAAAGGTTTCAATGTGGAATTCATTGATGGGAAGGTGCACATATGGAAGAAGAGCTTCAAGGAAGCTATCACGATTGGGTTTAGAGTTGATACACTCTACCAGGTTGGAGGAAGTCCACTGGGAGCGATGATGTGTGATACTATTCGACAGACAGAACTATGTCAACGAATGTTTGGACACCTTCACTACAAGGCCCTTCTCGAAGCAAGGACGGTGGTGACAGGGATGCCCAATTTTTCTAATAATCATGAAGGTGTATGTTAGGATTGTGCAAAAGGAAAGCATACAAGGGGACCTTTCCCCTCAAGTGTCACAAAGACATATGATGTATTGCAATTGATACATTCTGATCTGTCTGGGATGCTGCCCGTGAAATCCTTGGGAGGATGTTCTTATTATATGACATTGATAGATGAATTCTCTCTCAAAACCTGGATATACTTATTGAAGAAGAAGGATGAGGCTTTCATGTGGTTCCGTACCTTAAAAGCCTTGGTGGAAAAATATGACAGGGAAGAAGATCAAGATATTGAGGACCGACAATGGCACTGAATATTAAACGAACGAGTTCAAAAACTTTTGCATAGAAGCTGGCATCAAGAGGGAGACCACAAATTTCTATACTCCTGAGCAGAATGGCGTTGTTGAACGAAAGAACAGGACCATTGTGGAAGCTGCCCATGCCATGCTATGTGACCAAGGTCTACCGAAGTTTATGTGGGGAGAAGATGTGAACACTACTGTGTATATACAAAAATGATGCTCGCATTCCACTCTAGGTTCCAAAACTCTCGAATAGGTTTTCACTGGTAAGAAACCTGACATCTCACATTTTAGAGTTTTGGATGTATTTTTTATTTTCATGTGCCGAAAGAGAAGAGGAGCAAGCTAGATGCTTCTGGGAAGAAGGGAATGTTTGTGGGCTACAATGAAACTTGGAAGGCCTATAGAGTCTATGTGCCTAGTCAAAGGGAAGTGTAGATATTCCAAGATGTCACCTTTGATGAAGATGCTTCCCTGAGGAAAGTAGTCAATCTTTCGAGATCTGAGGAAGATCATGAAGTAAGGCCCAGAAATCAAGAAGAATAGAAGGATGAGATGATGACCGATGATGAAGGACCGATGGACCCGATTGATCCACCTCCTTCACTGGGGAAGAGACCATTATGGTTGAGGGACACTCTTGAGGATGCCAAGGGAGATATGGCCAAGGGGGACATTCTGTGAAAGAAAGAAGCCGAATAGATACCAAGGGTATCTATTAGCCATGAGTACTATTGTACAATATGAGCTTGGATCTTTTGAGGAAGTCGTAAAGCATCAAGTCTGGAAGGATGCTATGCACGAAGAGCATGAGTCCATATTGAAGAATGATGTTTGGGATGTGGTTCCAAGACCAGAGGACAAATAAGTTGTCACCTCGAAATGGCTCTACAAGATCAAGCATGGATTTGACAGAAGTGCTGAAAAGTTCAAGACAAGATTCATTGCCCGTGGCTTCTCTCAAAAGGAAGGCATAGACTATGAGGAAATATTTTCACCTGTGGCCCGATATACCACCATCCAATCTATAATAGCCCTTGCTGCTACGTAAGGATGGAGTCTTCATCAGATGGATGTGAATACCACATTTCTACATGGTGCAATAAAGGAAGAGGTGTATGTAGAGCAACCTCTAGGGTTCGAAGTCCAGGATCGAGACACCCATGTATGCAGGTTGAAGAAAGCCCTCTATGGGTTGAAGCAAGCACCGAGAGTTTGGTATGAGAGGATAGATAGCTACCTGATGAAGCTGGGCTTCACTCGTAGTAACGTTGATCCAAACCTTTACTTCAAGGTTGATAGAGAGAATCCTATCATTCTTGTGCTGTATGTGGACGACCTCCCCCTGATAGGTGTTGACCCTCTCATTCATGAGTGCAAGAGGGAGCTCGCTGCTGAGTTCGAGATGAAGGACCTAGGACTGATGCATTACTTCCTAGGCCTGGAGGTCTGGCAGAGACCTAGCGATATTTTCCTTTATCAAGGAAAATACATTGTGAAGCTTCTGGAAAGATTTTGTATGGTGAACTGTAAGTTTGTGTCAACACTGATGGAGCTCAACTTTAAGAAGTTGAGTGGTAGCGCTACTAGGCCCGTGTTAGCAAATCCTACCGAGTATCGTCAACTCGTAGGGGCCTTGATGTTCTTAGTGAACACCCATGTGGACATATTTTTTGTAGTGAAAAATTTGAGTCAACAGATGGTTGAGCCTCATCACACTCATTGGGTTGGTGCCAATAATATTCTGAGATATCTTCGGGGCACGATAAACCATGGGCTGAGATATACTGTCGGGAGCGTTACACTCCTTGGATATATTGATGCCGATTGGGCTGGTAGTGTGGTGGATCATAAAAGCACATCGGGATGCTTCTTCACACTTGGATATGCTTCGATATCATGGAGGAGCAGGAAGCAGTAGTATTTGGATTTGAGCACTGTGGAGGTTGAATACATCGCAGTGAGTATGGCATGCTGTGAAGCAGTTTGGTTGCGAAAGCTCTTCAATGAGGTGTTCGGGTATGTGCTAGATACCACTGTGATACTCTGTGATAACCAGAGTAGGATTTGGTTGTCTGAGAATTCCGTGTTCCACAATCGATCCAAGCATATTGACATCAGGTACCACTTTATCCGGGATATGGTAAAACGAGGCGCCGTAAGGCTTGATCATATAGGAATTGATGAGAAATTCGCGGATATTATCACAAAGCCCTTGCGGAAGGTCAAGTTCCTAACCTTCAGTGAGAGTCTTGGTATCGTGGAACGACCCTATGTTGAGGGTCCTGTTGGATGATGATCTCTGGGAGCTCTAGGGGGATTTGGGGATAGCTTCTCGGAGCTATAAGCAACCACAGGGCTAGGCTTGACAAACCTTGTTGGTGTACTTCTACCCCACCGTTGTGATGATTGAGTTGATTCACCTTTCATTATCTATGCCCCATATGTATCCTACACATTGAGTTCAGGGCTCATGGGAAGTACCTCTCATTTTGCCAGTGAGGTGGGAAAAGTTAGAGACTAGTAGCAAAGACTGATGGACGCATTAGAGATTGCCGTACTCTCTATCTAGGATGGTACAATCCAACCACTTGATCTGGGATCAAGTCTAGTGAGGTTTCAGACCTCCTACTGACTTCGGATCAGATAAACCAACTATGGGTTAGTATGGGACTCTTTGTGAGTCCTATAGAGGTTTCAGAACTTTGGGCTGAATCTGTCACCCGGGAATGATTTCTTTGTGACTGACCCACTTATTTTCTAAAATAAAGAAGCCAACCAAGCAAGTTATGACAGGATGATACACGATGTTTGTATTGCACAGGTGGATGGAGTTCTCCCTAGTTGAGAGGGAGTGTTAATTTTGGACAACTAGGTCCAAACTCCATGTTGTAATGCTCAAATGAAGATACCAATATTTTTATTGGGTTCCTCTTTCGTAGAGGTGCAAGATCTATCTAAAGATCATATTGATCCGATGAGCAAAACATTTATTTTGATTTTATTCAAGATATTTGCAGGTCGGCCTTAAGTTTTTGTGCCCCAGCAGTTGTGTCACACACCCTCACTGATGGATATATATTGGTCAACGTTGGAAGACATTTTTCACTCAACTCATCTCACACATTTTCTCTCTCCTCATCTGATTGGTTCGATGTCCTTGGTGGCTCTTCTCTCCACACTGCATGGGAAAATTCTAGCAGCAACACATTTCTGATTTCGGCCTATGGTTTCTACAGCAAACTTTGACCAGTGCTGACTTTGGTCAACAAAAGGTCAAATCGACTTGAAACTCTCCCAAAATTTTGATTTTCCTAATCCGCATTTTTTGGCACTATTTTTGAGGCAAAATGTTGACTTTGAATTTTCAGTGTTGACCTAGCTACTGCTGTTTTTTGTGTTGACCATTGACTTTCTAGGTTGACTTTTGAGTTGGCCATTTGGCTATCCTAGAGGGTTGTGTGACATTGTTGGTTGGCTGACCATATTGAGACTTTGCTGGTTGAAGCATCCTGTTGACTACCATAATGCACCAACACACTTATATATTTCCGTCTTGTCTTTTGTCGATCTGCTGGTATGTTCTATCAACATTTTATTTTATTGTTTATGTGATTGCTATCTAATATTGAAGATAAATTAAAGTTGCGTCAAGCATAGAAAATCTACATAAATTTACAGTCGGGCACGTCTCAAAGCATTCATTCGTTGATTTAGCTCGAGGAGGCGAAGGTTCAAACTCTCTCTCACAACTATGGACTATTCTATTGTATTAGATCCTGGTTTATTCTAGCTATGTCTGGCTAGTTGAATCAATGGAATGTAGAGGGATTTATAGCAGTGGAGGATTAGCTTTGGGTTCCACTTATGATGTAGGAAAGGTCTATCCATTTGGGAAGTTTCATTTTTGTAGGAAGTAGAAGGCCAAAGGGATAAAATCGACCTCATCCAGTCGAACAAAAATCCATGACTCTGCTCACGAAGCTGTTACATTGTAGAAGCCAGGGTTTCCATTGAACTTAGGAATATCCGAGGGTAATTTGTGAGGTATCACTGGCCACCAAGGAGCATAATTAATTGGATCATTAGTTAGCTGATTTAAATCTGGTAACTCTAAAGTTGCAACAAAGGGAAACTATCGATTAAGGTCAGGTTGAGCATAGCCAGGGTAAGATGGAATTGCTTGAGCAACAGGCCTTTGAGCACCAGCATAAGGAATATGCTGCTGGTAACCCAGATAGGGGTTGTTTTGAAAAGAAAACGCTTGAGGATTTTGTTGACCAAAACCTGGATATGATACTTGTTGAAATGAAGTTTGAGGCATTTGTGCCTGAGGCTACCAAGGGGTCTGTTCACCAATGTTATAACCCAAATTAGGATAACTTAGATTCGATTGATAAGTATAACTAGGTTTTGATTGTGACATCCCATAAAATGGTAAACCATCTTGTGAATAGATAATTCTGGATACAGGTTGTTGTAAATTAATCGAAGGATTTGGAGTCTGTGGACCCAAAATTTGAGGATATTGAGTTGAAGGACCCATTTGATAAGGTTGTACAACATTTTGATTCTGTAACAGGGGTAAAGATGTATTGACAAGTGGAAATGATGTGGGTGTAACAGATTGAACTGGTTGATACGAGTGTACAACCATTTGTGGTTGGATAGGTAGAGTGGGTTGCCATTGACAAACATTCATTTTGACATTAGGTTGACCAAAAAGTGACGGAGTAGTGTCATATTGGGTGACCAAAGGTTCCCCCCCAGCATGA
Organism: Pinus albicaulis; assembly: GCA_034641835.2. Taxonomy (NCBI): domain Eukaryota; kingdom Viridiplantae; phylum Streptophyta; class Pinopsida; order Pinales; family Pinaceae; genus Pinus; species Pinus albicaulis. Next base: position 1,226,460,958 of record CM076572.1, on the reverse strand, counting down.
GGAGGATAATAAGATGGAAATATTGCTCTACAAATGCTGGGATTCCAGTTGATATGGTACTTGAAGGAATAGGCCTAGAAGGGATGGTTTTATATTGCCCTAAATATGTGTATAATGAATCAAGTCGTTCAGTACTCACTATAGGATTACCAGTTAAAATACTGGATGATGACATTGGTAAAGTCCATGGGTTTGAAGATGCACCAGAGAAGATTCCAGATAATGATTTGCAACCTGATGGGACCAAAGGGCCACCATGAAAATATGACTCTGGTGAAGTTGTAAACATCAACGGGGTAGCTAGGGCAGGAGCTGACGTAATTGGAACAGATGGCCCAATCGAAGATGTTGGTTTAGGCATGGTTACTTGACCAAATATATACTCTTTTGAATCGACGGGAGTTTGAAAAGGAACAGGATTAACAAAAGCAGATGGTGTCGATTAAGGAAAAGACTCGTACATGTAAAGGTCCTACCCAAAATGGGTTGGAGTTAAAGGTGTCTCATCTTGTGGTATTTCTTCAATCGCAATTAAACCAGGGGGAAGTATTTCACCGTCAGTCCCAAAGTATATTTCAGGTGGTTGACTGTGTGATATGGGAGATTCAATAGCTACAGAAATTTGTGGGATGACCAAGGTAGGAACAAATTCTGGTTGTTCGACTTCAGGATTTAGATGTTCTGGAAAATAAGAGACATGATCTGGATCAATTTCTGGTTGAACAACATCGAGTCCAGGAGGTATGGTCTCACTGATTGGCTGGATCGTGACCACGAGTAGCTGTGAAGACTCCATTTCGACAACAGTAGATGAACCGGGATGTGTAGAAACAACTTGAGCTAACTCTGGTTTATGGGAAAATGATGTTTCACTAGAGGTACGAATTGTACTTGATTCGGCAGATCGTGATTGCCTTCGCCTACCAGAAGTAACTTCTGGTGGTAAAGGTGGTTTTAACGCTAGTCTACACGAATGACGAGGGAAAGGATTTTGTTCTTACACGATTACTGATTTATTATAACCAAAAAAAAATAAACAAAATAAAAGGGTAATGCTAGGCAAAAGGGTTTACCAAGAAACTTTAAACTGCAAAATACCTCCTGGAGAACCAAGAAATATGGGTAGACAATCTCCCCGAATGCTGTGTTTGGTGTATCATAATTTACAAGGTGGCTGACTCGGTTCACTATGGATGGATAGCACCTAAAATTTGTCCTCCCAAATATCCCTGAAGGTGCGTGGAGGCCCAAGTCTGTATTAGCGATGTTTGATGCGAAACCACACAGTGAGAGCACCCCTTTATACTTATCGTACAATAACACCGCCCGATATACCCTAGCTACGATATAATTACGTACGTGGATTGAGGTATCACACTCATAATGTATCGCAGACAAGTTAACAACAGCTGCTATGTTTTACAACACCAGAACACGTCTCTAGCGTAGACCTTCTAAATGCTATCGTTATGGTTCCAATTATTTTTTAGGTAAATTAAGATTAATTTTATGTTGATCTTGCTTAAAAATTTTCCTTTCAAAGGTTCACCACGATAATGTATCGGAAAATTCCTAAAATGAAACTAAGAATGATAAGCAATCTTTCACTTTTAGTTTTTCAATGAAAATCCTAGCTACTAGAGGGAAAGAGCAATCAATTTGCGAGAAAACAAATCAAAGAACACAAACTAAATGCAGATTTCCTAATTGTTCCTTTTGAAAAACACACAAACTACTACATGAAAATGCAGATTTTTCTTTTCAGTTCCTTTAATGTTATGAATGCAGAAAAGAAACTAAGTGCACTAAATCAACAAAAGAAAATGCCTTTTACTTTTGAGAAATGAGGAACACAAACAACAGTTTCTCTTTTGAAGGAAAAATGAGGAATGAAACAACAATTTCTCCTATCAAGAAATGAAGAATTTACGACAATTTCCTTGTTGAAAAGAAAATGGATCTAATGCAACAATAAAAATACTTTGAAATTAACTTGCCAATGATAAAGAAAAATTCTTTAAAAAAATATTGAACAAATTTTCTTTCAAAGGAGGATGAGGTAGATGAATTCACTGGTCAATATGAGGCTCAGGATTTTCAAAACGCAGAAGTAAACAAACTGAAACAAATTGCAAAGACAAATTCAAGGGAATTTGGATGGTTTCAGGAGGCAACACAGTCTCTAAAGAGAGACAGTGCTTTTCAACACAGGCCTGAAAGGGAGACAATGCTAAGCAAAGCACTGTGTTCTGTCCAAGAGTGCGTTGGGCGCAGTGTCAAAGGAAAAACACAACTATTTAACACACTTCTTTTGCAAATTTGGATCTTAAAAATCCTAATCTTTGTGAGTAACAAGTACTGGGTGAATAAACAGAGAAATTCAGAGGCTAAAACACCTAGGATAAAAAGTAATCTCCCCATTGGAGTCACCAATTTTTTAGTGAATAATTGTGAATTATGGATAAAACATGCTTCCCTAGACAGGTGCTAATCTAGAAAAACATATTAAATACTATATGACTACTTTTCCTAACTAAGAACAGACACAAAGAATGGATTAGAGGCTTATATGGAATTCAAGCGATTAGAGGTTTCAACCTTGGAAACCTTTGCAGATGAAAATATTTGATTGATTTGTCTTGTTCTTTGTCTTAGGGCATATAGAAATTGAAATGTTAGGGGATGAAAGACCCTATACATTGGTCCCAGAGATGATGCCCAGTTAACCAGGTCATTAGGAATGATGCCCAAATTGACCTATAACAAAATCACTAAACACATAGCTATGGGGGTATGTGTAACCGAAAAACAGGCCATTGCTTGTGCCCAGTACCTTGATCTTGTGTACTCCCAGTTTGGCACGTTGTATGATATCTTGCCTGATGCTCCTCGACCTGGAACTTCCAAAGCACCGGTGACGCCATCCGTCAATGGTATCATTGGTTCCGTGTCTCAGAATTCTCGGAAGTCTTCTCCTTCCAACCCTGGGAAGGAAAAATCTAATCCTTCCAATGATACTGCTTCTCAGCCTACCCCAAATTCTCGTAAGACTACGGAAGTCAATGCCATTGAGGCCAATTCAGTGGATAAAACTTCCAAAGGAAAAAATAAAGGTAAAGGTAAAGCCAAAGCCGATACCCTAAAATAGGATTCTCAGAAATCTAGTGCTGATTATGGTTCATAGCTTAAGCCGAAGTATCCTTGCTTGATTTGTGACAAAGAGCACTACACCAAGGACTGTCCTCGACGGGTCAAAGTAAGTAGATTTCTCAAAGGCATCCAAGGAACTCCGGCCATTCTCAAAGAACCTTTTCCATCACAACATACCCAAATGGTAGAGAAACCTCAGTCCTCTGCCCCTTTTGTCTCTCAGGTCTTCTGTTATGAATATAATTCATAACGAATATAATAAACATAATTATTAAATAGTCAATTAAGGGTTATGTAAATAGTCATTAAGTTAGTGAAAGGGCATGTCTAAAAGACATGCCCATTAATGAAAGGACACCTGTGTAGGTATATAAGCAGGGCCTCATTGTAACATTTCATCGTCATCTCTTATACATTTTATATATAATATATTATTATTACAATACCTCTTGTGTATTTTATAACTTAAGTCAACAAGCCTACAGCTTTGTTTCTCCATTTGGTATCGGAGCAACAATATTCTCGCCTGGAAGGAAGCACCTATGCCACTACTGGCTGCCTTCAGTTGTTACATGACGTGCCTCGAAATTGTTACCGCTCGATGTCTTCATCAACAATGATGGCCGATTTCAACAAAAGGTTGATCGAACTTGAGAGTAAGATCAATAAAAATTCCGATAAATTCACGAAATGATTAGTCAATCTTGAGGATAAGGTTACAGGAATTCTGATGACATCAAACAACTTCAAGACATGACAAATCGGATAGAAAGACAAATGTTGAAAATTCGTAGCGAGTCCAGAGACAATCATAAAAAGGCAATGCAAAATATGAACGCCATTTTGGACAAGATAAATCTAATGCAAAAACCAATATTCCCGAATATTGAACATAGTCAACAGAACAATTCAGCTGATTCAAAAGGTTCAAATGATAATCATGAAGAGTCACTACATTATGAAGAAGGTCAGGTTACAAAAATTCCAACTTATGAGAATGAAAGTGATCAAAAAAATAAAGATGAGCCTGTTAGTCAGGAAACTGTTGAAGAAACAAAAAAAGATGAATCTGATATAGATCAAGATGAGGATCTACATGAAGCTGATCTTAATGTGGATGAAGCTGCTGGTGTAGTGGGTAGTCATGACCATAATAAAATTGGCAGTGGTTCATATTCCCTTGGTTCTTTCCCATCGTGTACATTATCTGCTAAAATTGGAGTAGACGCATCTGACATGAGTCCTATTGAAATTATTACTGAAGAGGTAATGAGGGGACGTAAGGAAGTTTCTAAAATAGTTTCTCTTGACAAATATATAAGTTCAAGGAAATAAAATGTTCTACACACTCTTCTTTCTCAATGAGTTTCAGACAACTATAGAGCAGGTGAAAATATCTCATCAACACAATTATCCAGTAGGCTTGTTGTAGGAAGTCCAACATTAATTGAAGATCCTATGACAAATTAGAGTTTTGGAGGGAAAAAACCAAAGGAGTCAAGGGAATATGGTTCTCCTCTATTGGAACTAAGTGGTTATAATCAACAAAGTCAAAAAATTTATCCAGAATATGACAATGACAATATGATTTCGACTCAAATGGAGGAAAACCTTGATTCAGAAACTGAAATTGTCATGAAGTATGCTGAAGCCGGGAACATGTTAAATGCATGTTTGGTTATTGAGGGAATGCGTAGGCTTGACCAATTAATTTACATACCATTACCCAATGAGAGTTCACGCATGAAAATTTTTAAAGCATGTTTGAGAAAGTCATCGGTTACCAAGGCTGTTGGTCTGACTGCTTTAGGTCGTTATAGCCAAGGATTTAGTGGAGCTAATATTACAGAAATGTTTTAATGGGGCATGCCAATATACCATTCGAGAAAACATTGAGAAGGACATTGATCGTAAAGAAGAAAATGCATATGATGAAGAAACTACTGATGTTGAACAACATGCTTTGTTGCCTTCTGTGAAGGACCCAAAATTGTGGATGGTCAAATATGCAATAGGACGTGAACGTGAGGTAGCTGTTTGTCTTATGCAAAAGTACATCGAAAGGTAATCACAAGGGACAGATTTGCAGATAAGGTCAGCTGTTTCTCTTGATCATCTGAAAGGCTATCTTTATATTGAAGCAGACAGAGAGGCCTATGTTAAGGAGGCATGCAAAGGTCTTCGAAATATATATTCTATGAAGATATCGCTTGTTCCTATCAAGGAGATGAATGACGTGCTTTCAGTAGAAAGAAAATCGGTTGAGCTTTCCAAGGATACATGGGTGCATGTGAAAATTGGAACATACAAAGGTGGCCTGGAAAAGGTCATGGATGTTGATAATGTAAGACAAAGAGTAACCATAAAGCTGGTTCCTAGGATAGATTTGCAAGCAATGGCCAACAAATTGGAAGGCAAGGATATTGGGAAAAAGAAGGCTTTTGTTCCTCCGCCTCGCTTTATTAACATCCGTGAAGTCAAGGATATGCGTATTATATTTGAACGTAAATGGGATCTCAAAAACCATGTTCACGCACATTTCCAGACCGATAACCACGCTGCAATCTATCTCGGCGTTTAATCATCGACTTCAACTGTGTTAAGTCACCGACTGCGATCCCACAGGAAAATAACGTGCCTGAGTGTCTGACAGCTCGGTCAATGAGTCAACAGGTATACGATGTCGGGTGTCGGTTAATTAGTGAAATGATATCGATACGGTGCGTCGGTTTAACAATTAACACTTATGTGATTCCAGCCTATCTCGACTATAGTTTATATATATATATATATAAAGTTTAATTATAAAATTATAAAATAAAATATAATTATATAATTGTAACATATATATATATTTTTCATTATTATATATATATATATATATAATAATGAAAAAAAAGGAAAGAAAAGAAAAGAGACGGGTGAATAAATATAACTTCGAGTTACACATGCCAAGATAACAAATACAAGACGAAGAAATTATTATCCATACAAATTTTAGGACAAAGTTATGAAGGAAGGGCCAATTCATAACAAATTAATAAATAAAAGTTGATATATTAAAGGTTGGGAAAAGAAATTAAAATAAAATGGTGACCGTTATACTTATTAAAAAAAATGACGAAAGCAAATGAAGAAACAAAACGTGATTGAACTGAAGGAAAGTGTCAACTATAAGCTTTGAGGACAAAGCTTTTGAAGAAAGGGGCAATGTTATGAATATAATTCATAACAAATATAATAAACATAATTATTAAATAGTCAATTATGTAAATAGTCATTAAGTTAGTGAAAGGGCATGTCTAAAAGACATGCCCATTAATGAAAGGTCTCCTGCGTAGGTATATAAGCAGGGCCTCATTGTAACATTTTATCGTCATCTCTTATACATTTTATATATAATATATTATTATTACAATATCTCTTGTGTATTTTATAACTTAAGTCAACAAGCCTACATCTTTGTTGCTCTATCTTCATGATGAACGGTTATGCATCCATTGCTATCGCTACCCGATCAAAATATTATAATGAATCATGTCTGGCAGCGGGGAAAGAGATCGCTGATGTTCCTCCTCCTCCGCCTACTTCTGGCCCTCTTTAGATTGAAAGGCCTAGTACTAAGCCCGTTGTACGACCACCTTCCAAAGGTGTACTCCGTAAGTCTTATTACAATCCCAATGCCAGTGCTGCTCAACATTACAATATTGTTGAGGATTTGGCTCAGGCACCATCTACAATGTCTGCATTATAAGTACTTTAGAGTTGTCCATCTCAACGAAGGCTTTTCTATTTGTGATCGGCGGGGTTGATCCTGCTGATTCAAGCCTTATCGCTTTCGACTTGGAGAATTTCGTCCCACGTCTCCCACACCAGCTTGCGCTCATCATACAAGGTGGCATTAATGAAATAAATATCCATCGTGTGGTTGTGGACGAGGGTGCATCTACGTGTGCCATGTCATCTTCCTGCTGGAAAGCCATTGGTTCTCCAACTTTAATTCATTTCCAAATGCTCTTGAAGCATTTGATGGAAGGGAATATAAACCTCTTGGTGTTCTTGCTAGTTTACTGATTACTCTAGAAGGGAAGATAGTCAATGTCAAGGTTGAAGTAGTTGACACCAAGCTCAATTACAATCTTCTCCTCGGTCGTAGTTGGACTCATGCCATGCTGTACGTGCCATCCACTCTCTTTCATGTTTTGAAATTTCCTCATGAACGAAAGATTCATTAGGGGAATTTTGAGGTCTAAAATGGGCCTCCTAAGAAAAATGTACAACAAAAATAAAATTTATAACAACCAATAGGATTCAAGATGATGATGTCAACCATGGGAGATGATTTACCATTTTTTAAATAAAAGGGTAAAAATATTAAAAAATAATAAAATAATAAAACTACTTTTTCAACTCGTATTTTCAACTTATCTCCCAAAATTTTTACTCAAATTTCGAGTGGGAGTACTCGTTGGATGCAAAATTTAATTCCTCATCCAAGGAGTACCCATGTTGCATACTTTCGATGAACTCTACTACACAAAAAATCATAAATACATAAAAAACGTGATTGTAATCACGTTTTTTTTTTATGTATTTCTCATTTTTCTTGTAGTAGGACCCATCGAAAGTATGCAACATGGGTACTCCTTGGATGGGGAATTAAATTTCGCATCCAACGAGTACTCCCGCTCAAAATTTGAGTAAAAAATTTGGGAGATAAGTTGAAACTATGAGTTGAAAAAGTAGTTTTTTCATTTTTCCCTCTAAAATTTGATGATGTCATCAAATCTTATTTGATTTTTTCCACTATTATTTTATAATTTCCTTAGGAGGCCCATTTTAGACCTCAAAATTCCCCTAGTGGTTACTGTTGATCAGTTTTCATTATTCACTTCTTCTTCCGAGAACAAAGTTTCATATGTGGATCAAATTCCTACTCCCTACGAGAGGGTAGGGCCGGGTATCTTCAAAGATCCTACTCCCATGGGTATTTTTCCTCTTCCTCCACCCAACACTGTTTAGATTAATATGATCTCTCGGTCTGATGACCCATGGATCATCCCTTCGACTGAGCAGATCGATTATTTTGGAGATTCGATGCTGTTAGGTCCGATCAAGATTGAATAATGTGAACTTATTTCGGCTTCGGAGCCTCCACCTCCTAATCATGCTCCATTGGGCATGTCTCTTGACACTTATTCTCAGTCCCCTTAGCTCAGAAATTTGGATTCGCCCGATCCCTTGAAAGCGATATTTCCCTCCGATGAAGCCATCGTGGAAACTATGTCTCTCAAGAATCCTCTGTGGGATGATAGTCATCATCGTTCCTTGTTCATGCCTGGCCTCAAGGCCATGTCTAGGTGTCTTGAGAGGTTTGCATCTCAGGTTCCTTCTCCTCTGCTTCAATCACCTATTCTGACACATGAATTTTTTACGAAGGGTAACTTGAGTAATATCACTTAAACAATGCCTATCGACATTTCCGTGAAACTAGGAATTGTCGAGAACATCCATATTGGGGTCACCTGTTATTTAGATGAAGTTCAGGTTTATACTATCCTTTTCCGTGAGTTCCGCGATGTATTTGCATGGTCTTACGAAGAGATGCCCAACATCAATCCCAGTAGAGTGGTGCATGAGATTCTGACATATCTTGGTTCGAAGCCTGTTTGTTAGCGTCTTCATCCTGTGCACCCTCGAAAGGCTGCCACCATTAAAGGTGAAGTTGAAAATTTTTTCAGAGTTGGTTTTATCTATCCGATTCCCTTGACAAAATGGGTATCCAATATTGTCCCTGTAGATAAGAAACAGGGTACCATTCGGGTTTGTGTTGATTATCATGACATAAACGGGGCCTGTCCTAAGGATAATTATCCTACTCCTATTATTGATCAAATCATTCATGGCTATGCAGGGAGTGATATTTTTTCCCTTCTGGACGGCTTTGCTGGCTATAACCAATAAGACTTCCTTTATCTGTCCCTGGGGTACTTTTGCATATAAGAAGCTCCCTTTCAGCTTGAAAAATGTTGGGGCCACATTTCAGCGAGCGATGTCATATGATTTTCACAATATTAAGCACATTGTTCAACCTTATCTAGATGATCTTCTGACTCATTCAGCTAAACGTAAGGACCCCCCTGACCATCTCCATCATATTTTTCTTCGCTGTCGATGATATAACATTTGGCTGAATCCGCATGAGTGCGTCTTCTACGTCGATTCTGGTAGACTCTTAGGGTTTATCGTATCCAAAGACAGAATTCACCTCAATCCACTCAAGTTGAGGCTATCATTAATCTCCCCTCTCCATCCTCGTTACATCAGCTGCAGAGTCTGCAGGGGAAGGCTAACTTTTTATGTCGTTTCATACCTAACTATGCCGAAGTGGCTAAAGGATTCACGCGATTACTAAATCAGGGCATCCTATTCCTTTGGGATGAGATTGCCCAGAAGTCTTTCCATGCGTTGAAGATGTTGCTTGTCAACGCTCCTCTCTTGTGTCCTCTGAACTATCATTGCAATTTCTCCCTCTATTTAGCTGTCGCTTTCGGTACGATTGCCATGGTTTTGGTGCCATACGATGATGATGGTGATGAGAATGTTATTTACTATCTCTCGTAACCTTCTTAATACCGAAACATGCTATTAACATGTCAAGAAGTTGGCGTTGGCTGCCGTTCAAGCAGTTCAAAGTTTTCTTCATTACATTCTGTTGCGTACGGTGACTGTGATTTATGACTGCAACCCTATGAGCTATATATTGTCTCGAAAATTGCTGGGGGGAAAGTACTCGAAGTGGATTGTCATCCTCCAAGAGTTCGATTTGGAATTTTCTACTGCCAAGTCGAAGAAATAATTTGTCTTCGCTGATCTTATTTTCTCCCTCCCCTCTGACTCTGCTCCGTCTGGTTCCGAGGAATGCATTTCGGACGATACGCTTTTTCTGATTAGCAGCCTTAATCCTTGGTACGGTGATATCATCGTATATCTTTAGACTTCTACTTTCAGATTTGAGTTGTCGAAGGATGCTCGCCGACACATCTGTCATCAATCACAACCTTATCGTATAGTTGGAGATACACTCTACCACATCAGAGTTGATTCCATTCTCTACGGGTGTTTGAATCTCGAGGAGGCTGAGCATTTTTGAATGACTGTCACAGTGGTGGTCACATGTCTGGTTATGCTACTGTACAGAAAATTCTTCGCGCTGGGTATTTCTGGCCCACCATCTTAAAGGATTGCATTGTTGCTATTCGTAAATTTCATGACTGCCAGATCTACTAGCGCAAGATGCACGCGCCACCTTCACATCTACACCCTGTCATTACTGTTGGTCCCTTTGCGAAGTGGGGCATCGATTTTATGACGTTAAACACTCACTCGGCCGGGGGGCATGCTTATATTATCGTAGCTGTTGACTACTTCACCAAATGGGCCGAAGTGATGCCTACACTTACGGCTGATGGTAAGACAACAGCTCAGTTCATATTCAATCACATCATTTCTAGGTTTGGTGTCCCTCAAGCCATCGTTACCGATCATGGTTCCCATTTTTGGCATTATATGGTGGCAGATTTGACTTCCAAGTTGGGTCTGCATCACGACAGCACAACACCGTACTATCCTTAGGCCAATGGCCAGGTTGAAGCTGTGAATAAGGTTATTGTCACCATGATTCAACGTACGATTGGGATGCACAAATCAAACTGGCATCTCATGTTATTTTTGGCTCTTTGGGCATATCGAACCTTAGTTAAGGATGCGACCAGATTCACTCCATTTTAACTTGATTACGGTCTGGAAGCTACCCTTCCGATTGAGTGTGAAATACCTTCACTCAAATTGGCTGTTGAATTGCTGCCAAACACTTCACCTGAAGAAGAGCTTCTTGTCTACTTATAAAGGCTAGATGAAACTCGCTGCTTTGCTGCTTTGGTCATTGAAACACAAAATAATCTGGTTAAAGCTCATTTTGACCAGTTGGTTTCCCCTCACTCCTTCGTAGAAGGCGACCTCATCCTCCTATACGACCAAGCTCATGATAAGATGGGGGAAAGAAAATTTCAACCCATGTGTCATGGGCCCTACATTGTTAAACGTGACTTGCAGAATGGGGCCTATGAGCTCATTGATTACGAAGGTCATCCTCTGGATCAACCCAGAAATGGGTTGTATATTAAAAATTATTATGCATGAGTCCTTCGTGCATGTTTTGTGTACATAGGTGTTATTTTAATTTTTGTACATTTTTGGCTTGGAGTGCTTTGCGAGCATTTTCCTACTTATTGGATCGTTTCTTATTGTGCAGATGTCTATTACCCCTTATGTTGGTTTCGCGGATGGTGCTTCCCACAGTACCTGGAACTTGTCTTCAGTAGCCTGGGTGATTTATGATCCTACTGGTGAGTTGATAGATCTTCAAGGTATCTGTATAGGACGAACTACAAATAATGTCGTTGAGTATAGTGCTGTCATTGAACTATTAACCGAGGCGATTTCCCTCAGCATTCGTGCATTGGTTGTAAATCTAGAATCACAGCTTGTCGTTCTTCAACTTAATGGACATTATTTAGTTAGAAACCCTCACATTTTAAGGTTGTATTTACGTGTTCGTTTGCCGGAAATAGCATCAATGTGCATCATAGGTTCAAAAAATATGTGTGTTTATATTACATCTTGAGGCACCATGTCTCTCAAAAATATGCAAGAATGAAACCTAGGTGTCAACTCAACGTGACGCTCATGATAGCATGTCACTTCCTGTACAAGCTGCCTCAGCAAGTAGTGGCCTCAGTTTGACACCCCTACAGTGTGTCTCTGGTATACACGAGGAACATCATCGAATCACACATAGTCCGGGATCCCACGGGAGATTCCCTCCAGGTTGCACATGATTCCCTCCTCCTCGCCTCCTTCACCATGAGGGGCAATATCAAAGTCACGAGGAACTCGCCTTGCTATAGGAGACATGCCTGCAGGTCTCTTTGGGCCAACACCTGCATACATGGATTTAATTTCAGAACATGCATAAAAAAAAAAAATCATAATACTGACGAAAAAATAAAAAAATGAGTCTTACCAAGTACTTCATCCCAATCCTCTCCTTCTGTGAGTGGGATATTTGTATCGCTAGTGAAATCTGTGCCAGATTAGGGCCAATCCTCCACGACGATTAGTTGTCAGCGAAGCCAATCAAAGAACTCCGATCTCTAGGACATCTGTTGACCGCCCCCTGACCTTGGCATCAGAGCTACCCAATGGGTCATCCATGGTTCCTGTGCTGGTGGTGTCAGAACTATCACTTCTTGTCTCTAAAATATTGGTAGTCGTTCCAGGATGAACGATACCAAAATGGACCCGTGACTGAACTGCTTCAGCTTGGTTTTCTTGCATTTCGTCAATTGATGTTTCATGTTTATTCTCACTTCCTCTGCCTAGTTGTAGAGGGTCGGTGTCAGAAAATCTACAACAAGAAGTAGCTGTGTCTTTGTAGCTTCGTGCAGTGCTTGCGATCCTACAACCTGTGTGATGGTGTGTGGCACTACTTTTAGTGCCAAGTCCGGAATAGTTTGGATATCCACTTTTCTGCTTCCTGATCCTTTCCATGCCCTGGGACATACCCTATCAATCACCATACTCATGTTCTCCATCGTGGGCTGGGTGCCGATCAAGATTGGTACTGGTCCCCTCCGTGATAACCCTGTTATGAAGTAAATGTCTGAAACTTCGATCTCGAGTTCCTGATCATGAAGAATGAATTTTTCTTGATCCTCATCATAGATACAGATTAAATATTGTAGCAGCTCCGGTTGAGCTCTGAGGCATGGTGTCAGGAAGAATTTCTTGAGTCCACAATCTCTAAGAGCTTCCATGCATCTTTCATTTTCCATGGAAATCTTATCTTCTTCATTGTGTTCTTGTTCTTTCCATTCGATCACCATTTTGCCGCTTCACACCTACAAACATGTTCATATGAATGTCATTAGCCAAATTAAAAGATTTTTATTGGTGAAAATGGGCCTCCTTGCTTGCATTATAAGCTTAAAATGGTCTGCGTAGTTGGCATGACTGTTTTAGAAATAGTCGCAACAACTGGTGCGCCCTAGTTCACAATATTGGGCGATTGACGCAAGTCCGTGCCCAATACTCACGCCAATCGTTGGGACCTAATTTTTACAATTTCCCCCACATATTTCCAAATTTGGGGTTGCAGGAAATGAAACTACAATCAAAATGTAGGGAGGAATGATAGCTCTTACCTGGAACTGACGGATTCGAGATTGGTCTACCAGATTTCCCGCTATCGTCGCCGCAAAATCATAGTCTGAAAAGGGTAACTATTGCTCCACAAGAGGTAAAAGGTAAAAAGTAATTATTTTTTACCATTTTTGGCATTTTATAACTTTTCTAAATCCTAATTAGGTTTTAAGATGTGTTTTTTTATTATTTCATTATGTTATTTTGAGAAAAGGGTTTTACGTGCGTCTCTTGTGCAGCAACATGTTTTTAATGCAACAACGATGAAGTAACGAGTTATATTTTATAATTTTTCAGAATCGGTAAAAACACGAAAGAGTCACTGATGGAGTCATCTTTCAACTCTTTTCTGACTCTCTAAAATTGAAAATATTGTCGATACTCTTGTCTTTTTGAACTCGTTAAATGGCCGCGAAACGATATCTACCCAGTATACGTTTACCGCTTTTTCGGGCTGGGATAGATTATTTACGAAAAAGGAATACCTTAGCCTATCCCGACTAAGAGGTTCTCTAAGATATTGTTTTCTACCTTTCTAGATCTGAGGGACTATTTACAAAAATGGACCTGCTGGAGTTTTCTTTTCCACTTCTTTTCAAACTCTCTAAACATGAAAAGATGTCGAGTTCTTCCTTTGTCAGACTCGTTAAACCCTGATGACATCGGACATCGTCACCATGGCGTTCACCGAGTTCCTCCTTCCCAGGGCTCATAAAATGTACTAGGATGGATTTTTCTGAAGGAAAAACTTATAGTACAAGCATATGCCCCTTCAAGCTTGTTTTTCAAAAATAATTGGGGTACTCGCCATAAATGATGGGGGAAAATGGAACTAGTTTTTACTTGTGTCGGCAATATGTTGTTCTTGAACATGACATGTCGGCATTCGTGTTAGGTTGGGGACATCTCATTTCATAATTTTTTCCTCCGTGGGTTTGGGTAATCTGTTTTGGCCTCTCATCTACTCTTTTCCACGTCATCATGACTGTTGAGTCCCAAACTTGCATCTTTCCTATACACCTTTCTAGAATTTTTCCATTTACCTGGACCTCCTAAGTCATCAAAATTATTGCATATTAATCATAAAAGAGCATTTAAAGTGGTTTTTAACTATGTTTTATGTCTGTTGTTTGAATCATATTTTTGCTCATTAAGCTACGAAATCTTGTCACTTTCAGCAGCTGCTTCAACTTTCCGCAGCCATTTTGTTAAAGTCTATATTGCAGGTGTCTTCAGGAAAATCAAGCCACATGGGCAAGTTGGAAATGACATGGATATGGGGATCGAGTTCATCGCTCAGCTTCGAATTCACTAAAGAAGTCGCGGTCGTCAAGCTGCGACACCCTAAGAGGTTCCACGGTGATAGAATTCGGCTTTTTCACCACGGAAAGACGGCAAATTGGTGACATATCGTCACTGAATCGCCACTCCAATCTGTTACCTCCATAGATTTTACCCTTTCTCATCTACATATAATGCTAGATTTCGACGCGGTATTGTTCACGGTCTTGTTACAAGAAGATTGTAGGAGTGCAGTTATGTCATCCTCCGCTATAGTACAATGCTCATACGATATTAGCTTTGTAATTCTATTCTGTCGCATTAGTGGCCCATCGTTTTCAAGGATTATTATTCTCCTTGTTATGAATGTGTCTGAATACGAGAGATCATTCTCATGTTTACAATTCGCGGGTTGATAGCCGCCTTCAACGACAGGTAGAGGGTCCGCATTATTGCCGAAATTTTATTTATCTATTTATATTTCATGCTTTATTTACGCTTCATTATGCCATAGTTATCCACATGTATATATTACATTTCATGGTATTAACGCTTCATTTGTTCATACTTTTTCATGCTTTATACTGCCAGCACGTATCAAGAAATCTTGTTCTGCATTACAATTATAAATTTCGAGCATTTGCAATATGTTTTATACTACGATATATGGAATTGCCTTGTTTTCGCTTCCATTTATTTTCTTAGCTTTTAATTTGAAGATCGCTTTATTTATTTTAAATGAAGAATTTGCTTTATTGTTAGATACTATTTCATGTCATTATCACAATTCGAAGTCATATGCAGATTAATGGTGAGGGATTACAAGTTTAATTTTTCAGCAAGTTAGATATTAAATTGAAGCCATGTCATTATCAGCTATTTTCGAAAGTTATATGCAGACTAATGCAGGATTGAAGTGAGGAGGTGTAATTTGATATTAGTTTATTTTTCAGAATAGATATCAGATTGTTTCAAGTTATTTATGATTATTACAAGTAGATTAATGGTGAGGGGTCAATGAGCTGATGTACTTGATTTTAGCTTTATTTTTGCTTTCAATTCTTGGATTTTTGAGCATAGTTTCTTTGTTATTTAGGATTGTTGTTGTTTATGTGATCAATAGTTCTCATCATGAAATAATTTAAAAAATTTTTTAGTGTTGGCATTTTCATTTTTTTAGGAATTAATTTTTCATTGCATGTTTTAAAACTCTTTTAAGCTTGAGTTTGGGAAATCATTATGTTTTAAGAATATTGCCTTGAAAATTTATCTTTTATTCTCCTTATCCACATTAGGAGTTCAAATTCAGATAAAACCCCAAGATAAATAAAAAAAAACCTAAAACTAATGTTTTGAGATAGTGGGTTATCTTGCATTACATAAATTTTTTTCACACTTCAAATAAATTTATGAATTTTATCAAAAAATTAATGCAGCAATTTGTGACACATCAAAATTCGACCAAAATTTTGGCTGTTTGGGAAGTGTAGTTCAGGTAGCCAATTTCCTTAAAACAATAAAAAGAAATATCTCTGAGTTCTCCTTCCAGGTGCTATAGTTATTGGTTCAATAATTTCTTAAGTATGCCTCTTCTCAAGACCTAGTGTGACTGGTGAAGAGAATTATTATCTAACTTAAAAATAAAATGATGACATGCATATATGTTGTTATATTCTAGGAAGGTTTATAGCTAGAGCCAAGAGTTCGATTTTCACAATCATCTTCTAAGGCATGACAAGATTCACTCATTTAGCCTTAAAGATTCCTAGAATTCCAAGTGATGTTCGAATTAGAGGATTCTCCTATTACCATCTATTAAATTCATTTAGAAGAAGACTCCTATTTCTACAGAGAGCATATTACTAAAGAAGGAATCACTGAAGAGGAAGAAATTCTCCATTTTCACAAGAATTGCAGGATTCAGACTATCATGACAGAAAGTAGTAGATGGATTCGTGAGGCAGGAGGTAGAGGTAGGAGTGAAATTGGTGGAGGCAACAATGGTGGAGGTGAGGTAATAAATAGGAAGGAGATACTATTTGATTCCTATATTCGATGAGGAAAATCATATAACGATGAAAAATGTCTCACCATTCTGCTCCTCCCTAAATTTATGGATTGCGAAGTGAGGATCCTAAAACACTGCTTTATTTGAGGCCGTGTGCCGAGATTCATTTTACTTTCAAATTGAGTATTTTGAAATGGTTCATGGGATATCACCCAATCTATTAGACTTGAATGATATGAAACAAACATTTTGGATAGATGTTCTGACTCATTGCACTAATCACAAGGATGAGGTATTCAAAATGGCAGTAAAAAGAAGATAGATTTGAGGATTATGAGAGATTTCAATACACCCAAAAGAGCAAGATGAGCAACTTAGATGAGGAAAATTTGAAAGCCCTCTATTAAAAGTCAGAGATGAATGGACAGATATTTTTAAACATGATGGGGAAAGGAGACTCTCAACTTCCATTGCGAGGCCCACGCCAAGGGGAAAATCTAAAATTGAAAAGGGGCCTAGAGATTTTCTTATCAGGTAAATAGGCTGAAAATCGTAGGGCAGATTGGAAATATTTCGATGAATCGAGCACTTAGGGAGCTCTTAGTGAACAAATTAGACTCTTGTGTCTGTTAGTAGAAGTAGTAACTGATAATTTATTTCATTCTTGCCCAAAATGTAGGTTTAAGGGAATAATCTTGATGCAAAAATTGTAGAAACATGTATGATTTTCAGAGTAATCATGACCAAGGATTCTTCAATTCGACTCAGCCGCTTTCAAGAGCTTTGATCCAAATCAGAATTTCTATTTTGTTGCAAGAAGACCTTGTACAAGGGTCAGAATTGCCTCTTCAACCCCACCAAATTGGAATTTTTGGCAAAATCTTGTCTCACTAAATATTGCCATGGGTATATGGCAAAATTTATGGGAGATTTTGCTCAATTTTATCAATATTTTCCATCTTTCAAAATCAATACTAAATTCCAAACTCCAAATCTATTAACTTCTATCAGCATTTTCATCAACAACCTTCAACAAATCCAACTAATCATTTTTCTGACAACAAAGATTAAATCAACTCCAAATTCTGCCTATTTCCGCTATCACAAAATCCTCAAATACTTACATGATAGAAATTTACCTATATGATTGTTCCTTCAATGATGTTAACTCAGTCTGCAGAGTTTTAGGAAAACCTCTATATTAAGAGCAAGATAATTCGAGGACTCTCTTAAATCTCAATGTAGTACTGAGGAAGAACTTCAAAACTCAACATTCAAAAAGAGAAAATAAAATAATCCCCACAACCTATAGTTGAGCAAACTCCGCACCTCATCCACCTATTTTCAAAGATTGGCTTAAATTACAAAGTGGAAAAAATCTTGTTGCCTTACCATGATTTTCTTGCATGAATTCAAAGAATGTTTCAGACAGCATCTCCTTTGGTTAAGGCCATTAGAGAGACTTTATTCTAGCAAAAATCACAAGAGTTGAGCACAGAAGGAAACTGTTTTCAAGAAGAATTACACTGCAAGAAATTGCTATGATGGGAAAACTACATGCAAGTAAGTATGTAGATCTGTGCACTAATTAATAAGACACATATGTGATAGAAATTTAAATACATTGATGAGGGCCATGACAAGATTATGAGTAGACATTATGAGTCATAAAACTTCCTAATCTCTTTTAATACTTATTTATCGTTAGTCTAAGTGTGAATGATTTCATTAATGTCTCCATGGTGTATTAGAAGATATTTCAGCTCTTCCTATCTGGGAATATCCAAGAGATTTTATGATTTTGACTTCAAGAAAGGGGTCTAGAAGTACCTAATTATCTTAGAGCATCTGCTGGGGCCACATGTTAATTACTGTTGTTCAATTTGTATCCTAACAAAGCAAATTATAGAAGTTTGTGAGAATGAATGATGATGAGACATTATATGACCTTGCCTTTTACGATTTGAACAAGAGATAGTTTAGAAAATTTTGAGATTTGCATATATCTCACAATTTCAAGAATTCCCATTTGAATATTTGTCATCAAGCATTAAATGTCTCTTGCTCTATGGAAGAGTTTGGTAGTTCTGTTTCATTGAGATTTTTCAGAAACATTAAATATCAACAAATTTGGAAAGTCATTAACAGAAGAATCCACCAAAATCTTGCAAAATATTCTTACGCATTTGCATGGGAGTATATCGATATGAAAGGTATTGATCCTAAGATTTACTCATCATATCTAGAGCTGAGGAGCATCAGAGTTAAATTCGTGGTGAGCTGATGAATCTTTAAAGGGAGATAGTGAAAGAAGAGCTCCAAAATCCATTCAATGCAACTTACTCTATCCAATTTCAGTCGATGGTTTCTGTTATAGTAATCTAAAAAGAATGGTGTTCTAGGTATGCATTGATTACGTGAATTGAACAAAGCAACTTTGAAGGATCATTTCCTTGCTTCCTTACGACTGCATTAGATAGATATATAAAAGTATTTCATTTTTGGATGGTTTTAGTGGCTATAATAAAATTTCAGTATACCAAGATCAAGACCACATTTACCCTGTTCATTTAAACTTTCCTATCGAAGGCTTCTCTTTGGGTTATGTAATAAAATTTGAATATTCCAAAGAAAGCAAGATTCAGAATCTTCTAATCTAATCCATGATTGTGAGGTTTTAAGGATGATCTTTACAGTTTATGGTAATTCATTTGAAGAGGCATTAGAAAATTTGGAAAAGGCCCTATAAGATGTAAAGAAACAGAAACCTTTCATTAGTTGCTGAAAAATGTTTTATGATGTTTATCGAAGGTATTGTTCTTAGCATCATATTTCAGAGATGGATTAAGGTTGATAGATCGTGTCAGTCATTCTGTTGTTTATTCTAAATGTCAGCAGATGTTAGAAGGTTTAGGATTTATCGGATACTAAGGTGAAGACTATAGAAAACTCACTAAAATATTCCACTCTTAAAATCGCTACATTCATGAATTTGCATGGGATTCAACAAGCCTTGAAACTTCTTTGAAAAACAAGAATATTCGAAGCACCTATCTTGAGAGAGACCAAATTGAAATCCCCTTCCATATTTCTAGCCAGATAGATACAGTTCTTGTATCGTGTTGGGTCAAAAGGACGAGTTCATGCCAATTATACCGTGTTAAAAATTTGACTCACCTGTTGAATCATATCAGACCGAAAAAGAGTTTTAGTCGCTGTTCATGCAATCAATTTTTTTTAGACATTATATGGCCTGTTATGAAACTTTTATTTCCATATCGAATACTTATGACATATCAATGAATAAATTGCTATTAATGGCAGTGAGTGATTGATGCCTAGCTTGCAATCTAATATTTATTTGCTGATGTATCAGCAAAAGGCCGATTTAACAGGGACTAGACATTTAGCAGATTTTCCGCAGGAGATAGTTTCTCGATGAATACTTTGCAAGAATTAAGCATCTCTTGGTATGTAGATGATGAGCACTATTTGTCATAGGAAATCAAGCCCATGATGATTTGTAAGGAAAGAAGAAAGATTATCTCAGTGAGTCTGTGTTATTCATAATCTAATTAAAATAAAATAGATCTTGTGATCAGAAGATGTCAGTGAGATGCCACTGATATCTCAGGCATGTCATGAGCTGAATTCATGCTGACATTTGCTGACAGTGATACTATAAAATCCTCTCTTTGTTATTGTTAATCTTCCTCCATGCAAAATAATATGTTGTATGCGTGATACGCTAAAAGAAAGTAGGGAAATCCTACTTTCTGCCGAGTCGCCATTGCACCACAGTACTCAATGTCCCTTTGAAATGGGCTTTAGATAGACTATCTAGCAAAAAGAGTTTATATATTGGTTTGTATCGATATGTTATTAAATAATAGCATTAATGTTCGGCACAAAATCTTTCAAATTTCTGTTAATTTTCTTATGAGGATTTTTATTTCGCTTTGGTGTTCCAAGAGAGGACAGACTCATTATTCACTCGTGTGGAGAAGTCGATGGAAGAATAAAATTAGCGCTGCAGACGATTTTGGCCGGTCAAGTGAGTTTACAAACAGTTCTCGAAGTATCATCACTAAAATTACCATCTACATGCAGATTGCTGCAAAGGTTTCCTCGGCCTTTGTGGGCCTACTGTTACGGAGAAATTACAGACATTTCCTCCTATGAACTGTTTCATGGGAAAGAAGGTCTCATCGAGTTCCAAGTAAAACCTTCAAGATGATTGCAGCCAAATTGGGGATGGATCGCCCAAAAGCATAGAATGGAGAAGAACCGAGCTAGATGAGATCGAGTTGAGGCAATTTAAGAACTGGATCTAGTTCAATATCAAAAGAGTTAAATGGCATGAAAAATACATCGGAAGGTTTCAAGAGATTAGCACAGCATTTGACTCAGTTTCATTTTCAGATTGGCTTGGGCCATATGAGATTGACAGATCTTATACAGCAAGAGTCAAGTTCATTGATGAATTCCAAACTCAATAATATTGCATTGCTATTCATCATAGTTTTCACGAGAATACAAAATTTTCAGATAATTCAGACAAGGTTGGTGAAGAATCCTCTTCCTCCACTGTTCCAAATTTGCCCTTTCAGCTTCAAAATAAAATGTACAAAATTCAGAACAAACAACATCGAATATGTGCCTTATTACGTAGGAACAGACTAATCGACACCCTATATCTCCAAAAAATTCCTCTTCAGTTTTACGACAATTCCATCTATTTCATTCCACTTCATCTCCACTCCATCTCCACATTTCACTCCATTCATCGAATTTACTCATTTCACTCACAAAATTTTCATGACTCATTTTCATTCATTCAGCTCCAATCTAAATATTCAGATTGCACGAATTTTCGCATGTATATTTTCGCAATTGCTTCAAAAATTACAGTCAGATGTTAGTTCAACAATCATGAAATAATGTATAAAGAGGATTATATTATGAAATATTGCTATCAACGGTGAGAAATCGAATTGAAGACTCATCGAAAATGGCAAGAATTCCAAGGTATGAGTAGAAATTTGTATTTCAATGGCATTCGCTACTCTTTACATAGTTATGTTCATAGCTCCATTTCATAATGATTGCTTGATAACTCTATACGTTTCATCTATCTTCTATGCATTCTAATAACTTGCATTCATCTTTAAACGAATTCATAATTGTTTCCCGCTCACGTTCGCCTATATTGAGCTACTTCCACTGAATATGGAACGGGTTGATTTGATTCAATTTTACAAAATACATAAAATTGAAGCAACGCAGTTTGTTTCACCCAATGTTTTATTTAATCTTTACTTCTTACCGCTCTTGTGCTCGGAGCCCACGCCAGGATACCATACTATTGAAGGTCTTCATCTCATTTGTTGCTCGAGGCTTCATTCTCGCGTATCGGTTCTCGATAACGCTATTCTCCATAAAGGACTCCTATTCCATTTTACCACGCTTACCTTTTACCGCTAAAACCCTAGCTCTAAAGAATAGAAGGAAGGATGGCCTTGCCGGAGGGCACCAGAGGGACCCAAATACGGAAGGATTACCCACGTCAAAGACATATTGGAAAAGGAAAATGGCCGCTTATTCAAAGTTTAAAGGCTAATAAGGAGTGTCAAAGCTTGGTGAAGGCCTTTCATCCTAGTTTCCAGAGGTGGAATTGGGGACCTCAAATTCATAAGGATCGGCGCTATCCATAGCAAGCACATAACTCCTCAGAAGTACCGGGTTCAAGAACAAGAGCATTGGCGGTGAAGCTCGAGAGCAGAATCCCGTAGATGTCACCATTTCAAAAGGGAATTGCCCATGCTTAAAAGAAGAGTGGCCGCTGTTATTCAGTTTAGACGCTTTGGATCATCGCAGCATACTGACCGCATCACATATTTTTATAACACCAATGTTTTTGATGTTGCCAAAAGATACCCACGAAGAACTATGATGAGAATCAATATTTATTATGGATTGCAAAGTTTGAGAAAGAATGACAAAGGACATTGGCCACGTGACGGTTTTTTATTGTCCCAGAACCTTCAAGACACGTTATCAACAGAGAACAGGTGATAACTAAAGCACTCATTAACACATGAGCTGGTCAAGAGAAGAGATCATGGTACATTGTTGCAGATCTATATGTTGGAACAAGAGGTTACGATTGACGGTACAACTTCAAGAAGAACGACGACACCGAGATCAATTTCAGACAGCCATGTTAAGGAAAAGGTATACAGTAACAAGAAAAGACAAAGACGACAAAGATGTAAGAAGAGTTCAGCGATTGGAAGGAGGAACACTGCAATACCTAAATGGCCGTATCCACTATTTCGTTAAACGCTAACAGTCCTTCAAGATGTTGACATGAGTCTTTTCGCCGTATTTGAAGTCAATTCTTCACAAGATTTTGGGATACCAGAGTCTTATCTCCAAGACCCAAAGTAAAGAAGAGGTGTATGATTACATAGAATTTGAAAGAGAATTATGTTCAAGATTATTAGGTTTGTTCAAGAAGTCTTTTGAGTAGGTTGTATATTAAAAATGAAAAATGAAGAATTGCAGGAGCAGCAGATGATAGATCAAACTACATATTGATATTACACTTGAACAAGTGGCACAAAAGAACAGAAATTAAGAAATGCAAGAAGAAGGTAGAAGAATGATTAATCCTCAAATTTAGATGCTTGATGAAGAGTCAGATGCTATACATCAAGAAAGAGGAGAAGAGGACGATGACGCAGATATTTAGCAGAATAGATGATCAGCCTTATTATAGACATGCAACACCTTCACAAAGGGGGGGGCATGTTGAGGCTCAAACTTGCATCTTTCTATTACTTTTCTAGGAATTTTCCATTTACCCTGTGACTCTGTCATCATCATCATTGCATATTGTCATAAAAGAAGAGTTTGAAGCAGTTTTGACGAGGTTGTGTTGTCAAGCGAATAGATTTCGCCATTGCCGCATCTTAAATAATTTCAAGAAATTTCAATTCTTCCGCGTCTATCTTGTTGTGCTCCAGTATCCGTGTGCTCCAGAAATCAAGCCACATGGGCAGTTGACGACATGGGATATGGACGGTGTCCTATCAGCTCAAATTCGATTAAAGAAGGCCGCGGTCAGCAAATAGCATAGCATCCACGCGATTAACCCATCTTTCACCACGCATTTGCGTCAAATTCTAAATTGCAGGACATATCACTGCACCGCCCATATGCCGAATCCAACGGCCACCCTCCATAGGATCTTCACGCACCATAATGTTAGATTGACCCACGTAGCGACAACGCTAGGATTGTAGGAAAGCAGTTATACACCGCTATAGCCACGCATTTCCATACGCATATAGTTGTTTTGTAATGTAATCTTTACTGCAAGAAATCCCACGGTATCGCGATTATTTCATTCCTTGTTATGATCACAGCTTTGAATACATGAGAAGACTCTGCTCATATTGTAATTCGTAGTTGATAATGCTCGAGGATTGTGTAGATATTCTTGCGACACGCCGGTTTTTGTTTATCATCGTGATAGTTTCCATGTTTTTTCAATGCCATAGTTAATTCACGCGCAGAATAGCTATTCTTATGGTATTAACGTTTTATTGGCCCATACTTTTTCATGCTTTATATCACAGCATCAACAAGGCTTTGTTCTGCATTAATATAAATAATGTGAATTTCACATGTTTTACAATGAATAATGACATGAATTCAAGAAAGGTTCTCCGCCGATGATCAAAGATCGTTTATTTATTTCAGTTTTGTACATTTGTTTTTATTGAGTGGGATTAGATATTAAATACTCATGTCATTATCGCCACCCGAAAAGCCATAGCGAGACTTCACGGTGAGGATTACGTATGAGTGTGTAGTTTGATATTAGTTATTCTTCAAGTAGTTGTATATTAAATTGCTCATGTCACATACTTCGAAAAGAGTATGGTGACTAATATGAGGGATTGAAGTATGAGTGTGTAATTTTGATATTAGTTTATTTTTTCGCAAATTAGATACTGCATTTTCAAGGTTTATGATTGCCTTTCCGGTGCCATAGCGAGGATTAATGGTGAGGGGTCAAAATATGAGTTGATGTAATTGAAGTAGCTTTGCTTTGCTTGCAATTCTGGATTCTTTGAGCATGTTTCTTTGTGGCTTAGGATGTTGTTATGGTAATGGGTTTCATGATCATTGTCTACTATTTGTTTGACTAGTATAGTGGCCATTTTCATTTTGTGAATAATTTTGTCATTGCATGTTTTAAAATCTTTTGAGTTTGGGAAATCATTATAGCGATTATCATTAAAATCTGGAACATTTATATCCATACTTGTCTTTAGAATTTCCATTCACATTGTTCACCAAGATAAAAACCCCAAGATAAAATAAAAAAAAAAAACCCAAAAATCATTAAAGTAAGAGATAGTTATTCCTAAGTACATATATGCTCATTACCTGCTAAATTATATCTGACAATGGTTCAATGCAGCAATTTGAAATACACTAAACTGACCAAAAAAAAAGACTGCAGACTTGCATGGCCAGATAATCTAGAAATTTCAAAGTTGCTGATGTTCAAGAGAAGGAGCCGCACCTTCCCAGGTTTATTCCTGATTCATTGTCATCATAGCACGAGATGTAGGTTCTCCTTTTCAATTTATTCTCTGCCACCTCAGCCTGCTATCTGCAGAAGTTGATCTAAAGACTCCCTAACGTATTCCTTGAGCTTACATGCCTCATTTACTGCGTCCACATTCTCTCTGACCGAGTGGATTTATGTGTTTCGCCACTGCATCATCGCTTCATTATTTCATGGATTGTACCTATTGTACTGGTATTTCATTGCCATTATCAAGGGTTTTCCTCTCGCTTATTAATAACTTCATAGTGGCCGGTAATTGTAGGCTTTTCTGCATGTCTGAATTTCAGCTCATATTTACAGATGTTAATTTGTATTTGTCTGGGAATTTGATATTATTAAGATCTGTATTTATTCATATACTGCGTCAGGGATGTTGTATTCTATCATGAGCAGTTTGCATGACTTTTTGATTGATAATATTACCATATTCTATCTATTTATTGATCTCTGATGGCTGCGTCTATATCTGATTCGCTTTTATGTACTCTGATATGAATGGCTATGTTCCATGCCACATGTTCATGTATCAGATATCAATTGTATCTAATTTCAGGCCCAAATACGTGTTTTGTTCGAATGTTTTCATAGCATTTCACTCTCCTCTTCTCTTTGATTCCTCATGCTTTAGGGGGCATTTGTTACAATAACATTTTTCACTATCCTTGCGATTCCATCCCCACATTGTAGGATCATTTAGACTAACAAGAAGTACATGCATCAGCAGTTATACTCATCATCGCATCATGAGGACAGCCTTCGTTGAAAATTTATATATCTAGAACACATGTTTTAGACATGTTGGTAGATTGTTTGTGCCTCATACAATGAGAAGATTAATATTGGACGCGCATCTATTGGAAAGCTGCTTTTGGAATTTTTTCATAGAGGCACAATTTCTATCTCTGGTCATCTGCAGCCGAGCCAACTGTCTGACCGAGCCAACTATGACCACCTCCTTTGGCCTTTGTTTTGCCACCTTGGGAAACCTCCCCAAGGGATAAGTGTTTCCATTCCATCAATAGATCCCAAATTCTCTCTGCAAAGTTATCTCCCTGATACTAGCCGAACATATTGCACGAAAGGTCAAGAGAATTGTCAACATTTATTAGGGAGATAGAAAGAGACCCAGAACTTAGGTTTAAAAAAGTTCCGTCCTTATTTTATTTTGAGATGCATCTCACTGTGGCCCCAAGCTAGAGGGCTCGTGGTTAGTTGCCTTGGTTGTAATCTCTTTCTTCTATTTATATATACATGACTATTGTCTAGTTCCTATCTTGTAGCACAGGGTTTATTTTTTCGCAATGTGTTTATCCTTGAATGACTAGTTATATTGCCAAATTGTTGTCTTTATAGTGTTGCCGTCTTGATCTTGCAGAATATACTATTATTGAGGACAAGATCAAAGGCCGCCAATTGTATTATACGGACAAATCACGTTGGACTCAAGGTAATTGGTCGCACCTGTTCCATTTCATTTTAGCTAGGGAACCTATTAATCTAGTTTGTACCTGTTGCTAGACCTACTCTAGGACAGAGGACAATTTCTCCAAAGGAATTTATCTTCCACCTATGCGAAGGTGGTTTTGGGTGAAAATAATAGTGGAGTTTTATGAAAGAGATCGGAATCATTATAGGGTGAGGTTCGTAATTTTAGCAATATATATTGGGAATTTATGAGGTAATTTTTTTTAATTTACAATTCCAATGGTTGAATTAATTATCGCAGTAATGGAACATAAAGAAGGAAATATTTTGCAAAGAGAATAAAGTGAGTAAAATCGTGATCGGTGTACCCTATTTTGCCTTAATATTTAAATTGATTACTGATAATTGCATGGTTTAAGTTCTAGTAGTCTAGAAACAATGAAAGTTTATGAAAGGAAACCTATTTTTGGAGAGGAAGTAGCGATATTTGTTTTGAAGATAGATTTGAAAAAAAAAAGGAAATTAAAGACTGCACCTGGAAAGGAGCCACCAAGAAGAAGACTCAAACAACAAAATGTATTCAAGAGAGATTTGCAAAGGGAGTGTTGAAGTTTTAACATCGCAGGAAGGCATTCTAGCAGCCTATCACGTTTATATATATAGTATTTTGTAAGCAAGGAGGTCGACAAACCCAACATAAGATTACAGTAGAGAGAGAAAGTGACTTTTTAAGAGATGATGGTACAGCTGTGTTAGGCCTAAAAATTGATGCCGAGGATAAGTATGCTCAGGAAGGGCATGTTCTATTGTAGAGAACAAGAATAAGGATGATACGATGAAATTACCATTTTTTGTTTACTATATCTATCCATTTCATCTAATTTATAATTTTATGAGGCTTGTTAATTGAAATCAAACAGGATCAAAGGACCGTTAGATACCAAGGGAAATGGTGGAGGCTTGTTCATTGTCACATGTGAGATTTGAGGCTGTATCATCAAGTTACTCATGGCTAATATTCCCTGCTGCTTATGAAATTTTCGAGAAAACCTAATTTGGGAGTTAATTTCAGAAGGATATAAATGATTTTATGAGGATCTCATTAAAATTTCGGAATGAGGAGGAAAAATGCTTGCCTATTTTTTAGCATTTGATTCTCCAGGAGAGGGTGAGGATGGGGAGAGGTTGCCTGAAGGCATTTCGACCCATAAAATCCTATGAACTCTGGCTCTCTAAATAACCTCGATGATTAGGCCTGACAAGAGTGAGACCACACAACCAGCCAGCTTGGGGATGGAATATAGAAACTAACGATGTTCATATCCGACAAGTATGATCAAACAAGAGATTTTATTGCAAGCAAGTCAAATCGTCTAATTGGGATACCTAGAAAAATTGTCCTAGAGCTAGCTTGGGATTCCTAGGGAATTGCCCAAATTTGAGGAGAGGGATGAATTACTGGGTCATTAAATAAATCTCCAAGAGATAGAATTTTTCAAGGTAAGATTTAGATGCCCTATGTGATCTATCATGTCTAGACTGTGGAAAAGGAAATGTGAAGGGGAAAATGACTACCATTTTGCACTCATCTATTTTCCTTTGGAGCGTGGGATGATAATGACAGAACTAAGATTTGATCATGATGTCAATCTCATCGATGTAGTTAAGGAGGGCGTTAGAAAATTACATATAATGTAACACATGTAGTATACACCAAAACACATAAAACTGAGACACATAGTATTCACAATTTGGGCTACGCCCACTCAAGAAGCCAAGCCCTTCCTTTCATTATCCACATGTTCTGTTGGTCAGAGTCCATCAGAAGACCCTCTGCTTCAGCTCTATTCAAGCCTCACTCAGAGAATGACATAAGAGGATATTTACATACTTATAGCCAGGGCTTTCTAGGCAAACTCCTAAACTAAACATAACTTCTAATGCAGATCATCCGATTTAATGAATGCCGATGACTAGAATTGCCATATTTTTGTTAAAGGCAATTTACATCCATCTTTACTTAGTTGCCCTCAGTCTTCAAGCTACCGTTGCCCGAGCCCACGGGGGACAAGTCCCCGCCATGCAAGGGTGTATACTGTATACATCCAAAAAACAAGATCTCAATCTATGCTCACACCCACTTGGAGACTAATCGGCAAATTTCATCAGCTATTTCATTTGCTAGAAAATGACCACCCTCGATGTTCCTCATCTTCATCATCATCCTTGAAGACCAATTGAAATCAGCACATCTTTGGGCTCGGGTTACAACTTTTCGCTAGCATATTCAAGAGGATTCGCTAGTGTGTCTTTTCCAAATTTCAATCCCCATCTTCATCGACCGTATGAAATGGTATTGATGATGTATGTGTTTAGTCTCGAATTATGAGTTCTTGTACTTATTATCATCGTAACGCAGCCTATATCATGCTTCTTAAATTAATCTAATTATATAAGAATTTCAGGAACGAAGAATTTCTTTATTAGTTTTCAGAGCGCCAAGAAAATTTCCGCTTCAAGCAGTTGAAAGTGCAACAACACTTGGATTTTGAAACTAATCGATAATGCTCTACCTACAATAAATACATATCCGCAGTTCCTCCTGCTATCTCTCTCGCCACCGCCATACCGCATCACCATATCCTCAGGAGCAATCGTTTGAAATTCACAGCATAATGCTTGATTTTGTTGTCTTTTTGGGACCCTATTGGAATGGCTAGCAAAGAGGTATCTAATCGGTTTTGTGACTATAGATATTAAATTTTTTCAACATTATTTTTCTATGTATTCTTTCGAGATTAGCAGGCGATTTGCATTTTCCTCTCGTCTTCTAGCTACATAGTTAGTTGATTTGTTTTATGTTCTCCTTAAATCCTTCATTGACAATGAATTTGCCAATTTTCTTTTGAGCACATTTATACTCGCATGTTAGATTCTCGCTAGTCAAGCATGTCATCTAATACATAACAATATAATATAGTTACTATCATTTCCTTTAGATAAACACAATGATCAGAGTGACATCTAGCCTTGTCTCGCAAATGTTTGTCAAATTTAGATAATAATTTCGGGAGCCTATTTTAACTCCATAAGCTCTTATTTAATCTCCGACACAATTTTCTTCCTGATTCATATCCTTCGTTATGTCGTAGACTTTCCTCCAAATTCCATGGAGAAATGCCTTTGTTATCTAATTATCCTCAAGATAACGCCTACGCGACAAGATACTTAAGATAGTCTCGATTGAAGTCATCTTAATACAGAGAAAATATTTCATCAAAATAATACCTTTCTTCGTAAATCTCTTCACATAGTTTGTATTCGTTTTCATCTCTTCAAATTTCAGAACGATGACGAATGTAGTTTTATCGTTGTGCACCTCGACTAGTCTCCCAAGTTCAAGTTATGAGATATGAGTCCATATCTTTCCACAATTTTCGCTAACTGCGATTGCTTCTCTATAACATTCAGTTCATTAGAATACACACAATATATCGAAGAAGAGAAGAGCCCGTAGTCTAATTTATTCGGTAGATTTTCTAATATCGCTAAAAATTTGAGGTGTTTGTTGTCAGCGGTAAGTGGTTGTCGCTTATCAGTGGGTTGTTGATTATTATCATTTTTCAGCACCTTTTATTTTTCAGCTTATTCATTAAGAATCAAGGTATTCTGTTTTTATTTTCTGCACCTATATACATCTTTCATTGAATATTACATCTTTTTCCACATTTGTGATTTTCATATCATATGTTTATATTCAAATCATACTACAGGCCCAATAAAGGAAGATTTCTTTGATTTTCTCAAGATTTGTTCTATTTTATTTATTGACATGGATAAAGTTCACAACCAAATAATTTAAAGAGTAGTTTACCTTTACCTATTCATTGACAGTTACTAGTCTAAGGAATTTAGCAAATTTATTTATTAGATAAAACGGAGATCTGTTAAAGATATGCCCAAATTAAAGGTATTCGCTGATATCATGCAATTTGCACGCCTAATGATTGTTCGTTTCATTCTTCGTATTTACCATTTTATGGTGTTCTTTGGAATCAGCCTACAATGCTCAACAGCATCTTATCAAAACTCTTTGCCAGTAATATTCAATTCATTATCTAATTCGAGACACTTTTAACTTCTTTTCATGTCTCAATCTCACCAAAGTTTTCCATTTTCGGAATAAATACATAAAATTTATTTGAATAATAATAAACCTGTTGCTATCATCAATAAACGAACATAATAGCGTAGTATTTCAATGCAGAGATGATACTGGCCATACACTGTATTTGCTGCCTAATTTTCACTCTTTTCACTCTAAGAAATCAAATCCTCTTTGTCTTCCATAGCTCCAATTTTCACATAAATTCAGTCTCCGGCTATCTCTAGGCCCTCGGTGAAGAATTCTGAGTGAAGAATTTCATCCTCTCACTGGAGCCTATGATTATATGCCGCATCTAATTCCTTTGAAGCAAAGAATTAATAGATTTAGAAATACATTGCATAAATACTGTACAATTTTCTCCTTTTACATATCTGTTTATTCGTGAGTTGTCATTAATACCTTCACGTTAATCAGCTCAGAAATCAGATTTTTCAGACTGAACATGTTTTTTACTTCCTTTTGTATATTATTCTTACTGGGCTGCTTTGTTGGTCTTATCTATCTTTCACAATTTAGTTTGTCATCTCCAAACGGTCTGTCCAAAATCTCTGAATATATCATGAAAATATTTATATCGTGGCATGGAATGAGCTTCCCGGTTCTGTTAAATTCCAAAGAATAAGCAATGATAAAAGAAAGAATAAGCATCTTGTAACAAATCAATCTATCACATTTGCTTCATGATTATTTTCTTGTTGTGTATCTCCTTCTTCTCCTCTCGAGATCATGTCTTTCTTAAATTTGCCAAGATTTAAATACTTTGCATTCGACTTGGATTCGCCGATTTATCGCGAGTGAGCTCTTCCTCTTCATTCTTTCCTCTAATTTCGAGATTAAAGTATTGGTTTTCAGTTGCCGCATTTCTCGCTAAGGATAGCATCGCATAACATCATCAAACTTGGGTAATAGATCTGTAGATTGCGAGTTATTAATGGATTATTAATCTAAATTATTTATATTTTCTCGGGCATGAGCATGTAGTACACAGCTCTAATCTCATCAGTTTGTTTCAAGGGTTCTACTGACAATCAGATATTAAAATCAGTAATTGCACTAATTTTCCGGCATATTCATATTAGTTGTGTCGCCATAGAAATATCTAGAGGTAAGCCAGGGTTTTTCATAATTTTATTACGTCAGACAAATCCCTATTGTTGTTCTAATATTAGTAGTATCGACAGTTTAGTAGACAATCGCATCGTTTCGAAAAGTTTATCGAGAATGTTCTATTCGACGTCGTCATGGTTACATTCTTTGATTTTCTGCCAATGGTAGGTATAGATTCGATAATAGAGAATCTTCCATCTCCATTTTCATTAAACGAAGTTTTTGAGTTCTATTAGAATTTCTTCATCTTCTTCCTACTTGATTTGTTCTATCAACTAGAAACCCTCTTCTCCACGAAGTTTGTTAAATATACTGCCGATACTAGCTGGTTAGAAAATTGGGTTATTATAGACAACATATAAAATATGAAAAATACAAGCACATTAAAACACATAAAACTAGAGACACAGATATACGCTGCCCACCTAAATTTGTCTCTGTCTACAAAGAAAGGAGAGATAGCCCCATGTTAGACTATAATATCCTTCTCTTCATTTCCTATTCGTTTATACTGTAGAATAATAATATATAATACATTAATTCACAGAATAATACTCATAAAAATGCAGGGCCGTTCTAGGAAACCTAACTAAACATAATTTCTAAATGTAGATCATCATTTATGAAGGGCCTGTGACAGGGGACAGAAATTACTATACTTTTATAGCAGAATTTTACATCTATTTTATTACGCTCAAATTCCAGCTGGACATACTTCGATTTCAAAATGTAAATAGTCTCTGTACCTGCAAATTGCAGTGTATTTACTGGGCATCCGTCTAAAACAAAGGATCTTTGAATTTGAAGAAAATCGTGTCTACACTAACAAAATATAAAAAATGAGATTTATAATTTATGAAATGAATCTAAGATTATTGAGATAAAAATCTTCTAGACTTCATTTCATATCAATGGCTCCATTAAACAATCTAAATAGATTAATTAATTCCACATTTCCCAGATGTACACTATGAAGTTCAATCAGTAGTAACATGAATATATCATTAAATTTTAATTATAGTGTTAGAGAGTATTAAATACATCACATTTGAATTCCAAGAGGTGTAATGTTCCAAATCAATACATCAAAATTCATCCATTTATCCAAAATATCCTTCCTAAGAATGTGAAATTCTCTAAAGATAGAGAGATTCAGAAGTGATGATACAAATGAATCCAACTATATCATTTATAGCTCTCCATTTTAGAGATATTATTAGTGTATGTGCCTACATTATCTCTTAATACAAATACGTGTATTAAAATTTTACTGCGATTAACTTACTAAACTACTTACAAATGGAAAATACCAGTATTTACCACAATATGTGCATGTATCGTGGCCTCAAAGGCCTAATAATACCCATAGTGCCATGACAAATCTCGGCATATGATGGAAAGGGGTACCCTCGTCAGATCTGGCAGATTCAGCTAAGTAGATTAATAAATGACATGGATTCATATGAGTCAAAGATGTATGTAGACTCCTCAGAAGGGCTCAAGGGATGGAATGAATGATTCCATGATATTGTTGTCTCGGGATTACTCAAAGAGGGCCTCAGGTTAGCAGTGTTCAAATCATCATCATCATCTCAAAGTGGATCTCTGGTAGTATTCGACATATGGGTATTCAAGTGGAGTGCTCTATCAAACAGGGATACTCCATGGCTCTCATTAATACAATTTATATGCCAATGTATCTCTTTGTGTTAGAACCTATATAGAGACTAAACCCAATGGATGCCATTGAAACCATATATATCCACAGATTCATTTGGGATCTCCAAGTTAAAACTAGCCATTAGAATAATATGCAAAATAATTTACAAACAATGGATAAAATAGCACTCATTGAATGGCATGCCTTTCAGAGTGGGTTTTGGCATGCTAGGTGTCTCCAAGATCAGGTGTTAGGGGGTTAATTCAAACACTCCATTATGTGGTTTAAACTTAAAGGGATATTCAAGGTACATCCATATAATGGGGTGGCAAGTGATAGTGAGATGAGTAGAGAGGGGAAACTGGCCACATATCTGCATAAGGGCACGAGATTATAGGCCCATACTCTGCGCATATATGTGTAGTGAGGAATGATCTGCAGACAGAGGTGTTCGAATCTCTACGTTTCACTGCCATCTTGTGAATTCACACTCATTGTTTGGGCCTGTAGCACACATGATATGTAATATAGATATGATTTCCTTGCAAAGGATACTTCAAATGATTAACGATGTCTCATGAGGATAAAGCTCATCTAGGTCTTACAGCTATTTTAAGTGATTTAATCATTGATTAGGTATTCATTTTTTTTTTTTTTTTTCTCTCTCTCTCTGTGTGTGTGGGGTTTGTGGCATTCTCTGCCATGCAGCCAACTATTTTCTGATTACTTCACTAGAACATCTGCTCGAATTAGCTGCGGGATAGTGTTAGCCCTTTATTTTGAAAATTGATTACCTTAAAGAATGGATTTTGTCATTTTACATGATGATTACAGAAAATAATTGCCTAGTCCACAAAGAGAGGATAAAGTTGCGTAGGAACAGTAATAGTCGAAGAGTAGATGCATGAGTGCTGCACAGAGAATACACAATGTATGTGGTCATCACAAGAGAGAGTTTTAAGCAAATTAAGAACGAAAACAGAATCCACAAATTTTTATATGAATAAATATACACTGCCGAAAAGAGAGGACAGAGAAGGAATTAGAGGACTGAGCATGACCTCTCAAAGCTCTAGGTTCTCTTATTTGTCTTCTCGCTCTATAAGGCATCAAGATTTGATTGTGCTCTCCTGCCGTAGCTGCGTAATTTGGTATGAATTTGGTCAAGAAATCAATACAATTGCAAAGTTGCCGTCTTCGATGATGCGATTTATATGGTCGCATGATGACTTCATGATTTGTATCTATTTAATACTCGCTTATCTTCTGGTGTCTTTGCTGGATATACCCATATTTATAGACCACTACGTTAACGAGCTGCGGATCGCCCGCCATCGACCAGTTCTCTTTAATGCGGTCAGCGAAGACGCCCTCGCTTCCGTATAGTGATGCTGCCGCGCGATGTCTTAGATCATCAGAGTCTCTTTGGGTTTCCACTCGGGACCTGGGTTTGCCCGCGAGAAAGCCGCTAACAAATGTTCGCTGTCAGAACGACAAGAAATAGATATAGGGCAATCGATCAGAATAATTGCCAATCAGCGATTTAATCGCGGAATACGCGTTATGAGTCAGTTCTTCGAGCCCGCTAGTGATACGACAAAATTTCAGTACTTGAGTATTGTCGCGGAGGTTGCATAAAAGGTGCCTAGTTGCGGAGATAAAATCGCGCGCGCGGATCTGTATTTCAAGATTTACGCACATCGACGACGACAGACGGTAGAGACAGACTCTGATATTGTGAGTTGTCGCAGCACAATCTTCGAAGGCCGCTCCTTCGCCCGTAGCTGTAGAGGCTTTGAGAGTCTGCCGTTGGATTGTTGCTCGATGTATGGACTAGTCGATGGAATTTCAAAGTCGAAAGCATTGAAGCGCAGAGCGCCAGCGTCGTGGGGAGCTGGCCGTAAGGGACAAATGATACATGAAGTGAAGAGGGGAGTGGGGATGGATGTCGGTGTCGCCATGATTGAGAGCACGGCACAATAAGCGCCACGCAGGCGATGTGATCGAGCATTGACTGCAGGCGACTTGCATAGCAAGAGAGGCGCCTGTGAAGACAACGAGACACTGAGCACTCTGGGAGAGCAGGCAGCAAAGAGCTGGAGCAGCACAAGCAGTGTGAGACGTACTATCGATGAAGACTACGCAGTAGGTCAAAGGTTTGATACGAATACACACAGGATAACGCTAATTAAAGAGTGATCTATATCTTCTCCGCTTACTTCCAAATATTTGCATGGCAAGGACTTACCTTCCTCGCAATTTCCATCACTATGAAGATTTTTATCAGCGGCGCGATTGAGTCATTGTATTGTTTCATTTGTCACAATGAATATATGACACATATTATTTGCACATTGCATCAGCGGAAAAATACACCAGGCATCAGAAAATTCGTCAACCTCCGCAAGTAAATATGGCCGGAAATATTATCAGAAATAAAGAGCGCGGGAGTAAAGATCGCACTCAAGAAAGCCATATAGCTGTGTTGACGCCGAGTTTGATTTCAAGAGGTTTGATTTCATGTCTATAATGGTCGAGAAGACTGAACGTGAATATTGATGGCTGAATTTGCCCGCCGGTCAGTTTCCTCTAGATACTGTTATAATATCCAGCCTGGAAATTGCTGCAAAGAAGGAGAGATAGCATGGGAGTTGATGCCGAGTCTGCTGACGCTGATTGGGAACTGGCACTGAATGACCGAACACAGGATTGTCGACAAGGCTCAGCTCCTCAAAGAACCCTCACTGCCGATAAGACTGACAATCTCAGCGTTTCGATAAGTCACATAGAGGCCAGGAATGACGGAGAGACGCTGACAGATCCTCTCCATATGGGGATCAGAAGATTGATTAAGAATCGACCAGTGCTCGTTGAAACGCGCGTTCATAAGACAATGAAATGACCAGCAGACTCACCGCCCGTTAGCAATACGCCGCGATCGGCGTCCGGGCTAAGGCGCTGAAAGGGGCGTGGGATTCCGGCACCAGTAAATGGGCACCGCAATGGCATACGCTAACAGCCATGGGTTCGCCTCACCAAACTGATACACGAGCATTGATTTTCCCATCCGATGGGGCATTCCACTGACGTGCCCGATACTGCTGTATCATTTCCACGTCCTGTGTACTATAAGTTTGTGTTTCATTGACTACAAATATCAGTATGTAGAAATGCCCACTCAGTGACGTAATCGGCCCTTCTATACGGTGAACGAAGCTCTGGTAGAGGCTGGGAGAGGATGAGGTCGCCAAGGGGACAGGTCCGGCACCGTGACAGAGGGTCACGTTGGCCTGCAACACGCCTGAGAATGGCCAGAATTCTGACATGAGAGGGACTGGTCATGGTCCCCACAAGAGTGGGAGGAACAGTAAGGCAAAGGGCACAAATTTGTTAAGCTCTCCGAGTCAGCAGAATCACACCCAAACATGCAGCAAGGTAGAAATCATCACAATGTGGCTGCCAAGAAGATGAGAGGACGCCATGGAGTGAGCAACGCGCACGCTGCCCACTCGAAGGTCAGACTGGCTGATTGCTGGGTAGTACTTCTGCAGGCGTGGAGGTTTTCCCAGGGAAATCGGGGCCTTGAGGTACTCGACGATCACCCAGAGGAGAATGCTTACAGTAAATGTGATTGAGGGAATG
The DNA here is from genome assembly GCA_034641835.2 of Pinus albicaulis. Taxonomy (NCBI): domain Eukaryota; kingdom Viridiplantae; phylum Streptophyta; class Pinopsida; order Pinales; family Pinaceae; genus Pinus; species Pinus albicaulis. The sequence continues at coordinate 1,226,423,607 of CM076572.1, read as the reverse complement.
GCTCAGCTTGCTCCTCAAGATTGGGATAACGCAAATACGCAAGCGGCATCGCAAAGATGCACCGCTGCACAATAGGCCGAGGGAACCCGTGGACACACCAAGATAGCCAACAGCTTGAAGGACGACCTGAAAAGAGGCCTGCTATTTACAAATGACGGTGATCAGCGAGACATGCTTCAACGAATGTCGTCACCATCTCTGCCATTGCAGACGTGGAGGCTTCAGCAATCACACCGCATCACAGCTGAATGGTGTTCAAGATCGGATATGCCAATGTTTGACTCAGCAAATGCAGTCACATTGTGGGGGCAAGACTAGACTGATTTTATTATTGATATTATGGGAGACAAGGATCCTTTCATTTCCCCGCTTAGGCATCGATTAGATTTTGATACGCTGACATACCACTCCAAAAGGAGATGATGATTCGAGGATGGAGAGGCATGGCTGAGCCCATATCAGGTACCGCGACATATCGGAAACCATGAGTATCAGTGAGGATGCTCGTGATGATGGACGACAAGATATCAATTAGCAGAAGATTAAGAATCTGCCTCGTCAGCGACATGTCGAGTTGGATTTACTGAAATGGCCTGAATTTGAGTGGAGATTGTTGTGTGGCATGAGATAGCATTGCCGTTTTCGACATCGTCCGTTGGATTGGGGCGTCGTTCACTCGCCGTATGTGCCGCCAATACCGCGACAGTTGGCAAGGTGACATGGTACGGCGCAGCGATACACTTTGATGCCGCATGTTCATTACCGAGGTGGAGGAAATCCAATTAACACTCACAGCGGTAGAGTATACAGGTTTGCAGCGCCGCCCAAAGATGATATACCCTCGAATAAAGTGCAGCAGCAGTCTTCGATACGGACATCTAGTATTTGAGAGGCATCGGGATATCGAAGATTGCATGAAGATTCATCTCACCCTTAGATAGCCATCTCTAGGCCCGTTACTCGAAGAGCTATTTTGTAAAGAGACGCTTCCCGCAAGTCACAGAAGGTTTGCTCGCGCTCTCATTCGGGAGATTGAAGCCGTCAGACGACAGGCTATCATGGGGGGCACGTTTCTGTTTTACTAAAACTGGTGACATTTGTGATTTATCAGGTTGAAGGCCAGGTTGCTGATAACGATCAATACGGATTCATGGATACCGGCACGTTAACTGGTTTCAAAGAGAAGGAATGCGAGCGGAATATCACGAAGAACACCAATGGTATATGCCCATTCATACGCTAAAGACAAATAAGCTCAACAGGTGTACTTTTAGGAAATTCCAAGTACGGGCTACAGCCTGGGGATTATCGACAGAGAGAATCTTAAGCGAAATTGCCTTCCAGTACAAAGACTGCTGCAGATTCAGGTATCAAATCTGAGAAAGGCATTTAAAACAAATCGATGTCGCCGCTGGTGATCGAGACGGACGCTGACCGACATCAGCAGTGTCGTTATGATGAGATTATAAGATACTTGTTTAGGCCCGATTCTTCCGTGGAGAGTATAAGAGTCCCACGTCATTTATAATAATAGCGACAGCGATGCCTGTATTAACGACGTGAGCAAACGCCGCATCCATGCCCGTTTACCCCAGTTTCAATGGTTTGGGCATTGACGGTTGCGGAAATGAAGCTTGCTTCCTATGATGGTTTTCGTTATCACAAAAGATTGGCTGCAGGAAGATTAAGATGAATATCTTAATGCTCACTCGCATACCATGCATGCTGCCGCCGATGTGATATCATCGCTATTTCCAGTGATATATCCATAGTCTCTGTGTTCACATGGACGTCAGTCTACGCTACAGAAGATACTCACATGATGAATGACAGACGCTGGGCTATAATTTAACTATTAAAGGATGGTACTTTTATATTTGGGGACACGGTGGCTGTGGGGTCTACTGCCGACCCCACTGTAGAGGAGGCCTCTCGCTGAAGGCGGCAATTCCACACAGATATTTACCAAATTACGTGAAGATCACGTTCTCTAGAAAAGCTATTGCTATGAAGTCCGAAGTATTCCAGCTGGACAGAAGTGAGGTTGGATGGCCCTCTAGGCCGGGCGACGAAGCCTACTTACCTGCATCGAGGTATATTGACGCTTTCCAGTGAATTTAGTTGGCAAAGGAGAATTGAGAGATTGACTTCGCTGCCTGCCAGGGCCTGTCTAACGAGAAAGAATACACCACCAAGAGAGACTGAGTCGGTGTACTCGGGCCCAAAGTCTCACACTGCCTCTAGAGGCAACTAGTTCTTTCATTTTACCACTCGCATTGAAGAATTTCCAGAATAAGCTCATAGACTGTCACCGGCTTCACTCTTCCACAGGGACCACACTGGAGGATTCAGGCCGGAGGCCAGTCGGGCCCGAATATCTATCTGCATTTATAATGTACTTTGACATTGTCGCCGATGCCGCATCTTCTGCCGACGCCAGTATCGATTTCATTTGGCCGACATTGCCACCAGACTGACGAGGGCAAGGGTCTTCGATTTCATCTACCTGCAATAATACTTGTCATTGCCAATTTGGCACACCATTGTGCGTCGTGCCGCCGCGCATTTCGACACGAAGCGCCGGGCCGCTTGATGTGGGAATGTTACGTTAGATGGCATGCGGGAGAAAAATCCATTCATTTAGAAGGTATCTATCGGTTTCATGATTTGCCGATGGTGCCCATGAAGATTACTGGTGAGTCATCGATGTCATTGCTGAAGGATTCTCCAGGTATTATCTGCATGTGTTAGCGCCGCCTAGAGAAGGGGTTGTCGATTTCCAGAGGGCTCCTATTGGCCAACAAGGCTCGCTTACATTATCGTTACATTCAATTACCGAAGTATCGCATGCTGATTGCACGAGCTGGATACAAGAGCCGGGCCATCTTGAACACACAAACAGGGACCAAAAGAATTTAAATTGCTGATCGCGGTACGATTTCATTACGATTGACGGCCAGTTCAATGTCGACAGATTCAACATCATATACTCCGCAGCCAATGGTGCTCTGAAGATCATCAAAATCTGAAAAGGGCTTAACTAAGACTGAATACTGAAATGCTAGATTAGATTTACCCGCTATTATGTGGGCCTATTCTATCGATGCAGGAGCTGCCAATGTGATAATCTTCCAGTCAGAGAATTTGAGGCCATGGAGCCCTACTTCCACTACTATACTCAGTCTTTTAATTGCCACATCCCTCAAGTGAAGACGCTTCATTTCAGAGCTTACATGAATTACAGAACTAGATGATCTGCTTTCCTGCCTAATTTTATCAGATGGTTCGAGACATGGTATATGGCATTTATCTGCCATATCAAGAAAGATTCGCTTCGGCGGTAGCGTCCTTCTGAGGATAAGAGCCGGTGCCAGAACGCGAGATATCGCGCCTTTCTTCTTCATGACAGTCAGAGCCGCTGCCGGGCCAAAGCTCAAATTGACGATATCAAAGGCGGTGAATGGTGCACGCCAACTCTACTGCGATTAATTTTATTTATCACTTGTCATAATCTCCGTAACCGGGAAAGCAATTCCAGAGTAGCTGAAATAATAATTTCCTTCGCGCACGGATGGCCGAGTAGTCCTTTCGCATAAGGCGCGGGATATCACGGCTCAGTCGTGTCTTCGAGGTGTGTTCAGCCGTACACCTGGGATTGCATGACAATTAACATGTCGATTTAGCCAGACAGGGCCACGAGGGGATCATCTAGATTTAACGAGAATACGATACTGGCACCTTCTCATCATAACAGCCCGCCATCATCCATAGCACCTGATGACCGTCGGTCATTGAAGCACGTAGATTGACGCACATTATCAGCAGCAGAAGAATGCTACCGAATTGACCAAGCAGGTCCATCAACTCACTCGCCAGGAAATTCCATAATTTGCATGGAAAGGATCGAGAATGTTTATGCTGAATTGGCGAATATATTGCCAGAGTAAACAGAATATCCGGATGTACACATCAAGAGATGATAACGGCGACGGATTCTCGGCATGCCTGAATAACGCCAGCAAAATGGCCCGCCCATACCCGTCGCCGAACAGGTTTCACGCGAGGATCATGATGAGTCTCGGCTGGGAAGATTGATGTTCGGGATAGATGCCGGGCCTTCTCGGTTCTTCAATTTGATGCCATCAGGCGTGCAGGCTATCGAAGATAGACGTGGTGACAGCCAGGCATTTTGCCAGCTGTTCCCGGCTTCCGTCTCTTCATGAATTTTACAACGCCGCCAGGATCATCGACAGTTGTTGCAAAGGCATCATTTAAAGATCTAAATACCTGCGTAACAAGGAAATCTTCATTCATGCTCTAAGACATCCATTGCCTGGACAAGCGCCCATAGACATAATGACAGTTTGAATGATACTACTCAGTGAGTATAACAGATATGAATACAGTACATGTATGGACACGACGGTGAGGAAGGATGCCAAGATCGAAGCCATCAATAGCCCGGTGATTAAATTCTCAAGCATCTTCATACAAGAAGACACGAGCATCTACATTGTAGGTTTAATGCACTGAAAGAGTCTCTAGCCAGAAGACCGATTGCGGCACTAATCTAGTCCGCGTTCGCCGTTGAGTGCGTGAGGAGGTTGCCGCTATCGTCTTCCATACTTCTGATCATTGCTTTGCCATGTCGGTACTTGTCCGAAGCAATTCTAGGCTGTTTCCGCGATGAAGTCTACCATTGAAGGTGTCAAATTGATCCGCCACCAAACAGTGAATGTCGGCAGCTGAAGTCGGCATGGGTTAATGATTTAGATGTCGAATCCATCCAAAGAAGTGGCCTGTTCCTGGTTATTGGCCGGTAGCGTAGTTCGTGTAGGTCATTGTGCATATCTATCTTCGACCCACTTATGCTAGCTAGAGGACACCTTCCATGATGCCATTGAAATTGTTCGAAGATTTCCACGCTTTCGGCGTTCGCTCTAGTACGTGTGATGAAACCGGTACTTGCAAAATCTTGCTGATGTTACCATTGCAGAGCCCGCCGGGACGGGACAAGAATATCTCCACAGACTTCGAGCCGCTGCTTCACTTCACATTCAGGACACTCTATTGCCTGCGCGATTAGCGTACTGCCCGCCTTTACTCGGTTTCAGCCCGCCAAGCTCAGCCTCCGCATCACATCTTCCTCATCCCCACTATCAGCTTACGTTGTGCCACCATCACTACGGGAGAAAGGGTTTAATTCCATCACAACTTCCTTCGCCAGATGGGCTCATTAATACCTAAGAAGGGTGACTATCGATGACGATCCACGACGCCAAGAAATATAGATGCTATAGGAAGAACCTCTACGTTCCTCTAGAGTTCATTAACATCACCTCCAAATTTCATCTCTCCTACCACTTCATTCGCCTATTCATCGTACCACTCCATCATCGTGACCCTTGGGGACCATGTAGCCATTGGTCAAGATTTCGCAGCCAGAGGATTACCATCAACCGCAAAGGGAGTTATCTCAGTCTACTTATCTAGATACCACATTACGATTGCATCGGTGTCATTTCGAGTCTATCGTCTCCACAAATGACTTCGTCGGACAAATAATATTCCACGAATTTGAATATACCTCAAATAACTGTATCTTCGCTTCTCCAGAGCACTTCATCGACGTTTCAAATGTTGGAACGACCGAAGTCGGACAGACTTCGAGCACTTGTGAAACATGGGTAATGGGAAATGTCAGACGATTCAGTGGGTACAAATAGTGCCGGCAGCCCCGCGCTACGTACAGGCAGGATGAGTAGAGCAATAGATTACAATGTTTATTAAATACGGGATTAATCTCACATTATTAGAAATTGAAAGATCAAATCGGGCTGAGTTCGGCCACCGGCTGCCCTTCATTTACTGATTATCTGAAGACGCAGTCGAAACAGATTTCACTGCTAACATTCATCGAGCCCATAGGTACCGTATTAGCAGCTGTTGAGCGACGCCAGAAAGCCAAAGGGCCGCTTATCATAGAAGATGTCGTTGCTTCAGTAGGTTGTGCCATCATTAATGTTATATAGGCCACGCCAAGGGTTCAGAATTCATCGTTTACTGGCAAGAATTCCATTTGAATATTGTTATTTCAGGAAATTAGGTTTGCTGATGCCACAGGTTAGACTAAATATATCGACCAAGCAATTTATCCAGAAATGAGGCCACGAATGAGTCATTCGCGAGTTAACGCTAAGCCAAGACGTGATAAATATTAGCCGGTGTTGCACCATTAGTTTTGCCCAGGATCGACGTTATCAATATAAAGGAGGCCGTCGTCACCAAGATTACCGGTAGATGCACTAGCGTAGGGCGGTCGCAGTCGCGTCGTGACTCACCGGTTAAATCCTGCCAGCTCCACCACACAGACGACATGATGTCGGCAAATCGTGAGCAAGCCTGAGGCACAGTGCAACAGGCACGATCAAGCGGCAATGGAGGTAGAGAATGTCATTTGCGATTGACTCGACGAGTCAAAGAAAACCTGCGGTCGCCCTGTTGAAAAACTCGACCAAGTGCAGCCTACCGCGAATGCATCTTCACCTCACGACCGACAAGATTAGTTTTCGGGACGCAGGCCGCCTGGCAACTTCAGGAATGACGTTTTCCGGCAGATGTTACCGCCAGATTTGCCGTTATTAGCGCACGCCTGACTTTGTTCCACACCTGCATTAAGTCGGGAACTCTTCTGCTGCGCACTGCTTACCGCTTATCCGTTCAAACTTTCGCCCGATTTCCTCAAGGTGCCCTTGTGTTTACTGGACGATCGGTGCATTATCCAAAATCTGAGGATCAATTGAAGCCACTTTCAGAGCGCCCAGCCCGGCCAGTTGGGGGTAATTAAGTAGCCCTCATTTTCTCAAATCGGTTGTTTTCCCATAGTCTCCCGAGTTTGTTTCTGGCATGCTGAGTCAAGCAGATTTGGGGAGGCGTCAGTCATTCGGACAAGACTTTCCATGAGCACTCTGTTCTGTCTTCCCGCTGACGATGCCAGTTACCTCGCATGGCCGAGTCATTGTTCCTAGCGCTCAGCTGCTCTGCATTGCCTTCTCCATCTCAATGAGTTTCAGATAGTCTTCCGTTGCTGCTCATCAGCATTGGGAACACCAAGGATGTCGTGAAGGCCATTCTATTAATGCCCTCTCCCCGGTCACAGGCTTCACAGAGCCTCGTCCTTCAGCACTCCGCGTGCCATTCAAGAGGCTGAGGGCTCACCCTAGTAGGAGTGATACTAGCAGCTCAAGAGTGTACGGAGTCTGACACTTCTAAGGCTATGAGTCATGGAAGATTGTCTGCGCTGTCCATTAGTTTGGGATCTAGAGAATTTCAGATGCCGGCACATTCAGTGGGGTGGATGTTCCCATTGCCCTAGCAAGATTCAGACAAGTAGGTTTGTTGAGACGTGAACTCCGCATATTGTGGTTGTATCTTCGTTAGTCTCTTCTTTGAACAATAGATAGAGGGCGCATAACGAGAACAGAGTAGTGCCGGAGGCATGAAGCACGGATTAAACGGGCAATGGAGGCAGAGATCGCCATTTGATTGGCTCCAGGCATTTTCACAAATTTGTTTGAAAAAATCATTTTGAATATTTTGAATTTTGAAAAGAATGGATTTTGGTTAGTGTATTTATTTATTACATGTATGCCGCAAACTAAGTCGCAACTACAAAAGAAAGGTATTGCCACCCTAAGTAGGAACAAGGTTATACGTAGCTATGAAGATGCATGAGTATTTAATTTAAGAGAATGTTAAAGAAGAAGATTGTAGCGTAACACTACGTAATAACAAGAGAGCCGCTGTTCTGAAGAAGACAAAAGTGCGATATTATCGTCAAAGAGGAGGATGCTTACAGAGAAGGAATGTAGAGCGACCGAAGTGAGACGTGAGCATGATCTCTCAGAGTTCCTAGGCTCTCTATTTGTCTTCCGTTTATATACAGACAACTTGTAGCTCATTGCTATGTACTTAATTTAATAAGAAATAGTCATAATTGTGCTGTCATTCTATGATGTGATTTGGTATGCATGTGATGATGGTTCTCTCATGATTGTACTTTATTTGTTTAATACTGCTTATCTTCGAAGGGAGTCCTGGCTTATATAACTATGTTTATACCACTAATAAAGCACATGAGCAGGATTCGCCCGTTCTTCTCTATTGCCTGAGTGAGATTTTCAAGCTCGAGGGTGATGATAAATACAAGGGTTCTAGATTCATAACGGATCTTCTCTTCAGTATTTAATCTCATAACGGGTCTTCACAGACTGGGTTTCGCCGTCACAGAGGAAGCCCCATGCGGATCTATAGAGATTATTGAATACAGTGGAGAAAGGATGAATAAGTATATGAAAGGAAAGGAGTAATATATGGGTAAAGGAGCGGGAACACACAGAAAATATCCAGTAACAAATGGTCAATAAAGGAGATTCCACGGTGATTAAGATCTGTTGTAACATCCAAAGATATCAAGGGACATGAGCACAGCATAATCCACTCTTTCGCTAGTTCTCCCCGCCTTTCATATTGACTATGTAATTATGTATTTATGTATGAAGAGGACAGTATAATAAATTTATTTTTATAAATATTGGGTTTCACGAGAAATGGATTTTATTATAGGTCAAATACTTTCTGATGTATTGCAGGATTTACATATTGTCATAAATGAAGTAAATTAGAGTCATGTATATTAAGCAATGCTATTAATTCGTAAATAGTCAAAGAAAAAGTAACACTTGTCACTGAGATGTCGTAATTAAGGTCGAGGTTTGGCTCAGCAATACACCTATCTAACATTAGGTCGATGACATAGGTGGAAAAACTATCTATACCCTATATATATCGCGCATAATAGAGAGCACTAAATGATGACATGCATTGCAGAATAAGGCCCACTTGAGGGAATAAAAGAAAGGTGTAGTCACACCGAAGAATGGAAACACGTATACATATTGGGCCTGTACAAATAAAATAGTGAGGCCGATTTTCAGAAGGAAAGTATACAATACAATTCTCAAGAAGAAAATGAGACCTACCTTAGTGAAAGAAAGTTTGTCATCCATGCGTATCATTGCAAAGAAGAGGAGATTATAGCTGTATAGAGTATCGTTGATCAAAGATAGAAGCATGATATCTTGGGGTTGTGACATAAACATATGCATGAAGAAGGTAAAATTAAGAAAAAGGTAATCACAATAATAGACTTTGAGTTAAGATGAAATTATATGGAGTCATATTGACTACAATAGTAAATATCAAGGATGTTTGACAGGATCAGAATGGGTGCAAAGGAATGTTATTTGTAGATCCAAGAGCTTACATGTGATAAGGGTGACTCTAATATGGTCATGGCATTTTGTCATGAAATTTACAAACAAAGAATAACTGCGTGCTCTCTCTCCAAAGAGGAAGTTTTGGCCTGGCTTGAATAGCCTAATTTTCTGTAAAACACAGTGCCTTGATAATTAAATTGATGAAAAACTCATTGATTTAAAGAGAATACAGGCAATAAGAGTAAAGCCACAAGTAATTGTCAGAGAGAATTGAATTAAACTCTTACCTTGTCAATTAACATATCAGAATAAAATTAAATTGGAGGGTTACTTATACCAGACACTCAATGTTACAAGAATCGTCTGGCGATTGAAAGGTTAATTATTTGCAAGGAAGATTATCAATCCATTTCAAGAAGACCTTCACCTCTCAAAGAGCTCACTCAAGGATATATCTTGCCAATGCAAAGATTAGACAAAGACATCGCTGAAGATTACATCATCTGACATCCCTTTATCATCAAGGATCCAAGGACAATCTACACAGAATCACCTCCAAGAGGTTACACTCATATTCATCATCATCAAGGAAGAAGCTAGAAGGACACATACTCAAGCAAGTATTCATGACCTATTTAAACTGCCAAAATGACTTTCATCAGCAGAGAAGCTCAAATTTATGCATGGAAGAAGAGTAAATTTGAACAATAGAAGAGTTGTTTATGGGCCATATCAAAGATCATTAACTCAAAATAAGATGCTCTAGCTCATGCCAAGGAAGATGAAAGGATAAATAGATCCTGCATTCAGAATCCATTTCATGACTCACTCACTCCTATCAAAACTAGACTCTGAAAAGAAATATAAGATATCAAGATATATTTCATGAGTACGCAATATAGCAATATTCATGAGATAAGAATCATATAAGATTACCAAGAGAGGAAATGAATAATCACATATTTATAGCATTTCAGTGTACAGACACCATAGAATTGGGAGAAGTATTTCGATAGTGATGATTATAGCAGGATAATGCTCTAATGTGAAGAATGAGAAACTAATTCTGAAGAAGAATTCAACATCAGAGACTGAAGATCATAAATAGAGGAAACAATATTGAAAGTAAAAGGACATACATGATCAAGGAAGGAAATCAAGCATTACAACAAGGAAGCAGCAAGATTTGGTAAATTCTTATCCTTAGAATAAAAGAAGAAATATGCAAAAAGGGAATTATAAATGGATTATCCAAAATTCGAAGGACAAGAGAAGCCCATGTCATAGATGAAATGATGCAAATAGTTCCAAGAGTAGCGATTATATCATCTTCTATTTGCGATTTCGCTTTAAATAAGAGGATAGAGGTAGTAGTATCATGATTGAAGTGCTGCAGGAGAATTGAAGAAGTAATCCTTGAAATTCATCGAGCACACAAGGATGGAAGGAAGTCATCAAGATCAAGGATCATCATTGAATATCAAGATATATTTGATGAATAGAAATAAAGAAAGTTTCATTGGGAATTCTATTAGCAGAATTCGATTAGATATGATGAAAATTGATGGAATGGTTTTCCTGATTCTAGTAGTAGATGTTCAAAGTGAAAGGATGAGGTATATAGTATGTATCGATGCCGTGAAGTCATGTAATATGGTTGTAGGTATGGACTTATCTTCATAAGTATGATCTAGTGAAGGAGATTTTCATCAAGGTTGTTAATAGTCATATGAAATTAGTCATCCTCATACGGAATAGGAACTGATATTGAATTTTCTAGATGAGCTATGCTTTGTAGAAATAATCTAAAAGAGATCATGAAGTTTTGCTCATGTAAAGAGGTAGTTATCATCTAGAATCCAAGAAGTTGTATAGATGTGACTTCGATATATGGTAAAGAAGAAGATCTCATCACATGTAGTTAGTTTAGAGATGTGTTACCAATAAAGGATGCCGAATCTACAGCACATGCCATGGTGAAATTGCTGCAACTTTTGATTTGTACTGTATATATTTATTTCAATGAGTTTATGTAGGGCTTCCTATCAAGGTAAGATTGCAGACTTGGAATATGGCTGCTGAAACATGCAAGGAGCCCTCGATGAGAAAGACCGATGAATCTCTTTGATGGTTGATATCTCGTGGATGAAAATGATGGACGATGTCTTATGAAGCTTAAAGTTGAAGATTCTCAATAGTCAAAATCCATGGCATTTCAGGGAGGAATTATTCATGAGCTGCCGTATCACATCATTGCAAATAGTCCCTGCTTGAGCTGGAGCTCGCTGGGTGTTTATTTGAAGAAATCGGCATGTCTCCGAAAGCAGAGGGAGTGACGAGTATCATTATTCCAATTCATGTTTCAGACAAAGAATAACAAATTATAAGTATAGTGAGCAATATGATATATGAATGGATATATCATTTTGCCCACCTTGCAGCCATTTAAAATAGAATATAATCATAATATGACTGATGGAGAGAGATAGGGCATTCAAGATAAGAGTAATTGCATCCATTTTTTTAGGGTTCGCTTACATTTCAAGAAAAGAATAGTTCAAGAAGGTCATACTCCGGGAACACTGGGGTGGAGAAGGTAATTTTGGAGAGACAATGACTATGGTGTTCCAGGTCATGTGTCTCGCCATCATTCGTCTCGCTGAGAGACAAGGTCAAGGCCTGTAATTCATGAAAATTATGGTTGATATGATGCTATAAAATGTGATTATAAATCCAATTATGAGATTATTCAGGATTGAAAGTGGCCCATGTACATTATGAATTCTCCATGGTTAAGAGGGAGTGTTGGAGTGTAACTAGGTTCGGATTCATAGTTGCTCTATAATTTAGTTTATTTAATGAAGAAGACAAAGATAATAAATGAATTTGTGCCAGCTTGTTTCATGGGTTTCCATGAGGAAGGAATGCACAAGGAATTCCTCAGATTGTTACCTGCTGCAAATGCATAAATTAGAGTCAAAAATAAAAACTCTTGTCACTTGTTGGAATATTCTTGATAAGTTGACTCCATAAATGTTTGAATACCTGTTTTAAGTCAGGGCCACAACTATTGCTACAGTCGGATTATATTATGAGCAAACAACTATTTATGCCTTATATATATTGTATAGAATAGTAGGAAGTGTCTTATCATTTGACATCCATCAGTAGAATAAGTAACCAGAATTTGAATACGTAATAAAATAAAGAAAGGAGTAGTCATTAATGAAGTAAATGAAACACTATATATCACCATATTATTCGAAATAAAGAGTGAGGCTAAGATTTATACTTAAACAATATAAAAAGTATAGGCTAATACCTACTAATGAATGAAAAGATCTTCATCCATTGACTATATATATATGGACATGCTATTGCAGAGTGAGATTACTGGACAAAGATAGAGCTTATAACACCACTGCTTTGGGATAACAACACATTATGAAGAAGGTAAAATAAGAAAAGGTAATCACAAATACAGCAAAAGGATCTAAGAGTTAATCATATTGCATGATGAAGGAGCTTTGAGGAGCTATGACAAAGTGATATTTGATTAAGGGACTGAGCTTATGCAAGTGAAGAATGATGCAAGGAATGTTATCAGAAGTACAAAGAAGAGCAGTGATAAGGTTGAGGGCTAATGTGGTCATCATGGTCATATTACTTGTCATTTCCAAGTCTATACTATTTGTGGTTTTTCCAAGAGGGAGAGGTTTGGGTTCTTAAAGGCACAGTCTAAATTTGTGTCTCTTGTTTTGATAATTAACTGATGAAAGATCAATCTAACGAAAGAGAAGACATAAATAATAAGAGAAGCTCAAATTAATTATCAAAGTAGATACTTCATTTAAACATCGTGACAGAGCAGTAGCAGACTAGAAGGACTGAAGAGACACTCAAAGAAGCAAGGACAAAGTATCCATTGAAAGGTCAATTAATTTTCAAATTTCAACTACTTGCCACAACCTCTCAGTCATTCTCACTTGCAAAGGAGATAATCTTTGCCATAAAGATTTATATTAAGACATTGTTGGAAGAAATATCATGTTTCTTTGGAGACATCCTGTCTTCAAGGATTCAGACGCCTTTCATTGAATCTGTCCAAGAAGAGTTCTAACTTCATATTTCATTATCATCGTGAGAAGTTAGAAGGAGGATGTCACTCCTAATTTAAAGTATCTATGACCTTATTCCAAATATTGTTAAAGGAAAATTTATTGCAGTATTTCAACGAATTGGTTAAGCCACGTTTGGGGGTGCATGGAAGAAGAGGACTTGAAATCTCACTGAAGATTTAGTTATGGGATATCAAAGGATCTATAAATCTCAACCCCAAAATAAGATGCTCCATATCATTTAAGCAATGCGCTGCAGGATTCTCATAGAATCCATTAAGGACTCACTATACTCCTATGCAGGTCAAAATATAAACAATTTAAAGAAATATATGGTGAGAGTATCAGCAGATGCAATTCGAGACAAGAATATACAAGATGAAATTTTCAAGAGAGAAAGGAATCACTCTTATGAGGATTAAATGCAGATTAGCTCAAAGTAGGAATGTGGAAGTAATGTCTGAGCTAGCATATGACTATATTGTATTACCCTCTACCGTAAGAATGGGCCACTTCAAGATTATACAGAAAGAAAGAGAAACACATCATAGAGGAAGATTGAAAGCCAGATGATTACATGAGATCATATGGAATCAAGCCTTACATCCATGAAATAGAATATCTGGTGGCTCTGGTCCTCATAATAAAATAAGAGGCCATGGAAGGATAATGAACTTGGGCATTATAAAGGGATTGTCCTAAATCAGGAAGGACAAGAGGGAGTGGCTTCCATGAGAAAGGAAGCACCATGCAAATAAATATAAGAAAGAAGATGTTTAAGATTCTATGATTGAGATCATCTCCTTCTTGCGATTTATGTATTTCTTAAAATAGCGATAGAAGTAGTAGCATCATGATAGGAAGTTGAAGAATCAATGCAAAATTCAATGTATACCAACGCTTGATGAAAGGAATTACAGCATCAAGTGATCATCATTCAATAATCACAGTGCCGACATTGAATAGAAAGAAATCAAAGGCCTGCCTAGAATTTATCTGTAGAATTATGGGATTAGGATATGACGATATATTGATGATGAAGTCAAGTGATTCTAGTAAAATTGTTGTAGGATGACTAAAAGGAAAAGATTTATAGACATTTGATGCTATGAGTCATGTCATGTGGTTGGTAATGGGATTCTATCTTTGAAAAAGGATCATAGAGTGAGGATTCATTTTCTACATTTTCCATTCTCACAGATGAAATTAAATATGTTCATATGGAATATGAGGTGGTTGTATATAAACAAGGAATGGATATCGGAGTTCTGCTGTTGTGTACTGTGAATGCAAGAGATGAAGTACCCAGTGAAGAGTCATATGTATTGGGATTAGAGACTTCCCGAGAAGATATGTGGACTGATATATGCTAAGAAGAGATCCTCGATACTCGTTATATATTTAGAGATTATAAAGAATGATGATGATTATAGGAAGGTGTTAAGGTGAAGATTATAATTAAGGCACTTGATTTAAAGTTCTTATGTATATATTTATGATTATTTATATGTGTCTTTATCATGAATGATGTAGAGATGTTAAGGAAATTATATAAAGGTGATTTCAGAAGAGAAATACGATGAATCATTTTTGATGGCTGAAATGATTATGGATTTAGATGGATATTGTGCTTATGAAGCCAAAGTTGAAGATTCCTCACACAAAAATCCATGACATCGGTGGGAGTACTGGTATCTCACTCATCAGCCGTTGCAGTCCCTGCTACAGGGATGGGTGTGTCAGAAGAAATCACCATGTCCTTCCTAAGTTAAAGAGGGAGGATGCATAGATTCTTCTGTCTTCATGTGTCATGCAATTAGAACAAAGATTCTCAGCAGCTGCACTGCCTAGTGAAGCTGCCGTGAGGAGAGAAGGGATAGAGACATACACTTCAAGTTTTCACTGAAGATAAAATGAGTGATTGGGGTGAATACAGACTTACTCTTTGAGAATGAGATAGGCATTCAAGATAAGAGTATTTTGGGACTGGCTTGAGGGTTGTCATCTAAGAGCCCCAGTATTTCAGGAATAGTGAGCATGTATTCTGGAGTAGATAATGATTGCCATGGTGTCTATAAGTCATGTGTCTGTAGTCGTGATTGTTCCATCGAGAAGACATGATTGTTATTCCATAGTCTGAGAATAGAAAATGCTAGTTGATATGATTGCTATATAGACTCCGACTGAGCCCTTTCTTTATGAGATTATTCAATGATGTATCACTATGAATACCTCCCTAGTTAAGAGAGAGGTTGGAAAGTGTAATCTAGGGTTCGATCTTCATATTGAATTATGTATTTATGTAATGACTAAAATGTATTTTGCTAGTTTCAGCTTCATGGGTTTCATGAGTGAGGAATCTTATTATAGGTCAAAGATTTTCTGATGTATTTTTTAGATTTTTCATCTTGTTATAAATGGATAAATTAGAGTCATGTATATGAAGGTCGCTACACTGTAAATAGTCAAAGAAACAATGTAAACAGGCCTGTTACCTCGCTTTCTCCTTCATGTGAGCACAATCTTCATAATACCTGATAGTCACCAAAGGTTGGTCACACTGCCATATGGAAAAGATGATACCCATATATACGCACATATCAAAGGGAAGTACAATTTAGATCAACATATTTTGGACATGCATTTATAAAAAGGTCAATTTTACATAGAAGACTACAAAGAAAAAGTTGTAGTCACAACAAGCAAGGAAAGTATATCACCTTATTAGATTTCGCAACAAGAAAAAGGAGACCGAGACTTATTCTGAAGGAAAGTTCCCAACAAGCATGAAGAAATAAGGAGGCCAAGACTCCACTTAGTGAAAGAAAGAGTTTATCCATGCATATCATAGTGAAAGTAGGAGGAGATAGCGTAAAGAAGGAGTAGGGGATCAAAGATAGAAGTTTGATATCTCGTTTGGGACATTAAAACATCTGCAAAATTAAGAAAAATGTAATCACAATAATAAGAAGGGAGCTTAGAGTTAAGAATATTAAAGACCGATAAGTCAGTGATGACTAAGAAGTACATTAATCAAGGATATTTGACAAGGACTAAGCTTCCCTTATGTAATTGTAGACTGCGTGCAGTGGAATGTTATTGTAGTGATTAAAGAAGAGCATGTAGTGACAAGAAGGTTGAAGGAATTTAATGTCATAATATCATGTATCATGGTATTTGTCATCTAAAAATCTATAAGAAGAATTACTTGTGTGTTTTCCTTCCAAGATCTTAAGAGGTTTGGGCCCCTGAAACCTCTTCTGCCTTGAGAGGAAAACACAATAAGTAATTCTTCTTATAGATTTTTAATAGATAAGTACCATGACCACACTCCAAACTCCTATGATTAGAATCTTCAACACTCTGTCACTGCCTCTTTCATTCTAATAAGATCTTTCTCAGAGCCAGCCTATAATTACAAGGGAAGCTTAGTCCTTGTCAAATATCCTTTTTATTATACTTTTAGTCTCCTTGGAGCTCTATCATCTTTTAATATTCTTAACTCAAGTTCTCTTATTATTGTGGGATTACATTTTTCTAATTTTACCCTTGGACATGCTAATGTCCCAAACTTAGATGTATCAAACTCTCTATCTTTGACTTAATCACATCTTCTTCTTACGCTATGTCTCCTCCTACTTTTTCATATGTTCGCATATGGCATGGATAAAAACCTTTCTTTCACTACGTAGGTCTCAGTTTCCTTTATTTTTTCTATATCCGTATTACACTTTTCCTTCTGCCAGAATAAGTCTCGCTTCCCTTTTACTGCAGAACCAATAAGGTGATATATAGTGTTTCCTTTACTTTGACAGACTACAACTTTCTTTGTCGTCTATTCTATGCAAAATTACAAACCTTTTTCCTATAATACATGTCCAAAAATATCGCATGATCTAAATTGTACTTCCTCATATGTGATATAGGTATAATGAGTTTTTTCCACCTATAATAATCGAATTCGTGTATGAATAGGTGTGACCAACCTTTGAACTGACTTCAATCATAGTGAGGTTGACTTCCCCGAGGAGTATTCAAGCAAGGTGACAAGGGTGTTTACATTGTTTCTTTGACTATTTACAAGTGTAGCATTGCTTCATATACATGACTCTAATTTTATCCATTTATGACAAGATGAAAATCCCTAAAAGTACATCAAGAAGAAGTCTCCTGACCTATAATAAAATTCCCCACTCATGAAACCCATGAAGCAAGCTTAACAAAAATACATTTATTATTTTGCTCTTCTTCATTACATAAATACATAATTACATAGTCAATACAGTTAGATCGAAACTTAGTTACACTTTCCAACACTTCTTAACTAGGGAGGTATTCATAGTGACATCATTACTTAACTTCGAATAATCTCATAAGAAGAATCGATTGGTAATCGGGTCTATATAGCATCATATCAACTAGCATTTTCATATTGCAAGGCTCGAATAACAATCATGTCTCTCAATGAGACACCAAGCAATGCTAGCAAGACACATGACTTATAGACACCATAGTCATTATCTCTCCAAGGTACATACTCCACCCAAGTGTTCCCGAGTATGACCTTCGAATATTATTTTCTTGGGTAGCTAGCCCTCAAAAAATATCGGTCCCCAAATACTCTTATCTTCTGAATGCCCTATTCATTCTCAAAGATTTGACAACATTGCCCAATCTCATTTTGTCTTCCTGTGAAGACCGTAATGATGTGTCTATCCATTCTTCTCACGGCTCTCACCACTAAGACGTACGGCTCTTAGTCCCGTTCTAGTGCATGACACATGAATTAGAGAATCATATATACTCACTCCCTCTTAACTTAGGAAGGACATAGTTCGCCTTTCCGAGTAAGAAACTTACCACCAAGCTCCCTTAACTAGGACCCGCAACAACAATGGTGAGATACCTGTGCCTTCTCATGAAGAATTACTCCCCTCGATGTCATGGATTTTGATATTGGAGGAATTCTGCAACTTTGGGTTTGCTAGGGGGCACAACTCATCCATCACTTTCATCCTACCAGTCATTTCAGCCATCAAAAGTGATTCACGTATTTCTCTTCTAGTCCACCTTTATGCCATGTTTTTTTCCCTTTCAAGCATCTCCCAAGGATCTTACATCATTCCACATGATAGGAACTCCCCGCATAAACTCATCTACATAAATATATACATAAGAACTTAAATCAAAAGTTACCTTAGTTATAATCTTTCACCACAGAGTACCCTTCCGTTAGTCATCATCATTCTTTACTCATTGAAAAAATCTCCTAAATATATGTATTATCGAGGATCTTCTTCTTTAGCATACTCATATCGTAGTCCACATACTTTCAGAGATCTATTGTGTACCTCTCTTTGGCTTCCATATGATAATCGGTCTCTCTTTACATGGTTGCACT
Organism: Pinus albicaulis; assembly: GCA_034641835.2. Classification (NCBI taxonomy): domain Eukaryota; kingdom Viridiplantae; phylum Streptophyta; class Pinopsida; order Pinales; family Pinaceae; genus Pinus; species Pinus albicaulis. Next base: position 1,226,404,810 of record CM076572.1, on the reverse strand, counting down.
TCATGATCTCTACATTTTTTAATTGCACAACTTCAACCCCAAGAACTTCCAGATCCATTTCCTTGTTTATATACAACCACCTCATATTCCATATGAGGACATATTTAATTTCATCTATTAGTGTAGCAATGTGCACCAAGAGATCCTCCTTCCATAGATCATACTTCTAAAGATAGAATCCTATTATCACCATAACCATATGACATGACTTCAGCATCAAATGTCGCACATGGATATTTCCGTACCTCATCCTTTTTCTCTTTTGAGTCATCCTACAACAATTTTACTAGAATGAAAAACTTATCTCTTTGACTTGCATCATCAATATGTCGTCATATCCTAATCCCATACTCCTACAAGATAGAATTCTAGACGAAACCTTTTGATTTCTTTCTATTCAATGTCAAGACCTATTTCCATATTGATTATTGAATGATGATCCTTGATCTTTATGAATTCCTTTCCAACGTTGTTATCGTGAGGTTTTTAAGAGTTGATTCTTCAAATTCTCCTTCCATGCTTCTATCATATACATGTACTTCATCATCATACTATTTTAAAAGCTACATAAAATCACTTAAAGAGGAAGATGATCTCAATCATAGATCTTACGCATCTTCTTTCTATATTTATTTGCATCAAAGTTCTTCCCTTTTCATCTATGACATGGGCTTCTTCCTTTTCCTCTTGTCCTTCCCGCATTTAGGACAATCCCTTTTATAATGCCCAAGTTCATTTATATTCAAACTACCTAGATTTTTCCATATTTCTCATTTTATTATGAGGACCAAATTTACTCAAATATTCCTTTCTTCATGGATGTAAAGGCTTGATTCCCTTCACTTGATCCTCATGTATCATCTTTGGCTTTCAATCTTGTTTCCTCTACTTTACATAGAGACCATAGATTCTCGAATGGTGTTTTTTCTTCCCCGTATAATCTTGAAGTGAAGTTTCCCATTCTTTCCGTAGAGAATTCAAAGTATCCAATATAGTCATATCACTATCAAACATTATCTCTAATTCCGCAACTAGTCTCGTATTTCAACTTTCATAAAATACAAGGACTTTCTCTCTTGAAAATTTCATCTTGTATAGTTCTTGTCTCGTAGAGATTACTTATCTCGCAATACTCACGAAGAATATCTCCACCAATTTCTCACATATTTTCGTAGTTTTGTATTTTTATTTATGAGTAGGGTATGAGTGAGTCCTTAATGGATTCTATGAGAATCCTCGGCTCTAATTTATCCTTTCACGTACTTGGCATGATATGGAGCATCTTATTTTGGGGTTGAGTTGTAGACTTTTGATACTTCCCATAATCTCATCTTCAATTAGTTTCAAATTTGTCCTCTTCTTCCATGCACTAAAGTTTGATGACTCAATCAATTCGTTGCTCTCTTTTGTAATAAGTCATTTTAACATATTTAGATAAGGTCATAGATACTTACTTGAGTAGGGTGACTTCTCCTTCTAACTTCTTCCCTCGATGATGGATGAATATGAAGTTAGGAACTTCTTCTTAGATTGAATTCTCCAATGTAGGCATCCTTGATCCTTGAAGAGAAGTGATGTTCAAAAACATGATGTTTCTTCCAACAATGTTCTAATATAAATTCTTTATGGCAAAGATTATCTCCTTTGTAAGTGAATATTTTGAAAGAGGTTGAAGGTATTCTTGAAATGGATTGAGAATATCTGAAAATTAATTGACCTTTCAATGGATACTTTGATCCTTGCTTCTTTGAGTGTCTCTTTGTCAATTAGCCCTCGTCTTCATCACCTTAGCTCGATACGATGTTGAGAATTAGGTAGGGAAGAGTTTAATTAAAATATCTACTTTGATAATTAATTTTGAGCTTACTCTTATTATTTATGTCTTCTCTTTCTGCGTTAGATTATTAGGTCTTTCATCAAGTTATTTCAAACAAAAGAGACACAAATTGTGTTATTCACGCTAGGGGCTAAACCCTCCCTTCTCGAGGAAAACCCGCAAGTAATTCTTCTTATAGACTTTAAAATGACAAGTAACATGACCATGACTCCAAACCATTGACCTTATAATTCTCTAACACCCTTGTCACCGCTTCTTCTTGTCTTTACGATAACATTCTTTCTTGCATCAGCTCTTCACTTGCATAAGGGAATTCGTCTTTGTCAATATCCTTTATTAATGTACTTCTTCTAGTATCCTCAAAGCTCCTCAATATTTAATATGATTAACTCTTAGATCCTTTCTTATTATTGTGATTACCTTTTTTCTTCTTATTTCTTTTTTACCTTCTTCATAATGTGTTGTTGTCCCAAAACAATATATACTTCTATCTTCTTATCAATGATACCTTCTCATGCTATGCCTCCTCCTTCTTTTGTACCGTGATACTATACGAAAAATCTTTTCATTCATTGAGGTAGGCCTTGCCTCCCTCGTTTCTTCATAACGTATTGTTGATCTTTCCTTTTAGAGAATAAGTCTTGGCCTCCTCTTTCTTTTATTTCCTGCACTTCCACATAGGTGATATATAGTGTTTTATTTATCATTGTGACTACTTCCTTTGTTTTTTATTCTGTGCTAAATTTGCGTAATTTTATTCCCGCAATGAATGTCCAAAAATATCATATGATCTGAACTTTACTTCCCTCTATTCTATGCAATATATATAAGTATAAATAAGTTGTTTCCATCGTAATAATCCACCCGTGTATGGATAGGTAATCGACCTTGAGCCGACTTATCCAACTCGTTATGAGGTCAACTTATCCAAGGAGTATTCCAACAAGGTGACAAGGGTTTTTACATTTTTTCTTTTGACTATTTGGAAAGCAGTATTGTTTCATATACTTAATTCTAATTTATACATTTATGTAATAAGATGACAAATCCCTTGGGGTGTCATCAAGAAGAATCTCCTTTGACATAGGAATATACCTTCCTCATGAAACCCATGAAGCAAGCTTTTAACAAAAATTCATTTTATTATCTTTGTCTTCTTCATTAAATAAATACACAATTACATAGGTAATATGAAGATCGAACCTAGTTACACTTTCCAACACTCCTCTAACCATGGAGGAATTCATAATGGTACATGGGTTACTTTCAATCTGAATAATTCTAAGGTTATCACTAGATTTATAATCACATTTCTCTTGTATGTACCTAGTATCACCATAATTTTCATAGTACAAGGCCTTGACTAACACTTTGTCTCTCAACGAGACGATGGCTACAATGATGGCGAGACACATGACTTACGTACACCATAGTCATTATCTCTTCCAAGGTACATACTCCACCTGTGTGTTCCCGTAGTATGGACTCTCTTGAACTATTCTTTTCTTGTGTAGCTGCATCTAAAAAATATCGTTCCCCAATTACTCTTATCTTGAATGTGCCCTATCTCATTCTCAAAGAGTGACTGATGCCATATGATTACCCATTCCTCTATTTTGTCTTCCTAGGTGAAGACCGAAATGATGTGTCTATCCATTCTCTCCTCATGGCCTTCACTAATACTTATTACATACTGTCTAGTAATATGAATTAGATAATGATATACGTCACTCCCTCTAACTCAGAAGGACATGGTTTCCCGCTCTTTTCCAATAAACTTACCAAATGTGCTCCATCCTCAACTAGGACTGTTGCAACAATGGTGATACATCCAAATCGCTCATGAATAATTCCTCCCCTCAATGCCATGTGGATTTTGATATTGAGGAATCTTCAACTTCTTTTCGCTTCTATAGGGCATGCATCATCCATCATTTTCATCCACGAGTCATGTCACCCATCAAAAAGAGATCTACTCCGTCTTTCTCATCCGGTCCACCTATATGCCATGTTTCTTCCTTCAAAATCATATTCCAAGGATCTTACATCCCTACATGATAGGAAGCCCTACATAAACTCATTCGTATAAATATATACATATGAAATTTAAATCAAAAGTTACCTTAGTGATGATATTTCACCATGTAGCATCTTTCTGTAGGCATCAAGATCCTTTATTCAGATTGACACATCTCCTAAATATACATATTGTTAAGGATCTTCTTCTTTACCATACTTCTATCGTAGGTCCACATATCTTCCCAGAGATATCCTACTCACAACTTCTGATTCTAGATGATAACTACCTCTTTACATTATTTCACTTCATGATCTCTTTGTTATTTCTCCGCATAGCTTCATCCCTAGGAAATTCCAATATCCAAGCCCCTATTCAGATATAACCACATCATATTCCATATGAGGATATATTTAATTTCATATGTTATTAAGTAACCCTGTGACCTAAGAGATCCTCCTTCCATAGATCATACTTATGAAGATAGAAGTCCATTACCTACAACCATATTACATGACTTCACAAAGATCCAAAGGTCGCACACTATATGTACCTCATCCTTTTCCTTTTGATTCATCCTCAGAAAGAATTTTACTAGAAATCTGAAAGAACTTCAGATTCCTTTGACCTCGCTTCATCAATTTTTCATCATATCTCTAATCCTGTGACTCCGCAGATAGAATTCCCAATGAAACCTTTTTCTTTATTTCTATTCAATGTCAGCACCTATTTCATATTGATTATTCAATGATGACCCTGATCTTGATGCCAGACTTCTCTTCCATCAAGTGTGGTTATCGGGAAGTGAGGTTTTCAAGAGTTACTTCTTCAATTGCTCCTTACATGCTTCAATCATGATGCTACTACTTCCTATCATACTATTTTAAAAGAAACAAATCACTTAAAATAGGAAGATGATCTCAATCATATATATTACGTTCTTATTTCTTAGATTTATTTGCATTCTGTGTTCTTCCTTTCTTATCTAAGACATGGGCTTCTTCATTTTTCCTCTTGTCCTTCCCTGCATTTTGACAATCCCATTTCGGTAATTCTAATTTCATTGTATCCTAAGCATCGTACTTTGTCCATATTTCTTCTTTTATTCTAAGGACCAAATTCTGTCAAACTTTTCCTTTCTTCATGGTTGTAATGGCTTCTGATTTCCTTCACTTGATCATGTATCGGCTTTTTGCTTTTCAATATTGTTTCCTCTATTTAGATCCTAATTGTGTTGGTTCTTCTTCCCATATAAGCTTGAAGTGAAGTTTTCTCATTCTTCCGTAGAGCATCTCGCACCACCGTAGTCATCTCACTATCCGGGTCAGCTTCTCCTAATTCTTAGAAGGTCTCATATTTTAGAATCTCATAAATATGTAGTTATTCTTTCTTGAAAATTTAATCTTGTATAGTTCTTGTCTCATAGATATTACTTCTCTTTGCAGACTATGGAGAATATATCCATCTATCATATATTTCTTTTGCGTTTCTAGTTTTGATATTAGGTATGAGTGAGTCCTTAATGGATTCTATGAGAATCCTCTGGGATCTTATTTATCCTTTCATGTACTTGCATGAGCTAGAGCATCTTATTTGAGGGTTGATTTGCAGATCCTTTGATATAGCCCATAACTTCATCTTCTATTAGATTCAAATTTATACTCTTCTTCCATGCACTAAAGTTTGATGACCCGACAATTTATTTTCTCTTTGCAATAAGTCATTTTGACAGATTTAAATAAGGTCATAGATACTTACTTGAGTATGGTGATTTCCTCCTTCTAACTTCTTCCTTGATGATGATGAATATGAAGTTAGTAACTTTCTTAGATTGAATTCTCCAATGTAGGTGTCCTTGGATCCTGATATAGTAAAGGATGTCTTCTTAAAAGATGATGTATCTTCCAACAATATTCTTAATATAAATCTTTGATGGCAAAGATTATATCCTTGGTAAGTGAATATTTTGAAAGAGATTGAAGGTCTTCTGAAATGGATTGATAATCTTCCTCTTGCAAATTAATTAACCTTCTAATGTAGACTTTGATTCTTGCTTCTTTGAGTGTCTCGTTGTCAAGTAGCCTCACTTCGCATCTTAGCCTCTAATACCATGTTGAGAATTAGGTAGGTAGAGTTTAATTCAATTCTCTCCTTTGATAATTACTTGTGAGCTTACCTTTATTAGTTTATGTATTCTTCGTCATCTTATTAGGTTTTTCATCAATTTAACTATCAAAACACAATAGACACAAAATTGTATTATCTAAGCCAAGGCCAAAACCTCTCCCTTCAAGAAGAAAACCCGCAATTAATTCTTCTTGTAGAATTTCTACATGAAAAGTACCATGACCATGACTCAAACTCTGACCTTAGAATGCCTCCATCACCCTTGTCACATGCTCTCTTTGGATCCTTACAATAACATTCCTTTCGCACCATTTCACTTGCACAAGTGAAGTCACCCCACAAACATCCTTGATTAATTTACTTCTTCTTAGTCTCCTCGTAGCTCCTTCTCAAATTTCTTTTAATATGCTTAACTCTAAGATCCCTTCTTATTGTGATTACCTTTTCTTAATTTTACCTTCATACATATGTTTATGTCCCAACCCAAAGATATCATACTTATCTTTGATCAATGACATCTTCTCTATGCTATGTCTCCTCCTTCTTTTGCACCGTGATACGCATGGATGACAAACTTTTTTCTTTTCACTAAGGTAGGTCCTTTGTCTCTCCTTATTTCTTCAATTGTATTGTATACTTTTCCTTCACAAAATAACTCTCGGCCTCTTTATTTTATTTATTGCAAACCCAATATGGTGATATTGTTTCCATACTGCAAAAAATTAAAATTTTCGTTGTCTATTCCCTCCAAAATTATAGGCCTTATTCCTTGCAATGCATGTCCGAAAATATCGTATCATTTGAATTGTACTTCCCTCTATTATGCGTATATATAGGGTATAAATAGTTTTTTCCACCTATATTAAGCCTAATTCTATGTTTGAATAGGTGTGATTAACTTTTGAGCCAAATTTTCCAACTTTTATGAGTCCGACATCTCCAAGGAGTATTCCAAGAAGGTGAAGTAAGGGTGTTTACTTTTTTCTTGACTATTTACAGTGTAGCATTGCTTAATATACATGACTCTAATTTATACATTTATGACAATATGTAAAATCCCTAAATGACATCAAGAAGAAGTATTTGACCTATAATAAAATCCATTTCTCGTGAAACCCATGAAGCAAGTTTATAAAAAATAAATTTTATTATCTTTGTCCTCTTCATTACATAAATACATAATTACATAGTCAATATGAAGAGCGAACCTAGTTACACTTTCCAACAAAGAGTGACTTATCCCGTGCTCATGTCCCCTTGATATCTTTGGATGTTACCTTGGATCTTAGTCCCGTGGAATCCTTTATTGACCATTTGGTTATAGGATGGTACTACTTGGGAAATCCCAACTTTTCGGTGTGTGTTCCCACTCCTTTACCCACATATATTACTCCCTTTCCACTCACTATACCCCCATTCATCCTTTCTCCCACCCGGGTCCACATTGTCTCTCTATAGGTCCACATGGGGGCTACTTCCTTATTGTTGGAAAGGAACAAGAAGTCTCGTAGGAAAGACCTGTGTTCGCAAGTTACAACAAGGAATCCGTTGTAGTCTAGAACCACGCTGACATCATCACCTCACCTGTGAGAGCGCAGAGTCTCACTCGAGGCATGCCCCGACCACATGCGTAAGGGGAACATCGATAGCAAAGGACGCATCCGCAACTCATGATTAACATTGAATTGATTGCATAAACATAGTTATATACGCAGTATCATTCGTATAAACAGTATTAAGCAAATAAAATTTTAAATCATCGTAAACTACCTACAAATGCATATAAATCACATCATAGGACAAAGAACTCCGCAATTGTATTTATTTCTTCAAATTAAATTCATAAGTACATAGCTTCCGCAATGAGAGCTTACAAGTTTGATACCATAATGCCTTATAGAACGTAAAGGTAAATAAGAGAAAACTGTAGGAACTACAGAGAGATCATGCTCGATCTCCTTCAACAAGCCTCGCATTCCTTCTCCCGTCGCATCCTCCTCTTTTTTTCTACTAGGATCGTTTATTTATTCACCCGTTATCACAACCATAGTTCTTCTTTTCATTCTTCTTCAGCCGCTTCCGGCTTCTCTCTTGTTGTCCGTGTGTTCTGCTGCCTTTCTTCTTTGTATTCTCACCGTACTCATGCATCTTCTTTCCCGCCTGGTGTATCGCAAAACTCCTCGCAAATTTAGTAGCCCGCCAGGTTGCGACTTGCTGCGAGATCACCGCCATGTGTCATCATGCCGCAACCCAAAATCCATTCTTTATTCAAATTCAAAATATTCAAAATGATTTTTCAAAACAAGGTCTTAACATGCCCCGACCAATCACAAATGACAAGCTCTACCTCCATATCGCCTGCTGATCCAGCAAGCCACATTGTGTGCCTCCAAATTATACCTCGGTTTCCTACAGCCTTCTATCCGTTGTCCAAAGAAGGGCCCCAACAGAGGGTATACCAGCCACAATAACCTGGTGCGGGGTTCCCTGCCTCAACTGAGTCCTCCCACCGCCACGGGAGGTACCGCAGATTTTCCTTAACATGGGGCATCCACCTGACAGTCTGATACTACAAAAGTGCTACCTCTAACGTCCCAAACAATGTATATCATGGAGCTGAAGCCTACCCACTCATAATCGAGAAGTGCTCAGTTTCCGATACCACTGCGGACTGCTGACCGTCCTTCCTATAGCAACCTAGGCCTGCGTGGCAGAGAAAGAAGGTGCGCGAGGCCGCACGCAGGGGACGAGGTCTCGTAGCGCCCATAACCGTGACTTCAGGAGGGTCACGTGGTCGGGAATGTCCCCTTCCACGACATCCTTGGTGTTCCCAATGCCGTGTGAACGCCCAAGGCAACAGAGGGATCACCAGAACTGCATCAGAAGTGGGATGGGAACGGGCAAGGCAGTAGGGGGCACAATTGGTGGGGTGCCTAGCTGCACAGAACCATGACTCCGCCATGTAGAGCAGCATCACGCGGGGAGGCAAGAAGACAAGAGAGGATGCTCACAGTTATTAATCCAAGATTGGGCCTCATTCCCAAAGCAACCTGATCCACCGGGACGGCAAGAAGGAAGGCCTCCAGAGCTGGGGCCAAGCCACCAGGGGAAACCGGGGCTCCGAGGTACCCCAACGGACTCGTCCCCACGGAGGCGGCCACGGGGACCGTGATTGATAAGTCGGCTTCGAATTACCTTTCAAGACGGACAAGCACGGGATGCGGGGACCGCCCAGCTACTTCCCAGACGCACCTAGGTGGAATATAGTACCAGGGAACTACATACCCAACTTCAAAGACAGGCATGGCCGTGTTTAAAACAAGCATTGGAACGGAAAAGAGTTCAACTTAACACAAAGTCGTGATCGCACTTACCACACTATGCTCGACTTAGGATCCGACGTCAACATCCCGCTTACCAAGACGGGAGGCTCTAGGAAGGCCAATGGCCGACCTACTTGCCGATCTAGCTTCAAATGGAAACTGGGTATCGATTAAGTCTTCCAACTGGGCCGACTTCAAGGGGTCGAGGCTCTACACGGAGGTAAAGACTTACACGGATTTTGAGTTTTCAAAAACAAGGGCCCCAATGTGCCCCCGACCACGCTGACTCATCTTCTAGGCCGAATCACAAATGACATTCTCTACCTCCATTGCCCCGTTGATCCTGCCCCGTTCACACTTTGTGCCTCAGCCACTCCTCGTTCTCGCCGTGCGCCCTTCCGTCTATTGTTCAAACAAGGGCCCCAACTTTCAGGATTCCCACAGAACGTTATAGCTAGTTCAGCATGCCCAAGACAGAATATGTTCACCCTTGCACTAGTGCATCTATTTCTCAAAGACCTTAGATGTTGGCCTCCTTTAAAAGCAGACAGCCCAATAATCACAGCCAGACCTGCTTTTAGCCGCGGCCACTGCATGCTGCATCGTCTTGGCACCGGCGTTGGAGGCATGGCGGTGAGCCACGAATGACCGTTTTGGCCACCAACTGGCCTCTGCTGTGATCCGCCGCATCGTCGGCCCGCGCGTCGGTTCAACCTCGCGGTCCGTGGCCTCTGAATTTCCCTCGAAACCGCCGTAGCCGCGCTCAGACGGGGGTTGCTCGTACTCGGCAAGGGCCAGCGAGAACCCCAAGAAGACCCTCAAGAAAGCCTCCGTGAGCCCCGCGCCGGGTGCGAGACGCCCGGCGGCGGCAGTGGCCCGGCCCTCGTCGGACCCGGCCGACAGACAAGCGGTCGATCGAGCAGCCTTCCGGGCCGTGCGGGCGAACGCCGGCCGAAGCCTCGACGCTCTCATGGAGCCCGTGAATGTTGAACGGAGGTAACCCCTGCCACACACCGCCCCCGAGATGTCGGTGCGTTGAGCAGACAGTGGGCCCCACAGCCACGTAACCTCGAAAAACACCCGGGATACGTTGTTGACGATTCTTCGACCGCCCGGCGGGGTGAGAGCTGGCCGCGCCGCTAGGCAAGCATCAGACCCGTTGGAGCACCAGCCACCCACCGCCGGCCGAAGCTCCTCGACTAGCCTTTCTACCAGCCGGGTCGCTTCCTTGATAAACAAAGGCTGTACCGAGTCAGCACCCCCACAGCCGAGCACTCGGCGGCCCCATCCGGGCCTCCTGCTTCTTGTGCTGCTTCCCACCGGCAACCGACGAGCCCGAGTGCCTCCGGGAGGGATGGCGCGGGGTTCCGTGGGTTCGCCGAGCCGGCCATGGTCGGCCCCGGTCGTTAAGCCGCCATCGGCAGGTCATTGTGGAGGGAGCCGCAGGCTCAAGCCTCGCCGAGTCGGCACACGGTGGAGCTATCCGTGAAGACAGGCAGGACAAGAGACTTGGGGCTCTTCCACCTGCTGAGTGGTGGTACCATGGCTGCAATACCAGACTCAACTTCAGCCCTGCTGTCCCCCCGTGAGTTCCCTGACAGTGGGCTGATACGTGGCGCAGGAATTGGATGAGCAAGAGCCGAGCGGCAGGGGGAGGTAGGAATGGTGGATGGAGGTGGAACCGTGAGATGATGTCGAATGTTAATGAACTCTAAAGGTCAATAAGGGGTTCTTCCTATATCGCCCCTATATTTTGCGGCAGCGGTGGATCATCATCATCGAGGTCCACCACCGGGTTTTCTTCTAAGTGGTGTGGGCCCGCTCGGGGCCGAGGGCTTTAATCGATCGGGGGTCGAGCCCTTTCTCCCATCGGGTGATGATTGACTGGGCAGAGGTAAAAATGTGATAGTGGGGATGGGGAAGGTGAGAGGAGATGTATGGGGGTGCGAGGTAGAACGAGCGAGCTGGAAACTCGAAAATAAAGGGAACTAGAGCAAGACCGCTGAAATAACTCGGGCCGCTACATTAAACAAGTACCGAGTGTTGAAGTGGCGGGACGACGTACTTCCAGCGCTCAGAGTTCCCCGCGGGGGTGTTAAGATCCGTCTCGGCAGGGGTTATTGCAATGGTAACATCCGCCCTCAAAGTTTTACTCGGGAGCCCATCGCGGGTTTCCATCGCACCCCGGCCACGAACGGATTGGCGGTAGCGGGCATCTTCCACTCGGAATTTCAATGGCATCATGTGGAAGGTGTCCTCTAGCACGCAAGGGGTCGAAGGTAAGTATGCCCTCGTGACTTACCCCGAAACACACTTGTCAGATCTACCGTGCTCGGGCACCCGTTTGCCGGATGGTTACGACATCCGTCATTAACCCATTACTACCTCCGAAATGCTCTCAGTATTCAATTGGGTTGGGTGCCTTTGATCAGCCGACACCTTCCATGGAACAAACTCAGACTTGAAGAGGTCGTCTTCTAGAATTGCATCTGTGTTTCCTGACAAGAGGAGGGGGTGCTATATTTCCACATGGCAAAAGCAATGATCAAGCATTCGTAAATGAAGCCGGTAGCGAGCTTGTAATTTCTCCTCACACGCATCAAATAGCTCTTTCAACAGTAACATACCCGCTTAGATTAGTGCCTCGAATGCAAACTTGCTCTCGCAATAGAGAGCAGTTTCCTGTGGTGCATTCGCCCTTGTGTAGTGCCTCATTGTCTTGCCGGCAATGAGGTAAAGGTGAAATTTAATCTCGGGTTTATTGATAAGTTCGATCTTGGCGCCCTTCCCTCCTCGTCTTGTGCCATATTTGCTATATAATTTCGCATATCCCGACTTCCATGCTCACTTGGAGGTGGTCTCGCATGTACGAGACATCGACACCATTCTCGTGGGAAGCCCCTACGTATAATGGATGTTCAAGATGAATGGGAATTTCCCCGTTCACCCACAAGGACCCATTTTGAATGCCGCCGAGTAAGAAGCGAGTGCACCGCAACACCGGGTTCGCCATGGTCCCGAAGACCTAAGATTTCGTAAATTCATGAGAGAGGATTGTTGAAGGTTCCTGAACACTCGGTAAAATTATTTTGTCAGGTGTCTTGGCTATATGCCGCCGTATTAGTGCTCCATATACACCGCCAAAGGAGCGCTAGGAATCTTGAAGAGCTCGGAAAGGTTGGCATCGAGAGTCGCACCGTCGTATTTCCCAAACAAAGAATTTGCCCAGGATCCTACTCTGCCGAGCTCGGTTCGACGACTCTGGAGGAGGGCCTTCGGCATTTTTGCTCGGCGTTGATAGACATGCAGTAATGCGTCTCGGTGTCCTCTCTTGGTGTTGTGCATCCGGATCGTTCGCCTGTCGCGCCGTCGCAATTGCGACCCCGAACCCCTGCCCGGCATTCTCGCCCTTTTTCCCATGCAAGTTATGGAATTCCCCGGCACGAGTGAAGTTGATGAGACCCCCATAACGAGTTAATCTCCGCCGTAATTTTTCCCTCGCGATAATCGTGCGATCAATCTCGTGCCTATGTGTATTCGGTCGCTGTCGATTTCGTGGCATGGGGAAGTGCGGGCGACGCGATCCCGCCGAGGTTACTATGGATGATGGCGTAATGATTATGGTGAGTGTTACTTCCAATTATGGTAATTTATGATTCAAATCTAGATGATCCACGGACCGACACAAGTACCGACCGAAATGACATGGACCGAGGCTAATACTGCGGAGGTGACCCACAGACAGACACGGACACACCCTCCCGAACACACGGTTACAAAGTGATGTCCCCCGCAAAAAAAAAAGTGATTGACAAGCTATGTACCGAAAAGAAAAGACTATCTAGGCTCATCCCGGTTAAGTGCGAGTTATTCAACTACGCTATTTCACGCAGGTTTCCTACAAGTAGAGTTATTGATGAAGATGGAAATAAAATTAATCCCGGTAGGGTTTCGTGCGTGCACCATTCACCACCTGGGGGTAAAAAGCGCCAAAGACGTCTGGGCCCGAGCCACCGAACGGCTCCCGACTCGAATCAGCTTCAAAGGAAGAAAGGTCCTGCCTGAAGGCATCCGGGCAGCCTTCCCCGAAAACTTCTCGAAACCCGCTCGTCATATAAGAGGACCTTACCACCAACTCCAAGAATGTTTTTGATGTGGCAAGTTGCGGCTACGTCGCTCGTCCTTCGAACCTTCGGTGAAATTCTACGAAACCGGGCCTCGTCTAGTTCCCGTAATTCATGTAGGCGCTCCCCGAGAGTGAGGCGTCTTCTAAGAACTTCGAGGGATGTGGCAATTAAAAGACTTCGTATAGTGAATTCGATGGGAACCACAGCCTTTCCACCATGCACCAGCTCGGAAAGGTGTCTCGATTGGTCAAACGCTTCACCGTAGTCCGATAGGCCCATAATACGGTAGGCGCTCATCCCACCGTTATGCTCGGGCATTTCGTATCTTACATAAGCCCTTTTCAAGAATTTTATTGAATGCTTCAACGGTACCATTGGCCTCAGGTGGTATGGGTCGCTTCTTATGATGTTGGAATCATGTAAATGTGTCCAAGCAGCGACTTGACCGTGTCATTAATGAAATGCGTACCCCGATCACCGGTTAAAATTCTCGGTCGGGCCGAAACTGGGCCGAGATGATGTGTTCAAAGATGAACCTAGCCGTCGTATCCATCGTGCAATCGCGTACGCCCACCGCTCACCACCGGTGAGGTAATAGTTGCGGTAATGATGTAACGAGCCTTGAGTGCTCGGCGACCGAGGCTAAGGGCCCACGGTTTCGACAACCCACTTCTCGAACGCGCCGCAACACATGCATCGGGTGTAGCGGGAAGGCCCCTCGTGAGAGGGCTCTCCCCGTTTCGCCGATGTACATCACATTGTTTCACAAATGTCTTAAAATCTACATGGACCATCGGCCATCATAGTCCAACCTTGGAGCATCTTCCCGTAGTGGGTTTTTCTCCACATGCCCTCCTACAACACCGCTCGCGGCATTCCCACACGCGCCTTCGCGCCGTGGTCAGCACGCATCGGCGCAAAGACCGACCGAGGCCTAGTTTGTGGTGAGGAGCTGCTCCACAATCGCCTGGTATTCGTGGCGCTTGATGACCAAGTGTCATTTCCGGGAGTGGGGTGTAGTGGCTTCTAGGCAACGTCGATGGTCGATAGGTGGCAATGCTCGCCAAGTAGTCCCAAGACAACAGTCGACTCCTGAAGAGGCCTAAAGATCCCACAATGACCATCAGAGAGCCATCTTATTCTCCCCCGCCTCCAACTGATAAGTGATCGTGTGCCCGACATTCAACTCTCCAGGCTTGAAAATCACCTCAAATGTGAATTTTCGAAGAGTAGAAGCGTCGATTGATCCTGCTATTCAACATGTGCTTATTCACCAAGTACTTCAATGCAAAGAAAGGTCCGTAAAGAACTTTAATTTGCCTCCTAGAAGGTAGTGACGGTGAACTTTTGGAGCGAGTACAATTCATTCTCAGTGCCTCCTCTTAGTGGTGGTGTGTGTTTTTCACGTTAGATAATTTGCGGTCAGGCGAAGTAGATCGGATGGTCCACCGTCATCTCTTCGGGTTGTTTCAAAATGCCCCAAGTGCACATCGAGCGTCAATATGCACATGGAACTCGCTTGTCCTTACCGGGGTGAAAAGACAGGTTTGCCTCAGCCTTTTCCTTCGGTATGTCGAGGGCCATCCAACACTCCTCCTCGTCCACCGGAATACTTCGTACTTCCGGCAATAGCTTTTCTAAAGGAGCAATGATCTTCACGTAATTTCCTGATAAAACCACCTATAATATCCTCGTGTGCCCAAGAAGGCTCGCAACCCCGCTTCACCGTTTCAAAGGCTTCCATGTGGACGATTACCTCTACTTTGGTGGGGTCGATTGACTTTGCTGCATACCACGGTGAACGCACAAGTGTCAAAAGGAACCGCAAAATATCAGTTCAGTGAAATCGCAAATCGGCGAAGCACTGCTCGGGCGATGACACGCAACAAAAGTGGCGTGTTTCTTTAGCAAACCCAGATCATTCAATCGTCTATATTTCCCCCAGAACTTGTGATACTCACGGGAGTAGCGACATTAACCGGAAAATTACTGCCGGTGCCTTCAATCCAAACGGCATTGATAAGGAAAGGGCGAACGATCCCCACTCGGTGGTAACTGCTTCTGCCTTGCCTTCTCCGTGATGCGCACCTCGATGACACCAGGTGCCATTACAGAAGGGAGTACTTGCATTCTGCAGAACATGATCTGGGTTTGCTTCACGGCCGAACGGAGTTGGAAACGGATCATGGATGCAAAGCAAGTAGACTCCGGTAGGGTTGACACAGACGTTGCATTCCGCCTTGTCCTTCTTATTATGAATGACAATGGGACTCACCCACTCGCCTTCCACCTAGAAAGATGAGACTCCAGAAATGCGCATCTTGTTAATCTCCATTCGCATTTTCTTTGATCCGTGGGTTCAACCGATAGGGTCGATGTTGACGCAGCTCATATCCGTTTCCAAGACAATACGCATTTCTCCAAGGTTTCCACCTTTGGATACCCTCTCAAATCTGCAACAAGAAGGGAATAAGTCTTTGTACTCCCGGAGGAGGCCTGCACTTTTCGTTGTCTCTCGTCTCAAGAATCCCCAACCGTAGCCGCCTGGGTTTTTCCTCCGCACATGTTGAACTTATTTGTCTTTAGCTATCAGAGATGGACGCTCGGTAGTTGGTTCTTCATTGATATTCCACTCGCATTCCTCTTTGAAATATGAGGTGCTCAGGGTCCTCCCGCATCGTCATCGTCCGGATCGCCTGGGCCGGACCCGCGGGTGGGCGCCACCGCGCCCGGGCCTTCGTGTGATGCAAATGTGCCCTCATCGAGTTCGGGGGTCGCTGTGAAACAAAGAGCCCTCGATAGCCTATAGGGTCCCGGTCACTCGGCCTCGGCTCTCCCTTCGAATGAGAAGCACCAAGCAAATCTTCTTATCCGTGACTTCTCAGAGCCGTGCCTCTTTTCCGTCTTCCAAGTACCGTCAGGGGATGGTATCTAAGGAGTGAATGAATCGATGTACCCAGTACTTTCTTGTGCATCCGACCTTGCCACTACTCCTCACAAACTCTTTAGGTGGTCCCGCGGGTCGAGGTCCCACCGTACCTCGCACTTTCTTCGAGGGCCTTCTCATCATCTTTGAACCGCGCCCCCAAAGCCTCGCCATGCAACTCCACCATGACAGGTGTTGAGGTGGCCCCTCCACCACCTCGCCGATGTGGACCGTAGTGCGACGTCCAGGTGTATCCCCGTCTTCTGTACCTGCTCATGTCCTCCACCTTGGCAATAAAGGTATCATGTACCGCATGTTCGACAGTATGGGGTATTTTTCGAATTCAGCCCCAATCCAATGGACTTGGGTAATGGCAAGACATTTCCGCGTACCTGTCTCGTACCCACTCCCGTCGCTAATCCTCCCATGCGAGTTCTGAACCCAGCCCGTCGTCCAAGCTTCCGGACACTAAGCTAACCGACGTAACCGGTTGCGTAGGTTAATATAATCTTCGGCTTCCGTAGTCATCCGACAAAGGTGATCCATCATCTCAGCATCCCGATTATCCATGGTTTCGGTATATCGCAGCCTTGATATGGGTCAAGGGGTCGAGGACTCATACCTCTCCATCTCTCGAAGACGATCATCTCCTTCTTTGAGGTCGATGATCGCGTAATTATCAAAATCCCAATCGATGCCTAGCAGTAGCGGGGTAAGGATCCTTGTCTCCCATAATATCAATAACTCCAAAATCCGTGTAATTCTTTACTCCCCCACAATGTCGGCCTCGACCTCTTTGAGTCAACCGATTGGCACAATGTAAGATCGTCGACATTCAAGCGTTGGATTTACAGTAGGGTCGGCTAGGATCTCTCCAAAAGCCCTGATTGCCTTCTTCTGCGGAGCGCACGTCAGAATCCGAGCAGCAGGAAGCCGCCATCCGGAATCCTCGACCAGGGGTATTGCCGAACTCTTTTCCCAGGTCGTCGCTGCTCCGCTGGTCTGCCTACAACGGCGGTGGTGTCCACAGTTCCTCACCGTATTCCCCCGCGTGCATCCCGCAGTAGTACGCTGCTCGGTCCCGCATCGAGGCATTATCCACAATCTTGAGGAACAACTTCCGGCTTGTCTCCTCAATCACATTCCCCGTAGCGCTCCTCGGTTTTCCGCGCCTGCCGTGGGTACCCCAAGGCCCCCGGTTTCCCCTCACCGAGAAAGCCCTCCACCGCCTCCCCGGGAAGTACTCTTTCTCGCGCGTCTAGTCGGGATCGGGGCCGCTCGGGGAGGTGGGCCGAATAGCCCGACTCCGGCTCCTTTCCACATGAGCGTCCTCTCCCCGTCTTCCTCTGCCGCCCGCGTGATGATCCTACCTTCAGCATGGCTGAGCTGCGGTCTCGGCGGCCTCAGCCACTGCACCCAGCCTCTGCTCTGCCCTTGCTCTCTCCTCATCTCTCTTTGCTGAGCTCTGACAGTCTTCATTACATGGGCGTTCACACGTACCGAACACCATGACGTCGGGGGTGTGTGTTCTCATTACGTTAGATCCTCTCAGCCAGCCAGGCTTACTTTGCACCTGACCTCGTCCTCTGCGGCCTCCGCCATACTGGCCCGCTCTCTACCTCTGAAGCTCGTTCTACCCTGAGAGAAGGACGGTCCAACCCGATTCCAAGCTCGAGCCCCAAGACTACTCGGCCGTGAGTCATGGAAGCACAAACTTATAGTATATTTTTGGGATATTAGAGGCATCGAGGATTGGCACATCCAGGGATGCCCTCGATTGCATCCTGAAAATTCCCGTGAAGATCTTGGGGTAAAGGAAGTTTTAAGGAGACGGAACCTCGTGAGACACAGCAAAAAGCAGGCCGAAGGTTCATTGTGTGATTTTGGGGTTGCCACACTGTGGACCCCTGGATTGCTCACGTACGTAGGTCCCACACCCACTCCACGCAATCGAGGACATTCCCATTACGACGTGGCCTTCAAACTGTGCATTGAGTGCACCAAACGTTCGGCCCGGGCCGGTCTTATAGGTCAAAGATTTCCTGAGCTTTCGCCGACTAGCGGAGTCCGATGCCGCAGCTCCCACCATGGAAGGATCCTTCCGTGGGCCGGCCTCTCCCGATATTCCCGAGGGTAGCTTTCCATGGCCTCTATCTTCATGGCTCCGCTCCAAAGCATCCTACAAGTTGTCAATCTTGCGTCGAGTGAGGGGGTTCTTTTCAAGGAAGTTGCAGCCTCGATGAACCAATCCCTCCGATGGTTTGGATCGATCGGGGTAGGCCGAGTTTCCCAATCGCGTCTGAATCGACGCATCAACTCCCATGCTATCTCTCCTTCTTCGCTTAATTTCCCGTAGCCTCTGACAAACTCCCCGCTCGGTCTATCTAGGAAGCTTGAATTCGCGAACAAAGTCTCGCTTAACGTAAGCCATTACCGGATTCGATGAGCCTCGCACCATTTTATGAACCATCGCAGCTCTCTCCGAGCATATTTTGGAAATCTATGAGCTTCCCGTTCCCATGCCCGCCGAGCCCTCCATATGCATTGCAGAGGATGCTTCAAAGGTCGCCTTCATATCATCATTGCCTCTATCAAAAAAAATTCTGTAGCACTTCAAACATGATCACAATGGAGATTCATTTAATATAATGACTCAAGAAATCCTTCCATCCCATTATGAATTTTCCATTTAGGAATGCAATGTATTTAGTAATGCCTCACATTGATGTATGTTGCTGCCACAATGAATCCAACACAAGAATGACTCCACGTTGTAAATCAATAAAAAATATTACTTAAAAGGCTGAGGTTGCTTAGCAATGTGGAAGGCAGGGATCCTTTGCCTACAAATGAGGTTTGGGCGAGGGTCGCCTGAGATATACTGCCCATCTGAATAACGCAACACTACCATCATCCACATCCACCCCCCCCTTCGGCTTGTCTGTGATCAAAGTTCTCATCATCTGTTGCCTCCTTTCTCTTGGCCTGCATCTGATGCACTCACCTGTACTTTCAAGGGACTGACCTTTCCTTCAGGTATCTTCCTGAAAGTCCATAATTCATCTTTCCAGGTACCTCTCTTGCTTCTTCTTGGCCTGTTCCCCACATTTTAAATCAAGATTCATCTTTCTGCCATTCTGTCAAGCACCGTGCTCCGCCACAAAAATGTCAGTTTCTCTACCTCTCATGTCTGGGGCAGATCCATCCCCTACCCCTCTTCTACTTCTGCCATGTATCATTTGTTCCTTCAGTTCTTTCCCTAAATATTCGCGCGCATGCCCATGTCTACTTTAGGTTCTATCAGCCTTTCTATTCACCATCGAGTCTTTGATCCACAGTTTTAATCTCTTATAAGCTCTCTTAGTCTTTAACAGTAAGATAGCCTCACTTTCTAGAAGACTGTAAATTTTCCAGAAGAAACTCCACAAGAGTATCTGCCCAGTGGTCTCATCGAAAATCCATCATGCGGGTTTAATTTTAGCATCCAACCATGCAGAGTGCCACTTTCGTATCCCCATGCACCCACTTTCGGTTTCATCTTCCACAAGCCATCCCTAGGCACCTTGTCTCCGTAACCTCCCACAACCACCATAGAGGTCACTAGGGAATTTTTCCAGAGGATCTCGTAAGTATCACTACGGAATTGAGAAAGAACGAGCTCCTTGAGCACGCATTCCTTTGACTGGCCAACTCCGCTTGTTGAGCAACGAATTGGTCTAGATGGTTATCCCACCATCTCCATTTCGCCTTCGAAGATCCTCGATACCATGATCTAGTTCCCCGGCAACGAAATCCATTTGTTGGCGAGGAAACAGTCTCGCAGTGCTGACCTGTGTTCATGTGCTGGGGCTGCAGTGAATCTGCTAGGTCGAGAACTATGCTCACACTATCACTCCTACCTGAGAGGCAGAGAGTCCACCCTAGAGTGGCTGCCACTGGTGCATAAAAAGAATGGATTTGAGAGGAAAAGGATTAGATCCTGTAACTATGATTAACATTGAATGACAGAAAACACAGGCAGAAATGCAGACATTCAGAGATAAACTAAGAGTGAGAAAATAAAACATCGACCACACAGGCGTGGTTATAATCATATCATCTGATAAAATAGTCCATAATTGTGGCTGATTTTCACCAAATCATATACATAGCTCTCACAGAGAGCGTGACAAGTCCAGATACATCTATTGCCTATAGAATGAAAAGGCAACAAGAGAACCCAGGAAACCATGACTCATGCTCCACCTCCTCTGGCCCACTCTAAATTCTTCTCCTGCCGTGTGATCCTCCTCTTTTCGCCTGTGACCTGCTATTTTATTCACTCCCACACGCAACCGTTAGTCTTCCTTTCTGTTTTTCTCTCCACCGCTTCCGCTTCTCTCTGCTGTCTGTGTGTTCCCGTTTTGTCTTCTCTGCTAGGTATTCTCTGTCTGTACTCATGTATCCTCGTTTTCTGCATACATGTAATTCTGTCTCTCTGACCCTAGTAGTAGCTCCTCTTCTTTTTTTGTATTTATGTATCATTATAATTGCCATGTGTCATCATGCTCATCCCAAAAACTGATTTTTATTCAAAATCTAAAATTTTCAAAATGAGTTTTCAAAACAAGGGCCCCAACACCATCCTCAATTGTTTCAAGTACCTGTGTCAGCATGAATGATTCCCTGTGAGATTTGAAGTAGCTAAAAGAAAAAAGAAAATATGACTATTATGACTATGTAATGAAATTACAATGAAAAATATGGTTGGGAAGTGGTGCACACTAGTACGGGAAATCCAACACATGAGCTCCTCTACTCCTATCCATGGTCATCACCATGCTTCCATAGACCCTAGATGAGCCTCCTTATCATTCAAAGAACCCATGATTGTTCCAACCCCTAGAGGGAAATAAATCACCCTACCTTTAAAGGGGAAATCACTGCCATTCATTACATATCATGTTGTTGTCCTTTGAGCCCCAAGTAATTAATTAATGAAAATTCACAAAAGGTAAACGACATAAATAAGGGTGAAAATCAAGGTCGAACACCTCCCCGAGACCACGATCATTCCCTCCTACATTATATACGCAAGTATGGGCTTACCCTATCTAGATGCCCTCCTTATGCTCGTTAGCTCCAAAGATTTCCCTCTCATTTCCTACTCCATCTCACTTATTTATCACTTGCCACCCCCATTATATGGATGTACCTTGGACCTATTATCCCCTTTAAGGGTTTAAACCACATAATAAGGTGCTGGGTTAACCCCTTTGGATCTTGAATAGCACATGCCAAAGCCCACTACAAGGGCATGCCACCGTGGAGTGCCCATTTTTTTATCCATTGTTTGTAAATTATTTTACATGATTATTCTAATGACCTGGTTTTACCGGAATCCTAGGGGATGCATTGGATCTTATACATGGTTTCAAGTGGCATCCATTTGGTTTGGTCTCCCCATATGGGTTCCTAACCCAAAAAGGGATACATTGGCATATATAGGTGTGTGTAGAGAGCGATGAATCACAACATTAGAAAGACTCCAATTGACACTCCACCAATGTTCGGGGATACTACTAGAGATCCACTTTTGGAATGATGATGATGGGTTTGGTACACTATGTGCCCAACAAGCCTCATTGCCAGAGCCCCACACTTCTGCTATGTCCTGTGACTTGTATGATATCATGGAATCATTCATTCCATCACTTGGAGCCTCAAGGTAGGTCTACATGTTATCTTGACTCATACGGAGATCCACATGGGTTCATTTGTGTCCCCCCACACCCACTGGAGCACCACAGTTCACTACTTGGAGAACAAGGGGCCACTCCCCTTTTCCATCATATCTCGAGGATTTTATTCATGATTATGGCACTTATGGATATTATTAGGCCTTTGAAGGGCCCCACGACATGCACATATTATATTTAACTCCCGAGAGGCTTATTTTTTCCATTTATGAGCTTGTTTGGTGGGGATTACCAATAAGGGTTTTATTTGCACATTATTTTATTATTAAGAGATAATGTAGGCACATACACTAATAATATCTCCTAAAATGGGTATAAATTGATGTTAGTTGGATTCATTTGTATCATCACTTCACTTGAGATCTCTCTATCTTTAGAGAATTTCACATTTCTTTTCAGAGGATTATTTTGGATAAATGGATGAATTTTGATGTATTGATTTGGGACATTTTTATCTTAGCCATGCCAAATGTGATGTGATTTGGATATACTCTCTGAATACTATAATTAAAATTTAATGATATATTCATGTTTCTCGCATACCGTTGGTCTCACTATAATTAGGGCTAGTTGTTGCATCATTAGAATGTGGAATTATGTCTATTTAGATTGTTGAATGTATGGGCCATTGTTAGATGAATGAAATGTCCTGTAGAGATTTTTTTATCTCAATAATCTGTGAATTCATTTCATAAATTATAAATGCTTGAAGGTCATTGCTATTTTGTTGGGTGTGGAGCCTCGATTTTCTTCCAAATTCAAAGATCCTTGTTTTAGCCGGATGTATACCCTGTAGAAATTGTACACCCTTGCACGCAAAGGGCAGCGGGGACTCTTCCCCCGCGGGGTCCGGGGGCTGTCTCCGGGCCGGGGGGTCCAAGCCATCGGTCCCCCGGGCGGGGGCCCCGGCGCCGCAAAAAAATAGATGTAAATTGTTTTGTAAAAGTATAGTAATTTTCATTCAACTGGGCCGTTCATTAGGCGGATGATCTAACTGTGAGAAATTATGTTTATTTAGGTTTTTTTCCTAGAAGCAACCTCGCTTTTCATGAGTATTGTATTGCATGTATTGTATGTATTCTCTGAGCGGGGAAATGATAGGGACTGAGAGAAGTATGACACACAATGTGACCCCGCCGTAGGTTTTGTCTCTTCTATTTTGCCGGATAATATAGAAGGACTAGCTTTTCTGTGGCAGGGACGTAGCCCAAATTGGTGAACCGCGCATATCCGTGTCTCTCTAGTTTTATGTGTTTTTGTGTGTGTTTATTTTTTTCCAAAAAAAGACATTTTATGTGTTGCATTGCTCTACAATATTTTAATTTTCGAATAACCCATCGCAGCCGAAGGTATATTTGGCTCATAAAACCGTAGGAAAGAAGGTCGCCAGTCGAGTGGGAGCACGATGATGCAGTTTAGGGGTCGAGAATTTAACGTCAAAACTTCCGTTGTGGAAGATGTGCAGGAAGATTATCTCTAGATTGCAGAAAGATCCGCACTCATCATTGACAGAAATCAGTAAGAAGTCGAAGTGCCATGATAGACGGAATGGAACATTCTTTATTATGAAAGCACCTAATGAAGATTGTGCTCATAAATAATACTACTAAGATTAGAAGTTAAACAACAATAGAGTATTTGATGCGATTGTTGGCAAAATGATATGAAAAACCCCGTCTCAAACATGTATTTCTTATGAAAAATGACTATTTAATATGATGAGGTTTTGACAGGATCTGAGCAGGTGAATTACTGAAAGATTTTAATACAGCCATTTCAAATGGCTTAAGTTCCGTAGGTAAACTTTTTGATGACAGTTAGAGCTCACATTTGCAGGTTTCCAGTTAAGCCAGTCAACGGTTTAGTTATGTCCAATAGCAACTCCCCGTCTCTCGGATCTATTATTTTCGTAAAGTTTGATGATGCTGTTTCCGTGCTATCCTTAACGAGGAAATGCTACTTAAAATATCTCCAAAAAAGAGAGACTGGCAATGCTTTGAGTGCGCAGTCTAGGGGAAGGAGAATGGAAAGAGGAAGAGCTCGGCATATCGCAAAGTATAAGAACCGAGCAAAGGCATCCAAGTCCAGACGGGGATAGTGCGCCGGAAATGCGGAAGAAAGGACACCTAAAGAAAGACTCGTAGATCTCAAGGGAAAAGAAGGAGATGCACAACAAGAAAAATAATCATGAAGCAAATGTGATAGGTGATTTGTTACAAGATGCTTTTATTCTTTCTTTCGAAAATGTTACCGATTCTGGGTTGTAGATTCATGGGCTTCATTCCATGCCACACCCGATAACAAATATTTTCATGACTATGTTCAAGGAGATTTTGGACAAGTTCGTTTGGGTGATGACAAACCCCATAAAATTGTGGGAATGGGTAAGGTTCTCAGAAAATTAAATAAATGGAAAAACCACTGTCAAAGGAGGTAAGGCATGTTCTGGGGATTACAAAAATCGTTTCACCAGTATAGGCGAGGCGTTGAAGGTTGTGTGACAACTTTCACAGATAGCTTGGAAGGTCACCAAAGGAGCCCCGGTAATAAGCAAAAGGAGAAAAGGTTGGCACATTGTATTTATAACAGTATTTAAATTTATTAATTCTTTAACTTCCAAAGGAGTAGATGCAAAGACTATGGCATCATAGTGCCTGGCAGAGTGGAGAAGGGGATGAAGATTCTCACCAAGAAATTATTGCCAAAGCTAGCACAATACTTTGGATTTATGTGAGAATTGAATTTATGGAAAACAAAAGAGAGTTTGATTTCTTAGAGTTGGGAAAGAAAAGAAGAGGAAAAATTGGAGCTAGCATACAGATGTGGCTGGGGACCGTCGCTGTGTATCATCTCTCGGTGGCTCTCGCTATTATGTTACGTTTATTGATGATGTAACTAGGAAAATTTGATTGGCCATTCAAAATAAATTTTATATCAGATAATTTTCAAGAAATGAAAGTTTTGCTGAGGTCGAGACATGAAAGAAGTTAAAGTGTCCTGGGACAGGACAATGGAGGTGAATATTGCAACAAAGAGCTTCAGGATAGGTACCGTTCTGAGCATGGAATTTGTAGAGAGAAGACAGCTCCAAGAACACCACAACAAACAAAATAAGAATATTTAAATGTAATAATCATGGAGTGTATGCATGGAGATATCATGTGATTGCCTTTACACTAAATATGTCGTAGATACCGTTTTTTATCTAATAAATAGAGGGCCTTCTGCTCCCTGACAGGGTCTTGAGGAAGCATGGATAGGTAAAAGGTAAGTTCCATTTTTTGTACATTTGGTTGTGAGGCCTTTGTCCATATTAATAAAATAAATAGAACAAATCTTTTGAGGAAAAATCAAAGAAAATGTACCTTTATCAGATATGGTGCTAATGATTTTGGTTATCGCTTATATGATTATGAAAATCACAAAATCATTAGGGATAAGAGATGTAATATTCAATGGAAAGGTCTTGTAGAATCATACAGCAGGAAAAATAAAGCAAGGAATACGCGGTTCTTGATGAGATAATCAAAAGTAAAGGTACTGTAAATGATAATAATCAACAACCACAAGATGTTAAATCACCACAACAAAGAATAAGCACTAAACACTGGAAGTGTTGTTAGAAGATCTACTGAAGAGTTATAGACCCCCCGAACAATACTCTTCTTCATTATATTATTTATTGTTGATCGATTCTAGTGAACCCGAATGTTATAAGAAGCAATGCAAAGTTGAAAGCAGAAGAAGTGTGAGCTAGCCATGGAAGAAGATATGGACTCTTAATGCATAACCAGACTTGGGACTTAGTCGTGCTGCCCCTGCAGTAAAACTACTGCGTATCAATGTATTTACAGTCAAGGAAGAAGATGGAGGAAAACAGTGTGCCAGACTTGTAGTGAAGGGGTTTGCACAGTAATAGAAAGGTATTGATTTTGATGAACATTTTCTCCGTTGTTAAGATGACTTCAATCGTAACTATCTTAAGTCTTGCTCATTTTAAGATTTACATCTTGAATAGTTAGATGTAAAGACAAAGATTTCTCCATGGATTGAGGAAGAGAGACAGACAGTAAAGAACTGTAAGGATATAAGTCATGGAAAGAAAAATTGGTGTGGCAGGTTAAATAAGAGCTTGTATGGGTTAAAATAGGCTCCAAGGCAAAAGGGTATCTAAAATTTGACAAGTTTATTTCAACAAGGTTATACTAGATGTCACTCGATCATTGTGTTTATCTAAAAAGGAAAATGATGGCAGCTATATTATATTGTTATTGTATGTAGATGACATGCTTGTTGCAAAGATCTAATATGTGAAATAAATGTGCTCAAAGAGTCTATAAATCTTTATTATCAATGAAGGATTTAGAGCCGCAAAACAAATCTTGTATGAGGATAACTAGAGACAGAAAACTACAAAATTAACACTTGCCTCGTAAAGAGTACATAGAAAATGTGTTGAAAAGATTTAAATATGCAAGTAATGCAAACCAAATAGGTACACCTTTTGCTAGCCATTTCAAACTTAGTAAGGAGATGTTCCCAAAGACCCAAGAAGACATGGATTATATGTCTAAAGTTCCATATGCATCAAGCAGTTGGAAGCTTAATGTATGCAATGGTCTCGCACAAGGCTCCGATATTTCACATGGAAGGATTTGTAAGCGTGTGCATGAATAATCCAGTAGAAAACAACATTGGATGGCAAAAGAAATGACTTCAAGAGGACACAGGGAATGTACAATCAAGCATTATGCTTTGGTGGTTCAAACATTGCTCTACAAAAAGGGATATGTCAAGGCAGACATAAGGTGTGACAAACAGATAACAGGAGGAGCACTAAAGATATGTATTTATTGTAGGTGGAACAAACCTATCACGGTTTCAAAATCCAAAGTGTTGTTGCACTTCAACAATGTATGTAGTATGTTGGCCGTTTACAGAGGCCAGTAAAGAAATTATTTGGTTACAAATTCTTATGGGTGAATTGGGTAAGAAGCATGATATGGGCACGTTATACAAGGATAGCCAAAGTGCCATTCATCTTGCAAAGAATCAGTATCATCTGTGACTAAACACATACATCTCAAGTACCATTTACACAATGTAGATGGAAGATGGAGAGTTGAAGCCGGAAAGATACACACTAGCGTAATCCTTGCGTATATGCTAACAAAAGTTGTAACCACATGTGGAGAAACTAAAAATGTGCTCAGCTTCAATTGGTCTTCATGATGATGAAGATGAGGAACATCCAGGTCTAAAGAGGAGTCATTTTCAGCAACAAAGCAGCTGGAGTTGCTGGCACGCAATCCCAAGTGGGAGATTGTTGGGTGGAGCCCGATTTTCTTTCCAAATTCAGATCCTTGTTTTATTTGGATGTATACCCCGTGAAAATTGTACACCCTGCACGCTGGGGGTGCGGGGGGACTGCCCTCAGGCTCCGGGGCTGCCGGTCTCTCGGCTGGGATTTCGGGCACCGCCCAAAGCCAAAAATAGATGTAAAATTGCCTTGTAAAAGTATAGTAATTCTCAGTCAACTGGGGCGTTCATTAGGCTAAGGATCTACGTAGAAGTTATGTTTAGTTTAGGGTTTTTTTAGAAGGTGCAAACCCTCGCTTTTATGGAGGTGGTTGTATTGCTACTTGTATTGTATGTGTATTCTCTCGAGTGAAAGCGTAATAGGGAGACTGTGGAGAGAGAACAAGAGGATATTACAAAGGATCCGTTATAGGATTGGTTCATTTTACACGGATAATAGAAAGGAAGGACTGTGTTGTCTTGGGAGGGACTAGAGTCAAATTGGGTGAACAATGAGTATTGTGTCTTCCGGTTTTGTGGCTGGGTGCTTGTATTTTTTCAGATATTTTATGTGTTGCATTGCTCGTAATATTTAATTTTCTAACATATTTTTCCTTAACATTCGATGAAGTTGACTTTCTAAGCCTCCTTGATCAAGAAGTTTAGTTCTCAATCATACTCTCATCCCCGACTCCATATCCCCAAGGGAAGACAGGGACATCCCTCAAAATGGTGGTCATTTTTCCCTTATTTTTCACATTTTTTTCCTTTTCCCCGGCTCCAGACATGATAGGTCACATAGGCATCAATTTCTCAAGAATCCACCTACGAAAAAATTCTATCTCTTGGAGGTTGTTGTGTTGGTGGGTTCCAGCCTCTCCTCCAAATTTGAGGCAATTCCTAGGGTGAATCTTCAGAATCCCAAGCCCTCAGCCCAGGACCAATTTTTTCCTAGGTATCCCAAATGTTAGACCCTAATAGGATCAATTTGACCTTTTGAAGCAAAATTTTTTGTTTGATCTCTTTCCTCACCTTGTCCAGATAAGGAACATCGTTAGTTTCTATATTCCATCCCCAAACCTCGGCCTGGGTTTACTTGGTCCCGTGTGGTCTCACGACCGTCAAAGACTAATCATCAAGGGTTATTTAGAAACCAAGTTCATATAGGATTTTATGGATTGGGAAATGCCCCTTCAATTTGTAACTCCCTTCTCCCTTATCCTCACCCTCTCCCTTGAAGTCAAATCCTTTGCTTAAATAGTAGGCAAGCATTTTTTTTTCACCTCCTCCTCAGAAATTTTTAAGGATCACTTCATACTTATCCATTTACATATCCTTTCACAAGTGGCTTCCCAAAAACATTGGGACTTCTCCCATGAAGGAAATTTCATAAACAAGCAGTGGAATATTAGCCATGTAGACAAGTGGGCTAAGCCTCCACCGTGGAATATTATACATGGTGACAATGGGCTAAGCCTCCACCATTTCCCTTAGTCTAGCAAGCTTCACTCATTAGGGAACCCCTTTAGGTCCCCCGCCGGGCTCTTGTGGTAACAAACCTCATAAGAGTTATAAATTAGATGGAAATGGATAGGTGTAAGTAGGTAAAATGGTAATTTCATCACAACATCATCCTTATTCTGTTCTCTACAGAACTCCTTTCTCCTTCCTCTAGAGCATGCTCTATCCTCGCATCAAAATTCTTAGGCTACCGTAATTTCACCTCGCTCATCCTCTCTAAAGAATTTTTTTTTCCTCTCTCTTTCTTCAAAGAATCATCATTTATAAGGTTTTGTCACAAACCTCTGGTTTCAGAGCCTCGCTTGCTCCTTCTTCTCTTTTATAGCATTGATGGTCGTCTAACCGGGGTCACTTATTTCTACCCATGTTCGCTTCTAACCTCATCAACAAAATCTCTCTTGAGAATACATTTTTATGTTTTAGTCTTCTTTTGTTGGCTATTCTTCAAGGTTACGCTCTTTAATTTCCTTCAAATCATAACTTTTTTTTTTCAAATCTATCTTCAAAACAAATATCATCTACTTCCTCCAAAAGTAGATTCTCTTTCATAAACTTTCATTGCTTTCCCTTCAAACTATAGAACTTAAACCATGCAATTATCAATAATCAAATTCAATAATAATTAAAACAAAATAAGTTACCTCAATCATATTTTCAAATCTCGATTTACTCCCACTTTTATTCTACCGCAAAATATGAACCTTGCTTCCTTCTTTTTATGTTTCCATTTCAAAATAATTAATTCAACTATAATTGGAATTGTAAATTAAAAAAAATTACCTCATAGGATTCCCTAATATATATTGCTAAAATTAACTTCACCCTACTATGTTCTCGATCTCTTTTTCATAAAACTCCTTCCACTATTATTTTTTTCACAAAGTCCACCTTCATAGGTGTTGAAAGGTAAATTCCTTGCGGAAAGAGGTGATCCCTCTATCCCTAGAGTGGTCTAGCAACAAGGGAACAAACTAAGGTGTAGGTTCCTAATAAAAAATGAAATAGGTTGGGTTAGATTGACCTACCTTGAGTCCAACGTGATTGTCACAGCCAGAGAAAAGGGCCCTTTTGATCTTTGTCCCAAAAGGTCGTCGTCCTTCAATAATGGTACTCATATTCCCGCACAAAGATCAAAGACAAGATAAACATATAAGACAACAATTTATTTTGTATATAACTAGTCATTCAAGGAGGACTAAACACATTGCTAAAATAAACCATATTAACACAAGATGGGAAACTAGACAATAGTCATGTATATATAAATAGAAGAAAGAGATTACAACCAAAGCCTTGATTACTGTACCTCCTTCTCACGGTTTAGTCAAGTGCATCTAAAATACTTCCGGAAATGGGACGAGGAAAGGACACAAGCCTAAGTTCTTCTCGACACAAAGGGTCTCTTTGTTCTATCTCCCTAGCAAAAAATGTTCACAATTCTCTTCTGCACTTTCAAATAGTAATATGTTCACTTAGTGTATCAATGGGAGATAGCTTTCTTTATAGAGGTAGAGAGGAGAATTTTGGGATCCCTACAATGATGGAATGGAGGCCTTATCCTTGGGAGGTTTCCCAAAGGTGAAAACAAAAAGGCACAAAGGAGGGTGGTCATAGTTATTCAAACCGAACCACACAAAGTTGACTCGGCCACGAAGTTGTTAGGATAGAAATTGTGCTCTATATTTAAAAATTCCAAAATGTACTTTTGGCACAGAAGGCTAACCCGGGATAGAGTGCCAATGGGTGCGGGGGTCCAATGTTAATCTCCTCATTGGTCAAGGGCATAACTGCCTACCAACGCCAATGCAAAAACATGTGTTTTCGATTATCCGCTTCTCAGAAATTTTCAACAGAGGGAATGTTGTCCTCATGGCAAGGGATGCACGATGGTTCTTGCAATGCATAACACTTCTTGTTAGTCCTAGGAAATGATCCCAAGCAGCTGCGGTGATGGGGGATCGAAGGATGGTGAAAAAATGTTGTAACAAATGCCCCCTAAAGCATGAGGTCCAAGAGAGAGGAGGGTGAAATGCTTTATGAGAACATTCAACCAAACACCGTTGTTCGAAGACCTCGAAATTACAAATACAATTGATATCTCGATACATGAACATGTGGCATGGGCATAGCCATTCATAATAGAGTACATAAAAACCGAGATCCGAGGTATGGACGCAGCCATCGAGAAATAAGGATCAATAAATAGATAGAGGTATGGTCGTAGCCATCCAATCAAAAGAGTCATGCAATAACTCATGATAAACCACAATATCCCACAAAGATAGACCCGACGTACAAAACCCAGGGTCTTGTGCTCCATCTCGACTCCGAACAAGTACAAATTCGAGCATGCGAATATGTGAGCTGAAGTCGAACATGCAAGAAAATTACCTAATTACCAAATTTCCACTAATGAAAGTTGTTAATAGGCAAGAGAGAAAACCACCAATAATGGCAATGGCTCTCAAGGGGTACAATAGGTACAATCCATGAAAATGTGAACAAGGATCCGTGTCGAACACCCGTAGAATCACTCGATCGAAGGGAAAATGATGTGGACTCCGTCATCGAATGCTAAGAACTTTCCACAGCATGTATTCAAGGTACCGGTAGAGTTTTAGATCAACTTCCCTTGGGATAACGAGTCAAGTTGACAATTGATCCTACTAGTGATAGCCAGGAATGCTTCTCATGATCATCGACACATTCAGGATGTAGAAAGGAAGATGAGAATATCCAAGACTAAACATAGGGATCGCAGGAAGGTTGAAATTGCAGGGCAAACTTCTCTGAACATACTGAATAAACAATTTTGATTGACAAAGATTTAGACCAAGGGATCCGAGGTCATTTTTGTCAATTTTAGCAGTCCTAAACGTGTTAGCATTAATTTTTCAAATCCGGATTCGTAAGTCAATAAGGTAAGTAATTATATGTGCAAGATGAATCTATCTTCATTTTTTATTGCCGGGTTTTTTTTATTTATTCTGGGGTTTTTATCTTGGTTGGTTTCCTAATGTGAGATGGAAATTTAAAAGACAAGTATGGATATAAATGTCGGGTGGCAATGATGTCCTTTATAATGATTTCAAACTTCAAACTTCAAAAGGAGTTTTAAAACATGCAACATAAAAATTAATTCCTAAAAGAAAATGAAAATGTGCCACTATACTAGTCAAACAAATAGTGAACTGATCATGAAACCCATTACCCTTGCCGTTCAAATACAAAAGAAACTTCAAGCTCAAAGAAATCCAAGAATTGCAAGCAAAAGTAGCTAAAATCAAATTACATCAACTCATATTTTGACCCTCACCATTAGTCTCGCTATGGCTTTCGGAGGTAATCATAAACAACTTGAGCAACTGACATCTAATTTGCGTAAAAATAAACTAATATCAAATTACACACTCATACTTCAATCCCTCACCATTAGTCTCGCTATGGCTTTGAGAATTCATAATGACATGAGCAATTTAATATCTAACTTGCGTAAGAATAAACTAATATCAAACTACACACTCATATTTCCTCCAATCCCTCACCATTAGTCTCGCTATGGCTTTCGGAGGTTCATGGGAAACATATGAGAATTTAATATTCAATTGAATTAATAAAGCAAATGTACAAAACTGAAATAAATAAACAAGGCTGAATTAAAAGTTAAGAAAAATAAACTCAACAGGAGGACAACACCGATTCCATGTCATTATTCATTGTAAAAATCATGAAAATTCCCGTCGCCTATTGTATTCGAACAAAGACACTGAATGGGCTAATGCCAGTATAAAGCATGAAAAATTATGATTAAATAAAACGTTGATACCATAAGAGATGTAATATATACACGTAATAACTACAGACATGAATAATATGAACAAAGAAGAAATGATACAGCACAGAACAAAGCTCGGGCGTGTGCAAGGCCCTCTACACAATCCCTAGAACAAACTTATCAACCACGAATTATGCTTATGAACAAGAGCTCTCATGGCTCCAAAATGCTAGCCATAACAAGGAAATAATGTCATTGACAAGGTTTTCTTTACAAAGAAATTACATTACAAAAGCTAGCTACTATGCGCGAGAGAATGCATTATTTATAACAGAGGATGACATAACTACTTTCCTACAATCACAAGCATAAAAGACACGTGAACAACCACGCTCCGTAAATCTAGCATATAGTCACGTGAAGATTAAATCTATGGAGGGTGGCCGTTGGATTCGGCTTATGAGCAGCCATGTGTGTTGATATGTCCTCCGAGATTTAGAACTGCCACGCAAGCCTCACGGTGAAAAATGGAGTTCCGTCACCGTAGGACTCTTAGGTTGACCACCGCTTGTCTACCTTGGACCAATTTTTCCCGCCTTTCTTGTGAATTCGACTGTCACAATAGGACTCGGGCCCACATCCATGTCATTTCCAACTTGCCCATGTGGCTTGATTTTCCCCGAAGACACCTGCAATATAGACTTTAACAAAATGGCCGCGGAAAGTTGAAGCAATTTCGCCGAAAGTGACAAGATTGCGTGAAATTAATGAGCAAAAATCTAATTCAAACAAGAAACACAAAACAGTAGTTAACCACTTTAAATGCTCTTTTATGATTAGCCAGCAATGATGTTGATGACTTAGAGGTCTGTAAATGGAAAAATTCTAGAAAGCGTGTATAGGAAAGATGCAAGTTTGGTACTCAACATACCCCACCGTGAAGGTGTTGTATGTCCCCATGCAACCAAAATTTTGATCATCCTCCTTCAATTCATATGCTCCATACCTCTGTACCAAAAGACATCCTGCAAATTTTCCTCTTTCTTAAAGCTTCTTTAACATCTCAAGTTTTCCATCAAGCATCTAAATTTGAGATTAACGCAAGAAGCCTACTTATCTTCAGATTTCTTTTTCTTTAACTTTCCTGTTTTTTTGTGCCAGCGTCCCCCGTATGTAGTATAGTGTTGTCATGAATGATCTTGTCCAATCGCTTTTGCTCCTTTAATTCTTCGTCAGCATTTTTAATATGTCTATTTAAAACCTCCCTACTCAAAGACTGTTTCAACGATTGGACCAGAGCTTCTTGTGTCAAGGTAGGCCGAGTGGATGAAGTGCTTCGGGACCCGTGGTTGTTCTTTCTAAGGATTCTATGTAATCATACACCTCTTGTCGCTTTGGATCTATCTTCGGGTGTCGTTTTCCTCGGGGTCGTCCCTGAAATGTCAGAGAGAATCGATTTCAAATCAAGCCGAAAAGGACTCATGTCAACATCTTGGAGGACTGGTCGAACGTTTGGTCGAGAATGAGGTGGACTACGGCCATTGGAGCTGGTCTCAGTGTTCCTCCTCCAAATCAACAGTGGGTCCTTTTTGTTTGTGCTTTCCTCCACTTTCCTTGCCTGTGCTTCTTTCACATGCCGGGACTACCTGCCTTTTTCCTTCTCGTTTTTCTTTTTCCTTTCTTTTTTTTGGCCATAAAATTAATCAAGCCTCGACAGAACTAGTCTCTCGGGCACACTGAAGGTCTTCGAGGAAGGGTTTGACGCACGTACCCTCACGTTTCTTTTCTTTGATTTTGTTGGCTTTCTTACCTTGCATTTTTTCCTTCCTTCCTTGCATGGGCTTTTCTTTCTACTAGTTCTTCAACTCGGTGTTAGTAGGAGTGCTTTGAGTTTTATCAGTGTTCTCTTCTTCTCTACTTTCTTTTGGATGTACCGCCTTCGTGGGTTTCTTGGGGCTCTTTCAAAAAATTTCTAATTAAAAATCACTTCCCAAGTGTCCTTTTTTCTTTAATTGTTTTTCTACTTCAAACTTTTCTGAAATGAACTGGTGATACAAATGTGGTTCTACGTCCCCCGCATGCTTTTGGACGGTTACGTACATCTTTTTCAAACCGTTTAGTGCAGCATAAGATGAGGCCTGAAGAACAGGAAATTCATCACCGCCTAGTATGATACATGTACATTGATCCAAAACGTCCCTCACAGTGATAAACTTTTGAAATAACCACGCAAGAACCGGCCCACTCTTCTTTTTAAAGCATGGACAGAATTCCCTTTTTGAAAATGGTGACATCCATACCGGGTTACGTAGGATCACTCGTGCTTCTCATGGCTGTTTTGTTCTTGAACCAAATAAGCCACCTTTCTTTGAGGGAGTTCGTAGTAGCTGCTATGGATGCCTACCACTATAAATTTGAGGCAAATCTCAATTTCCACCTCTGCACCGTTGAAAGACCTCACAAAGCTTTTGTTACCTCCTTATTGTAGCCTTTAAACTTTAAATAAACCGAACATTTTTCCTTTTTTCAATATGTCTTTGACTTGTGGGTATCCTTCCATAAATTTGGGTCCCTCTTCGGTCTCCGCCTCTCAACAACCGACCCATCCTTCCTTCTATTCTTTAAAACTAGGGCTTAGCGAGGGTAAGACTACCGAATTAGCGGAAATGAATAGGGTTTATGAAGGAGACCGTGATTGTAAGCGGATATCGCAGAATAGGTACACGGAATGAAGCGGAACAGAGAACAAAATGGGGTGAAGGCTTATGTGAACATGGTGGAAATGCACGTGAGGTCAATAGAACAAGAGGGGGGAGTAAAGTGCATCCCAGATGAAATTGGGTGGCCGTGCAGAGTAGACGCAAGCACGTTTATGAAATACCGCGGGATTTTGTGCGGCCGAGAGAAGCCGTAGTCAAATCAACCATTGCCCATACTGCAGGTGGAGTATCAAAAAGATGTATCGAACACGAGTGAAGACCGGAGTTTAATTATGAGGGTTTTTTAAAAAAATGAATGCAAGGATTTGTGGGGGAATCAGACAGTAGATCGTGGAACGGTTATGGAGTTATCAACTACAATCATTGCATATAATGGAGCTATGGTTTATAACTATGTAAAAATGTGCTTCGAATGCCATTTGAAATAAATTTCTACTCATACCTTGGAATTCTTGCCATTTTTCATTAGTCTTCAATCAGCTTTCTCCTCGTTGATGCTTTTGAATGCCTCAAGTTCTCACATTATGTCCTCACTCGCATTTGATTTCGCACTTGCTGAACTAACATTCGACCGTAATTTTTTGAAAATCGCAGTGGTGGTCGTTAAACGTTTCTCGTCGTTAAACTGGCCGCCTACTAACCCATTAACAAAGAATTATTTGGGTGAATGGAGATGGATAGATGATAACTCAATGAATGAAAATGGTCATGAAAGAAAATTTTATTGGTGAAATGAAATGAAATAGATGAAATGGAGTGAAATGAAATGAAGTGGAGTGGAAATGAAGTGGAATGAAATGGAGTGGGTTGTCATAAAACTTGTAAAACAGAGAGAGAGAGGGAATTTTTGCACAGAGGGTACGGTGTTCCCCGATTTTCACCCTACATTTTCCGTATAAGACTCCACAATCGTTGATTGGTTTTCAAAGTTTATAATTTTATTTTATTTTTATTTTTTTGAAACTCGAAAAGAACAAAGGTTAATGTGGAGAAGTAAAGGATTCTTCTTCACCAACCTTATTGCAGAATTATCTTGAAAAATTTTGACAAATTCCCTTTCCTCTTTTGAGAGTGGCTTATGATAGATCTTTAATCCGTGGCCATTCACAATAAGAGGAGCTGAGATTCATCAATGGTCTTGATTCTTACCGTCTATTGCTAAAGATCTGTCAATTCCATATGGCCCAAGCCAATGAGTCTGAAATTTTCCCCTAAAATCTTTTAAACTTGGAATCAAATAGCAATGCCCAATTTCAAACTTCTTCTCTTTGATGTATTTTTTCTATGCCATTTAGCTCTTTGATATTGAACTAGATCAGTTCTTAGAATTGCCTTCGAGTTCGATCTCATCTAGCTCATTCAACTATCCATTCTATGCTTTTTGGGCTTCTATAGGATCCATCCCCAACTCAGAACCGCCATCTTGAAGGTTTACTGGAACTCAATGGGAGCGGACTTCTTTCCCATAAACAAGTTCATAGAGACTGTCCGTTGTATTTCTCCATGTAGTTGTGTAGGCCCACAAGGCTTCAGAAGCCTTTCCGCCCAACTTTCCAGGTAGATGAACAATTTTGGTGATGATACTTTCGAGAACTTTGTTTGTAACCCACTGACCATTCGCTTACATGGTAAGGAGACTCGTGCTTGATTTTGTATTCTTCCATCGCTTTCTCCACCCCCAGGTTGATGTAACGTTCTCCTCTGACCACATAATTTCTTCTTGAACACCAAAGCAGTAAAAATATCCTCATAAAGAAAATTAACAACTCGAATTTTCAAGAAAGGGCATATTAATGCTTTGCTTCTACCCATTTAGTAAATAGTAACGTATTAAACCAATATGTGAGTATTTCTTTTGCTTAGATGGTGGATTAATAGGTCCAATGAAATTCAAAGCTCCATTTTTTTTCAAAGGGTTTGTTGAGTACTCGTGGTTGCAATGGCATTTCATTTGAAAGGGTAGTTTTCCCTACTCTTTGCGCAATTGCCATACACCTTTTGACATATTGTTTTGCATCTTGAAGAGGGAAGGCCAACAACATCCTAAAGAGAGGATTTTATAGGGTCAGTCTCTTTGTCACAAAGTGTCCGACGCATGGTTCATCATGACATGCCTTGAGGATATCGTATTTCATCCTCCCCCGACACATCTTTCTATCACAAGATCTGGCCCTGCTTAAACAATTGCTAGGAAATCCATGAATATTTTGAACTTTCCCGAATAATCTTTCTTTCACTGGAAATAAATGTGATACAGTTTCCCCATCCAACAGTTAGCAATATCTACATACCAAGGGGTCTTAGTAGTTACCGCAAAGTATCAACAAAGAAACTGATCCCTACAGGAGAATCTTCTTTAGCATTCCGAATCCTAGACAAGAAATCAAGCACGATTATACTGTCATCCAACACAAAGAATATTGAATTCCCGCAAAAGCAGGGAGCCATCTTGTCACTCATTAGTAATGTGTTTGTTCATTAGATATCTAATCGCGTAATGATCGCATGAATAAAAGTTTCAGCAGAAATTATATAATGTTCTAAAATTACGACGATGAACAATGCCTAAAAACTTTTTCATTACAAGATAGTTCAACTCGCGGGGAGTCAAATTTTTACTCTATAGTAATGCATAAGAACTAAATCCTTTTGACCCAACACAAACCTCCTAGAGCCGTATCTCGAAGCATCCGTAGAAATATGGAAAGGGAGTTTTCCAATTTGTCCTCTCAAGATAGGTGTCGAGTATTCTTGTTTTCAAAGTTTCAAAGGCTGATTGACAATCAGATCCCATTTTAATTCATAGTCTTTTGTAAGGTATTTAAGAGTGATGATGCTATTTTAGTGAAGTTTTCTATAAATCTTCTATAGTATCCAAGAACTGGAAATTGCGAACATCTCTTTCGATAATTTGGAATAGGCAACTTTGGGATGACTTCAACTTTTGATCTATCAACCTTAATCCCATCTCCCGAAATATGATGCCCCAAAACAATACCTTCGCAAACATCATAAAGCATTTTTCATGGCTTAATGAAAGGTTTGTTTTTACATCTTATAAGGACTTTTTCCAAATTTTCTAATGCCTCTTCAAATGAATTACCATAAACCGTAAAATCATCCAGGTAAACCTCTACACAATCATGGATTAGATTAGAAAAATTCCTAGGTATCGCTTTGAATGTTGTGTGCATTACATAACCCAAGGAAGCACTCGATAGGAAAAATTTCATGGGATGTGTAAATGTGGTCTTATCTTGATCTTCAAAGCAATTCTAATTTTATTATAGCCACTAAAACCATCCAAATGAAAAGTACTTTTGCCCCTACAATGTATCTAATACCCGATCGATAAAGGCAAAGGAAAGTGATCCTTCAAAGTTGCTTTGTTCACCTCCCCGTAATCAATGCATACCCTCCATTTACCATTCTTTTTAGGTACTTTGCATCCAGTAAGAAACCCATCGAAGCACCGAAATTGGATAAATGAAGTGACATTGTTTAGTTTTTGGAGCTCTTTCTTTCACTATCTCCTCAAGGGGTTTCTGGATTCATCCTTCTCTCGAGGTTGTCCGATTGGTCTAATATTTTCCTCAATATAGATATTAAGGGCAGCCTTAGGATCAATACCTTCATCGTATACTCCCATGCAAATGCAAGAGAATGTTTTTGCAAGATTTTGCTGCTCCTTCTCATAGACTTTTCCAAATTTTTGTTGATATTTAATGTTTTCCCGGAAAATCTCAATGGTAGAACTACCAAACTCTTCCATAGAGTAAAGAGACATTTGTCTCTGATGATAAATATTCAATGTCGCATTCCAACTGAAATTGTGTGGGGTCATATTCCTCGCGATACCTGCACGCCAATGTGTTCGTAATTTGACGACCTTTACCGGGCTTCCTGTGAAATGTGTGATGAAGTGTAGGGTGTCCTCATCATCGACCCATTCATTGTCTCCTACTTCTATAATTGCTTTTGTTGGAGGATACAAATTGAATTTCTTGTCGAATTACCATTAGAAATGTACATATTCCCGCATCTACAACTAATGAAAGCATCAAACTCGTGGCTAGCCAAGGTCTTCCTAAGATATATGGGTGCCCTCCAGATTACTCTTGGGAGTCAAAATCATAAAATTCTACCTATATTCCCAAGAATCTATGAGACCGAAATATCTTCTAATACACCATCTAAGCCTGAGCACTGATCGATTCCGTGTTGGGTGTGAAAGTAGGTGTAAAAAGAAGATTAGGAAGTTTTAGCTGCTCCATAATCTCGTCTACTCATAATGCCGATAGCAACCCCCTAAGTCAATCAATGTGTTTGGAATTTCCTATCCCATTTATGTGTCTTCGACAATTTGACTACTCGGATCTACATACTTCTCTTGATGGTAATTTTTCCCATCATGATATCTCTAATTTTTCCTACCAGGTGGATTCTTCTTGTATCTCTTGGTTTCCTTCCAGTCTTTTGAGACTCAACTCCTTTATTGTTTTTGCTAGAATAGGAATCTCTCTAATGGCTTGTAGCAAGGAATTTGATACAAAACATTCTTTAATTTATCTAGGAAATCATAGTTAGGCAACAAGATTTTTTTTTCCACCCCTTTATCAATTTGTAATTCTCTTAGGTGGAAAGTAGGTGTGGATAGAAGATGAAGTTATCAATCCATAGGGAGCCAAGAATTCTATTTTCCTTTTGAATGTTTGAGTTTTGAAGAGATTCTTCCTCGAACCCTTATTGAATTTAAGAGAGTCCCTCCTTAGGAGGTATCTTGCTCTTGGACATCTATACAGTTTTTCTAAACTCTACCGCATTCGAGTTGTACATCATTGAGAGGAACAATCCAGTATAGGTAGGAAATTGTTGTCCTTCTATCATGTAAGTATTTTGAGATTTTTATTGTTAGGATTTGGGTAATGGTCGAGCTTAAGTGTTGATTTGTCTTTTGTTGAATGGAAGCATGAGTTGAGGATTTGGATTTTGTTGAGAAGGTTGTTGTTGTGTTTTGGCAATGGAAGTTGTAGATTTGGGTTTGGAATTTGTGGAGCTTGTTGATTTTGAGATGTAGAGGATATTGATAAAATTGAGCAAATCTCCCATACATGTAGATTTTCATACCTTGTACCCATGACTGATATGAATTTTGAGGTTAGCCAAGGTTTTTGCCAAGGATTCCAATTTTGGTGGGGTTGAGGAACTCATAGGGTTGTTAAACTCCGTTGAGTTGTTTGCCCCTACCAAGGTCTTCTTGCAACAAAATAGAGAGATTCTACCGAATTTGACCTTCTTGAAAGACAAATTTTTTGAGTCCAGGAATTGAAGGAAAAATCTCTGGTCTCATGATTCTCTCGAGAAAAATCATACATGTTTCTACAATTTTTGCATCCAAGGGACATTCCTTGAAGCATGTTTATTCCTACATTTTGGACAAAAGATGGCTAGAGCACGTCGTCGCTTGTTTTGAATTTTAAGGGTGTCTAGTTGTTCACTAAGGCTCCCTAAGATATCGCCTTTGAATTCATCAAGAATATTTCCAATCTCCTCGCCCTACTTACCGATCCAAGCTTGCATATTTGTTTGCCCCGATAAGAGAAGGATCTCTAGGCCCTTCCGTTTTAGATTTTCCCTTGAGAGATGGACACATAGTTCGTTATGTCACGAAGTGGAAGTTGAGAAAATGCCCTTTCCCCATCATGTTTAAAATATCTATCCATTCATCTCCGATGACTTTTAATAGAAGGGCTTTCAAATTTTCTCATCTAAGTTAACATTCTTGCTCTTTTTAAGTTGTATTGAAATCTCTCACGTAAATCCTCCAAATTTTCATCTTCTTTTTTGCACCATTTTGAATACCTCATCCTGTGATTGGTGGGCATGCAATAGTCCAGTATCTATCCAAAAATGTTTGTTTCATATCATTCCAAGTCCTAATACGATTGGGTGACTAATCCCATGAACCATTTCAAAGCGGCTCCCTTCAATTTTGAAGGAAACAGTTTGAGTTTTTAGAGTCTTCCATATAGTCATAGGTTCGGTACACGACTTCAACTCAAATGTAAATGTTTTAGGATCCTCACTTCGCAATCCATAAAAGTTGGGGAGACGCATGGTGAGATTTTTTTCATCGTTGTATGATTTTCCTCATCAACTATAGGGAATCCAAATGAGTTGTCTCCTTCCCTATTTCTTCCATTATTACCTCCACCTCCACCATTGTTGCCTCCATTATTTCCTCCTCCTCTACCTCTACCTCTACCCTCCGAATCCATCTACTACTTCCTCCTCGTCATGATAGTTTCTTCATAGTCCTCGCAGTCCTCTCGTTCTTTCTTCTATCAAGGGAGGATGAGAGGGAGTTTCTTCCTTCTTCTTCTAGATTCTACTTCTTTAATTACAATATGCTCTCCTGCAGAAGTAAAGAAAGGGTCTTCTTTCTAAATGAGATTTGGTAGATGCAGGTAGGAGAATCCTCTAATCTCACCGCTTCCTTGAATTCTCTAGGAATCTTAAGGCTAGGGGTAGATGGTGGTAGAATTCGGTTTCATGCCTTGAAGAAGTTATGGATAGAAAATCGAACTTCGGCTCTAGCTATAAACCTTTCCCTAGAATCTCTTGCTCTATGCATGTCATCATTTTTTTTATTTTTGTTGGGCTTAATACCCTTTTCCGACTTTCCAGGTCACACTAGGTGCAAGAAGAGAGCATACTTAAGAAATTATTGAACCAATAACTCTCTTTTCCTCGATCCTCCGTGACTACCAGGTGCAAGAGGAGAGCATACTTCAAGAAGTTATCAATTTTTCCCTTCTTTTTTATTGTTTTTTTTTTTTTAAGAAATTGGCTACCTAGTTACACTTCCAACAAATGCGCCAAAATTTTTGGTCAATTTAGTGTGTCCTAAATTGCTACATTAATTTTTCAATCCGGATTCGTGTTTTGACAAGTGTGGCGCACTATATGTGTGCAAGATAACCTATCTCTTACTTTTTGTCGTTTTTGGGTTTTTTTTATTTATCTTGGGGTTTTTATCTTGGCTGGTTTCTAATGTGAGATGGAAATTCTAAAAGACAAGTATGGATATAAATTTTCATGCAATATACCCTTATAATGATTTCAAACTTCAAACTTAAAAAGGGTTTTAAAACATGCAATGAAAAAATTAATTCCTAAAAGAAAATGAAAATGTGCCACTATACTAGTCAAACAAACATAGAACTATTGATCATGAAACCCATTACCCTTGTCATTGCCTAAATACAAAAGAAACTATGCTCAAAGAAATCCAAGAATTGAAAGCAAAGTAAAGTTAAAATCAATTACATCAATCGAGACTTTAATTTCCTCACCATTAGTCTCGCTATGGCTTTCGGAGGTAATCATAAACAATCTCATAAATCTTGATATCTAATTTGCGTAAAAATAAACTAATATCAAATTACACACTCATACTTCAATCCCTCACCATTAGTCTCATGGCTTTCGAAGGTAAATCGATAATGACATGAGCAATTTAATATCTAACTTGGCAAGGTAATAACAAACTAATATAAAACTACACACTCATACTTCAATCCCTCACCATTAGTCTTGCTTATGGCTTTCGGAGGTAACTCATAATGACATGAGTAATTTAATACTTAATCTAACTAATAGCACAAATGTACAAAACTAAAATAAATAAAATAAAGAAGCCGGGAATTAAAAGGGTGCCAAGAAAATAAATCGCCAGAGGACAAGACTCGATTCCATGTCATTAGTCATTGTAAAACTATGTGCAAATGTTCGGCCGCCTATTGTAATCCGGAACAAAGACACCGATCAGCCATAATGCATATAAAGCATGAAAAATTATGGACAAATAAAATAAAACGTTAATACCATAAGAGATGTAATATATACATGTGAATAACTATGGCATAATGAACGTAAGGAAATAAAGCATGAAACTATACAAAGAATAAACAAAACATCGGCATGTGCAGGACCTCCGCACACCGTTGGGAACAAACATCAACTACGAATTATGCTTATGAACAGTCTTCATGTATTCAAAACACATTCATAACAAGGAAATAATGTCACGAAACAATGGGCTTTCTTTTGCCAAAGAAAAATTAAATTACAAAAAAGCTAGCTACTATGCGTATGAGAACGCATTATTTATGTCAGAGATAATAACTACTTTCCTACAATCTCGCGTTGATAAAAGACACACTTGTAACCACGTCCCGTAAATCTAACATTATGGCCGCCGTGAAGATTAAATCTATGGAGGGTGCCGTTGGATTCAGCTTATGAGCAAACTTCTCACAGGTGTTGATATGTCCTCCGAGATTTAGGAACGGCGACGCAAGTCTCTCACGGTGGTGAAAAACGGAGTTCTGTCACCGTAGGACTCTTAGGTTGACCACTGCTTGACTACCTTTGACCACGGCCTTCTTTGGTGAATTCGACTGAGCCAATAGGACTCGGTCCATATCCATGTCATTTCCAACTTGCCCATGTGGCTTGATTTTCCTGAAGACACCTGCAATATAGACTTTAACAAAATGGCTGCGGAAAGTTGAAGCAGCTGCTGAAAGTGACAAGATTTCGTAGCTTAATGAGCAAAAATATGATTCAAACAACAGACATAAAACATAGTTAAAAACCACTTTAAATGCTCTTTTATGATTAATATGCAATAATTTTGATGACTTAGGAGGTCCAGGTAAATGGAAAAATTCTAGAAAGGTGTATAGGAAAGATGCAAGTTTGGGACTCAACAGTCATGATGACGTGGAAAAGAGTAGATGAGAGGCCAAAACAGATTACCCAAACCCACGGAGGAAAAAATTATGAAATGAGATGTCCCCAACCTAACACGAATGCCGACATGTCATGTTCAAGAACAACATATTGCCGACACAAGTAAAAACTAGTTCCATTTTCCCCCATCATTTATGGCGAGTACCCCAATTATTTTTGAAAAACAAGCTTGAAGGGGCATATGCTTGTACTATAAGTTTTTCCTTCAGAAAAATCCATCCTAGTACATTTTATGAGCCCTGGGAAGGAGGAACTCGGTGAACGCCATGGTGACGATGTCCGATGTCATCAGGGTTTAACGAGTCTGACAAAGGAAGAACTCGACATCTTTTCATGTTTAGAGAGTTTGAAAAGAAGTGGAAAAGAAAACTCCAGCAGGTCCATTTTTGTAAATAGTCCCTCAGATCTAGAAAGGTAGAAAACAATATCTTAGAGAACCTCTTAGTCGGGATAGGCTAAGGTATTCCTTTTTCGTAAATAATCTATCCCAGCCCGAAAAAGCGGTAAACGTATACTGGGTAGATATCGTTTCGCGGCCATTTAACGAGTTCAAAAAGACAAGAGTATCGACAATATTTTCAATTTTAGAGAGTCAGAAAAGAGTTGAAAGATGACTCCATCAGTGACTCTTTCGTGTTTTTACCGATTCTGAAAAATTATAAAATATAACTCGTTACTTCATCGTTGTTGCATTAA
Organism: Pinus albicaulis; assembly: GCA_034641835.2. Lineage (NCBI taxonomy): Eukaryota > Viridiplantae > Streptophyta > Pinopsida > Pinales > Pinaceae > Pinus > Pinus albicaulis. The sequence continues at coordinate 1,226,359,888 of CM076572.1, read as the reverse complement.
AAACATGTTGCTGCACAAGAGACGCACGTAAAACCCTTTTCTCAAAATAACATAATGAAATAATAAAAAAACACATCTTAAAACCTAATTAGGATTTAGAAAAGTTATAAAATGCCAAAAATGGTAAAAAATAATTACTTTTTACCTTTTACCTCTTGTGGAGCAATAGTTACCCTTTTCAGACTATGATTTTGCGGCGACGATAGCGGGAAATCTGGTAGACCAATCTCGAATCCGTCAGTTCCAGGTAAGAGCTATCATTCCTCCCTACATTTTGATTGTAGTTTCATTTCCTGCAACCCCAAATTTGGAAATATGTGGGGGAAATTGTAAAAATTAGGTCCCAACGATTGGCGTGAGTATTGGGCACGGACTTGCGTCAATCGCCCAATATTGTGAACTAGGGCGCACCAGTTGTTGCGACTATTTCTAAAACAGTCATGCCAACTACGCAGACCATTTTAAGCTTATAATGCAAGCAAGGAGGCCCATTTTCACCAATAAAAATCTTTTAATTTGGCTAATGACATTCATATGAACATGTTTGTAGGTGTGAAGCGGCAAAATGGTGATCGAATGGAAAGAACAAGAACACAATGAAGAAGATAAGATTTCCATGGAAAATGAAAGATGCATGGAAGCTCTTAGAGATTGTGGACTCAAGAAATTCTTCCTGACACCATGCCTCAGAGCTCAACCGGAGCTGCTACAATATTTAATCTGTATCTATGATGAGGATCAAGAAAAATTCATTCTTCATGATCAGGAACTCGAGATCGAAGTTTCAGACATTTACTTCATAACAGGGTTATCACGGAGGGGACCAGTACCAATCTTGATCGGCACCCAGCCCACGATGGAGAACATGAGTATGGTGATTGATAGGGTATGTCCCAGGGCATGGAAAGGATCAGGAAGCAGAAAAGTGGATATCCAAACTATTCCGGACTTGGCACTAAAAGTAGTGCCACACACCATCACACAGGTTGTAGGATCGCAAGCACTGCACGAAGCTACAAAGACACAGCTACTTCTTGTTGTAGATTTTCTGACACCGACCCTCTACAACTAGGCAGAGGAAGTGAGAATAAACATGAAACATCAATTGACGAAATGCAAGAAAACCAAGCTGAAGCAGTTCAGTCACGGGTCCATTTTGGTATCGTTCATCCTGGAACGACTACCAATATTTTAGAGACAAGAAGTGATAGTTCTGACACCACCAGCACAGGAACCATGGATGACCCATTGGGTAGCTCTGATGCCAAGGTCAGGGGGCGGTCAACAGATGTCCTAGAGATCGGAGTTCTTTGATTGGCTTCGCTGACAACTAATCGTCGTGGAGGATTGGCCCTAATCTGGCACAGATTTCACTAGCGATACAAATATCCCACTCACAGAAGGAGAGGATTGGGATGAAGTACTTGGTAAGACTCATTTTTTTATTTTTTCGTCAGTATTATGATTTTTTTTTTTTATGCATGTTCTGAAATTAAATCCATGTATGCAGGTGTTGGCCCAAAGAGACCTGCAGGCATGTCTCCTATAGCAAGGCGAGTTCCTCGTGACTTTGATATTGCCCCTCATGGTGAAGGAGGCGAGGAGGAGGGAATCATGTGCAACCTGGAGGGAATCTCCCGTGGGATCCCGGACTATGTGTGATTCGATGATGTTCCTCGTGTATACCAGAGACACACTGTAGGGGTGTCAAACTGAGGCCACTACTTGCTGAGGCAGCTTGTACAGGAAGTGACATGCTATCATGAGCGTCACGTTGAGTTGACACCTAGGTTTCATTCTTGCATATTTTTGAGAGACATGGTGCCTCAAGATGTAATATAAACACACATATTTTTTGAACCTATGATGCACATTGATGCTATTTCCGGCAAACGAACACGTAAATACAACCTTAAAATGTGAGGGTTTCTAACTAAATAATGTCCATTAAGTTGAAGAACGACAAGCTGTGATTCTAGATTTACAACCAATGCACGAATGCTGAGGGAAATCGCCTCGGTTAATAGTTCAATGACAGCACTATACTCAACGACATTATTTGTAGTTCGTCCTATACAGATACCTTGAAGATCTATCAACTCACCAGTAGGATCATAAATCACCCAGGCTACTGAAGACAAGTTCCAGGTACTGTGGGAAGCACCATCCGCGAAACCAACATAAGGGGTAATAGACATCTGCACAATAAGAAACGATCCAATAAGTAGGAAAATGCTCGCAAAGCACTCCAAGCCAAAAATGTACAAAAATTAAAATAACACCTATGTACACAAAACATGCACGAAGGACTCATGCATAATAATTTTTAATATACAACCCATTTCTGGGTTGATCCAGAGGATGACCTTCGTAATCAATGAGCTCATAGGCCCCATTCTGCAAGTCACGTTTAACAATGTAGGGCCCATGACACATGGGTTGAAATTTTCTTTCCCCCATCTTATCATGAGCTTGGTCGTATAGGAGGATGAGGTCGCCTTCTACGAAGGAGTGAGGGGAAACCAACTGGTCAAAATGAGCTTTAACCAGATTATTTTGTGTTTCAATGACCAAAGCAGCAAAGCAGCGAGTTTCATCTAGCCTTTATAAGTAGACAAGAAGCTCTTCTTCAGGTGAAGTGTTTGGCAGCAATTCAACAGCCAATTTGAGTGAAGGTATTTCACACTCAATCGGAAGGGTAGCTTCCAGACCGTAATCAAGTTAAAATGGAGTGAATCTGGTCGCATCCTTAACTAAGGTTCGATATGCCCAAAGAGCCAAAAATAACATGAGATGCCAGTTTGATTTGTGCATCCCAATCGTACGTTGAATCATGGTGACAATAACCTTATTCACAGCTTCAACCTGGCCATTGGCCTAAGGATAGTACGGTGTTGTGCTGTCGTGATGCAGACCCAACTTGGAAGTCAAATCTGCCACCATATAATGCCAAAAATGGGAACCATGATCGGTAACGATGGCTTGAGGGACACCAAACCTAGAAATGATGTGATTGAATATGAACTGAGCTGTTGTCTTACCATCAGCCGTAAGTGTAGGCATCACTTCGGCCCATTTGGTGAAGTAGTCAACAGCTACGATAATATAAGCATGCCCCCCGGCCGAGTGAGTGTTTAACGTCATAAAATCGATGCCCCACTTCGCAAAGGGACCAACAGTAATGACAGGGTGTAGATGTGAAGGTGGCGCGTGCATCTTGCGCTAGTAGATCTGGCAGTCATGAAATTTACGAATAGCAACAATGCAATCCTTTAAGATGGTGGGCCAGAAATACCCAGCGCGAAGAATTTTCTGTACAGTAGCATAACCAGACATGTGACCACCACTGTGACAGTCATTCAAAAATGCTCAGCCTCCTCGAGATTCAAACACCCGTAGAGAATGGAATCAACTCTGATGTGGTAGAGTGTATCTCCAACTATACGATAAGGTTGTGATTGATGACAGATGTGTCGGCGAGCATCCTTCGACAACTCAAATCTGAAAGTAGAAGTCTAAAGATATACGATGATATCACCGTACCAAGGATTAAGGCTGCTAATCAGAAAAAGCGTATCGTCCGAAATGCATTCCTCGGAACCAGACGGAGCAGAGTCAGAGGGGAGGGAGAAAATAAGATCAGCGAAGACAAATTATTTCTTCGACTTGGCAGTAGAAAATTCCAAATCGAACTCTTGGAGGATGACAATCCACTTCGAGTACTTTCCCCCCAGCAATTTTCGAGACAATATATAGCTCATAGGGTTGCAGTCATAAATCACAGTCACCGTACGCAACAGAATGTAATGAAGAAAACTTTGAACTGCTTGAACGGCAGCCAACGCCAACTTCTTGACATGTTAATAGCATGTTTCGGTATTAAGAAGGTTACGAGAGATAGTAAATAACATTCTCATCACCATCATCATCGTATGGCACCAAAACCATGGCAATCGTACCGAAAGCGACAGCTAAATAGAGGGAGAAATTGCAATGATAGTTCAGAGGACACAAGAGAGGAGCGTTGACAAGCAACATCTTCAACGCATGGAAAGACTTCTGGGCAATCTCATCCCAAAGGAATAGGATGCCCTGATTTAGTAATCGCGTGAATCCTTTAGCCACTTCGGCATAGTTAGGTATGAAACGACATAAAAAGTTAGCCTTCCCCTGCAGACTCTGCAGCTGATGTAACGAGGATGGAGAGGGGAGATTAATGATAGCCTCAACTTGAGTGGATTGAGGTGAATTCTGTCTTTGGATACGATAAACCCTAAGAGTCTACCAGAATCGACGTAGAAGACGCACTCATGCGGATTCAGCCAAATGTTATATCATCGACAGCGAAGAAAAATATGATGGAGATGGTCAGGGGGGTCCTTACGTTTAGCTGAATGAGTCAGAAGATCATCTAGATAAGGTTGAACAATGTGCTTAATATTGTGAAAATCATATGACATCGCTCGCTGAAATGTGGCCCCAACATTTTTCAAGCTGAAAGGGAGCTTCTTATATGCAAAAGTACCCCAGGGACAGATAAAGGAAGTCTTATTGGTTATAGCCAGCAAAGCCGTCCAGAAGGGAAAAAATATCACTCCCTGCATAGCCATGAATGATTTGATCAATAATAGGAGTAGGATAATTATCCTTAGGACAGGCCCCGTTTATGTCATGATAATCAACACAAACCCGAATGGTACCCTGTTTCTTATCTACAGGGACAATATTGGATACCCATTTTGTCAAGGGAATCGGATAGATAAAACCAACTCTGAAAAAATTTTCAACTTCACCTTTAATGGTGGCAGCCTTTCGAGGGTGCACAGGATGAAGACGCTAACAAACAGGCTTCGAACCAAGATATGTCAGAATCTCATGCACCACTCTACTGGGATTGATGTTGGGCATCTCTTCGTAAGACCATGCAAATACATCGCGGAACTCACGGAAAAGGATAGTATAAACCTGAACTTCATCTAAATAACAGGTGACCCCAATATGGATGTTCTCGACAATTCCTAGTTTCACGGAAATGTCGATAGGCATTGTTTAAGTGATATTACTCAAGTTACCCTTCGTAAAAAATTCATGTGTCAGAATAGGTGATTGAAGCAGAGGAGAAGGAACCTGAGATGCAAACCTCTCAAGACACCTAGACATGGCCTTGAGGCCAGGCATGAACAAGGAACGATGATGACTATCATCCCACAGAGGATTCTTGAGAGACATAGTTTCCACGATGGCTTCATCGGAGGGAAATATCGCTTTCAAGGGATCGGGCGAATCCAAATTTCTGAGCTAAGGGGACTGAGAATAAGTGTCAAGAGACATGCCCAATGGAGCATGATTAGGAGGTGGAGGCTCCGAAGCCGAAATAAGTTCACATTATTCAATCTTGATCGGACCTAACAGCATCGAATCTCCAAAATAATCGATCTGCTCAGTCGAAGGGATGATCCATGGGTCATCAGACCGAGAGATCATATTAATCTAAACAGTGTTGGGTGGAGGAAGAGGAAAAATACCCATGGGAGTAGGATCTTTGAAGATACCCGGCCCTACCCTCTCGTAGGGAGTAGGAATTTGATCCACATATGAAACTTTGTTCTCGGAAGAAGAAGTGAATAATGAAAACTGATCAACAGTAACCACTAGGGGAATTTTGAGGTCTAAAATGGGCCTCCTAAGGAAATTATAAAATAATAGTGGAAAAAATCAAATAAGATTTGATGACATCATCAAATTTTAGAGGGAAAAATGAAAAAACTACTTTTTCAACTCATAGTTTCAACTTATCTCCCAAATTTTTTACTCAAATTTTGAGCGGGAGTACTCGTTGGATGCGAAATTTAATTCCCCATCCAAGGAGTACCCATGTTGCATACTTTCGATGGGTCCTACTACAAGAAAAATGAGAAATACATAAAAAAAAAACGTGATTACAATCACGTTTTTTATGTATTTATGATTTTTTGTGTAGTAGAGTTCATCGAAAGTATGCAACATGGGTACTCCTTGGATGAGGAATTAAATTTTGCATCCAACGAGTACTCCCACTCGAAATTTGAGTAAAAATTTTGGGAGATAAGTTGAAAATACGAGTTGAAAAAGTAGTTTTATTATTTTATTATTTTTTAATATTTTTACCCTTTTATTTAAAAAATGGTAAATCATCTCCCATGGTTGACATCATCATCTTGAATCCTATTGGTTGTTATAAATTTTATTTTTGTTGTACATTTTTCTTAGGAGGCCCATTTTAGACCTCAAAATTCCCCTAATGAATCTTTCGTTCATGAGGAAATTTCAAAACATGAAAGAGAGTGGATGGCACGTACAGCATGGCATGAGTCCAACTACGACCGAGGAGAAGATTGTAATTGAGCTTGGTGTCAACTACTTCAACCTTGACATTGACTATCTTCCCTTCTAGAGTAATCAGTAAACTAGCAAGAACACCAAGAGGTTTATATTCCCTTCCATCAAATGCTTCAAGAGCATTTGGAAATGAATTAAAGTTGGAGAACCAATGGCTTTCCAGCAGGAAGATGACATGGCACACGTAGATGCACCCTCGTCCACAACCACACGATGGATATTTATTTCATTAATGCCACCTTGTATGATGAGCGCAAGCTGGTGTGGGAGACGTGGGACGAAATTCTCCAAGTCGAAAGCGATAAGGCTTGAATCAGCAGGATCAACCCCGCCGATCACAAATAGAAAAGCCTTCGTTGAGATGGACAACTCTAAAGTACTTATAATGCAGACATTGTAGATGGTGCCTGAGCCAAATCCTCAACAATATTGTAATGTTGAGCAGCACTGGCATTGGGATTGTAATAAGACTTACGGAGTACACCTTTGGAAGGTGGTCGTACAACGGGCTTAGTACTAGGCCTTTCAATCTAAAGAGGGCCAGAAGTAGGCGGAGGAGGAGGAACATCAGCGATCTCTTTCCCCGCTGCCAGACATGATTCATTATAATATTTTGATCGGGTAGCGATAGCAATGGATGCATAACCGTTCATCATGAAGATAGAGCAACAAAGATGTAGGCTTGTTGACTTAAGTTATAAAATACACAAGAGATATTGTAATAATAATATATTATATATAAAATGTATAAGAGATGACGATAAAATGTTACAATGAGGCCCTGCTTATATACCTACGCAGGAGACCTTTCATTAATGGGCATGTCTTTTAGACATGCCCTTTCACTAACTTAATGACTATTTACATAATTGACTATTTAATAATTATGTTTATTATATTTGTTATGAATTATATTCATAACATTGCCCCTTTCTTCAAAAGCTTTGTCCTCAAAGCTTATAGTTGACACTTTCCTTCAGTTCAATCACGTTTTGTTTCTTCATTTGCTTTCGTCATTTTTTTTAATAAGTATAACGGTCACCATTTTATTTTAATTTCTTTTCCCAACCTTTAATATATCAACTTTTATTTATTAATTTGTTATGAATTGGCCCTTCCTTCATAACTTTGTCCTAAAATTTGTATGGATAATAATTTCTTCGTCTTGTATTTGTTATCTTGGCATGTGTAACTCGAAGTTATATTTATTCACCCGTCTCTTTTCTTTTCTTTCCTTTTTTTTCATTATTATATATATATATATATATAATAATGAAAAATATATATATATGTTACAATTATATAATTATATTTTATTTTATAATTTTATAATTAAACTTTATATATATATATATATAAACTATAGTCGAGATAGGCTGGAATCACATAAGTGTTAATTGTTAAACCGACGCACCGTATCGATATCATTTCACTAATTAACCGACACCCGACATCGTATACCTGTTGACTCATTGACCGAGCTGTCAGACACTCAGGCACGTTATTTTCCTGTGGGATCGCAGTCGGTGACTTAACACAGTTGAAGTCGATGATTAAACGCCGAGATAGATTGCAGCGTGGTTATCGGTCTGGAAATGTGCGTGAACATGGTTTTTGAGATCCCATTTACGTTCAAATATAATACGCATATCCTTGACTTCACGGATGTTAATAAAGCGAGGCGGAGGAACAAAAGCCTTCTTTTTCCCAATATCCTTGCCTTCCAATTTGTTGGCCATTGCTTGCAAATCTATCCTAGGAACCAGCTTTATGGTTACTCTTTGTCTTACATTATCAACATCCATGACCTTTTCCAGGCCACCTTTGTATGTTCCAATTTTCACATGCACCCATGTATCCTTGGAAAGCTCAACCGATTTTCTTTCTACTGAAAGCACGTCATTCATCTCCTTGATAGGAACAAGCGATATCTTCATAGAATATATATTTCGAAGACCTTTGCATGCCTCCTTAACATAGGCCTCTCTGTCTGCTTCAATATAAAGATAGCCTTTCAGATGATCAAGAGAAACAGCTGACCTTATCTGCAAATCTGTCCCTTGTGATTACCTTTCGATGTACTTTTGCATAAGACAAACAGCTACCTCACGTTCACGTCCTATTGCATATTTGACCATCCACAATTTTGGGTCCTTCACAGAAGGCAACAAAGCATGTTGTTCAACATCAGTAGTTTCTTCATCATATGCATTTTCTTCTTTACGATCAATGTCCTTCTCAATGTTTTCTCGAATGGTATATTGGCATGCCCCATTAAAACATTTCTGTAATATTAGCTCCACTAAATCCTTGGCTATAACGACCTAAAGCAGTCAGACCAACAGCCTTGGTAACCGATGACTTTCTCAAACATGCTTTAAAAATTTTCATGCGTGAACTCTCATTGGGTAATGGTATGTAAATTAATTGGTCAAGCCTACGCATTCCCTCAATAACCAAACATGCATTTAACATGTTCCCGGCTTCAGCATACTTCATGACAATTTCAGTTTCTGAATCAAGGTTTTCCTCCATTTGAGTCGAAATCATATTGTCATTGTCATATTCTGGATAAATTTTTTGACTTTGTTGATTATAACCACTTAGTTCCAATAGAGGAGAACCATATTCCCTTGACTCCTTTGGTTTTTTCCCTCCAAAACTCTAATTTGTCATAGGATCTTCAATTAATGTTGGACTTCCTACAACAAGCCTACTGGATAATTGTGTTGATGAGATATTTTCACCTGCTCTATAGTTGTCTGAAACTCATTGAGAAAGAAGAGTGTGTAGAACATTTTATTTCCTTGAACTTATATATTTGTCAAGAGAAACTATTTTAGAAACTTCCTTACGTCCCCTCATTACCTCTTCAGTAATAATTTCAATAGGACTCATGTCAGATGCGTCTACTCCAATTTTAGCAGATAATGTACACGATGGGAAAGAACCAAGGGAATATGAACCACTGCCAATTTTATTATGGTCATGACTACCCACTACACCAGCAGCTTCATCCACATTAAGATCAGCTTCATGTAGATCCTCATCTTGATCTATATCAGATTCATCTTTTTTTGTTTCTTCAACAGTTTCCTGACTAACAGGCTCATCTTTATTTTTTTGATCACTTTCATTCTCATAAGTTGGAATTTTTGTAACCTGACCTTCTTCATAATGTAGTGACTCTTCATGATTATCATTTGAACCTTTTGAATCAGCTGAATTGTTCTGTTGACTATGTTCAATATTCGGGAATATTGGTTTTTGCATTAGATTTATCTTGTCCAAAATGGCGTTCATATTTTGCATTGCCTTTTTATGATTGTCTCTGGACTCGCTACGAATTTTCAACATTTGTCTTTCTATCCGATTTGTCATGTCTTGAAGTTGTTTGATGTCATCAGAATTCCTGTAACCTTATCCTCAAGATTGACTAATCATTTCGTGAATTTATCGGAATTTTTATTGATCTTACTCTCAAGTTCGATCAACCTTTTGTTGAAATCGGCCATCATTGTTGATGAAGACATCGAGCGGTAACAATTTCGAGGCACGTCATGTAACAACTGAAGGCAGCCAGTAGTGGCATAGGTGCTTCCTTCCAGGCGAGAATATTGTTGCTCCGATACCAAATGGAGAAACAAAGCTGTAGGCTTGTTGACTTAAGTTATAAAATACACAAGAGGTATTGTAATAATAATATATTATATATAAAATGTATAAGAGATGACGATGAAATGTTACAATGAGGCCCTGCTTATATACCTACACAGGTGTCCTTTCATTAATGGGCATGTCTTTTAGACATGCCCTTTCACTAACTTAATGACTATTTACATAACCCTTAATTGACTATTTAATAATTATGTTTATTATATTCGTTATGAATTATATTCATAACAGAAGACCTGAGAGACAAAAGGGGCAGAGGACTGAGGTTTCTCTACCATTTGGGTATGTTGTGATGGAAAAGGTTCTTTGAGAATGGCCGGAGTTCCTTGGATGCCTTTGAGAAATCTACTTACTTTGACCCGTCGAGGACAGTCCTTGGTGTAGTGCTCTTTGTCACAAATCAAGCAAGGATACTTCGGCTTAAGCTATGAACCATAATCAGCACTAGATTTCTGAGAATCCTATTTTAGGGTATCGGCTTTGGCTTTACCTTTACCTTTATTTTTTCCTTTGGAAGTTTTATCCACTGAATTGGCCTCAATGGCATTGACTTCCGTAGTCTTACGAGAATTTGGGGTAGGCTGAGAAGCAGTATCATTGGAAGGATTAGATTTTTCCTTCCCAGGGTTGGAAGGAGAAGACTTCCGAGAATTCTGAGACACGGAACCAATGATACCATTGACGGATGGCGTCACCGGTGCTTTGGAAGTTCCAGGTCGAGGAGCATCAGGCAAGATATCATACAACGTGCCAAACTGGGAGTACACAAGATCAAGGTACTGGGCACAAGCAATGGCCTGTTTTTCGGTTACACATACCCCCATAGCTATGTGTTTAGTGATTTTGTTATAGGTCAATTTGGGCATCATTCCTAATGACCTGGTTAACTGGGCATCATCTCTGGGACCAATGTATAGGGTCTTTCATCCCCTAACATTTCAATTTCTATATGCCCTAAGACAAAGAACAAGACAAATCAATCAAATATTTTCATCTGCAAAGGTTTCCAAGGTTGAAACCTCTAATCGCTTGAATTCCATATAAGCCTCTAATCCATTCTTTGTGTCTGTTCTTAGTTAGGAAAAGTAGTCATATAGTATTTAATATGTTTTTCTAGATTAGCACCTGTCTAGGGAAGCATGTTTTATCCATAATTCACAATTATTCACTAAAAAATTGGTGACTCCAATGGGGAGATTACTTTTTATCCTAGGTGTTTTAGCCTCTGAATTTCTCTGTTTATTCACCCAGTACTTGTTACTCACAAAGATTAGGATTTTTAAGATCCAAATTTGCAAAAGAAGTGTGTTAAATAGTTGTGTTTTTCCTTTGACACTGCGCCCAACGCACTCTTGGACAGAACACAGTGCTTTGCTTAGCATTGTCTCCCTTTCAGGCCTGTGTTGAAAAGCACTGTCTCTCTTTAGAGACTGTGTTGCCTCCTGAAACCATCCAAATTCCCTTGAATTTGTCTTTGCAATTTGTTTCAGTTTGTTTACTTCTGCGTTTTGAAAATCCTGAGCCTCATATTGACCAGTGAATTCATCTACCTCATCCTCCTTTGAAAGAAAATTTGTTCAATATTTTTTTAAAGAATTTTTCTTTATCATTGGCAAGTTAATTTCAAAGTATTTTTATTGTTGCATTAGATCCATTTTCTTTTCAACAAGGAAATTGTCGTAAATTCTTCATTTCTTGATAGGAGAAATTGTTGTTTCATTCCTCATTTTTCCTTCAAAAGAGAAACTGTTGTTTGTGTTCCTCATTTCTCAAAAGTAAAAGGCATTTTCTTTTGTTGATTTAGTGCACTTAGTTTCTTTTCTGCATTCATAACATTAAAGGAACTGAAAAGAAAAATCTGCATTTTCATGTAGTAGTTTGTGTGTTTTTCAAAAGGAACAATTAGGAAATCTGCATTTAGTTTGTGTTCTTTGATTTGTTTTCTCGCAAATTGATTGCTCTTTCCCTCTAGTAGCTAGGATTTTCATTGAAAAACTAAAAGTGAAAGATTGCTTATCATTCTTAGTTTCATTTTAGGAATTTTCCGATACATTATCGTGGTGAACCTTTGAAAGGAAAATTTTTAAGCAAGATCAACATAAAATTAATCTTAATTTACCTAAAAAATAATTGGAACCATAACGATAGCATTTAGAAGGTCTACGCTAGAGACGTGTTCTGGTGTTGTAAAACATAGCAGCTGTTGTTAACTTGTCTGCGATACATTATGAGTGTGATACCTCAATCCACGTACGTAATTATATCGTAGCTAGGGTATATCGGGCGGTGTTATTGTACGATAAGTATAAAGGGGTGCTCTCACTGTGTGGTTTCGCATCAAACATCGCTAATACAGACTTGGGCCTCCACGCACCTTCAGGGATATTTGGGAGGACAAATTTTAGGTGCTATCCATCCATAGTGAACCGAGTCAGCCACCTTGTAAATTATGATACACCAAACACAGCATTCGGGGAGATTGTCTACCCATATTTCTTGGTTCTCCAGGAGGTATTTTGCAGTTTAAAGTTTCTTGGTAAACCCTTTTGCCTAGCATTACCCTTTTATTTTGTTTATTTTTTTTTGGTTATAATAAATCAGTAATCGTGTAAGAACAAAATCCTTTCCCTCGTCATTCGTGTAGACTAGCGTTAAAACCACCTTTACCACCAGAAGTTACTTCTGGTAGGCGAAGGCAATCACGATCTGCCGAATCAAGTACAATTCGTACCTCTAGTGAAACATCATTTTCCCATAAACCAGAGTTAGCTCAAGTTGTTTCTACACATCCCGGTTCATCTACTGTTGTCGAAATGGAGTCTTCACAGCTACTCGTGGTCACGATCCAGCCAATCAGTGAGACCATACCTCCTGGACTCGATGTTGTTCAACCAGAAATTGATCCAGATCATGTCTCTTATTTTCCAGAACATCTAAATCCTGAAGTCGAACAACCAGAATTTGTTCCTACCTTGGTCATCCCACAAATTTCTGTAGCTATTGAATCTCCCATATCACACAGTCAACCACCTGAAATATACTTTGGGACTGACGGTGAAATACTTCCCCCTGGTTTAATTGCGATTGAAGAAATACCACAAGATGAGACACCTTTAACTCCAACCCATTTTGGGTAGGACCTTTACATGTACGAGTCTTTTCCTTAATCGACACCATCTGCTTTTGTTAATCCTGTTCCTTTTCAAACTCCCGTCGATTCAAAAGAGTATATATTTGGTCAAGTAACCATGCCTAAACCAACATCTTCGATTGGGCCATCTGTTCCAATTACGTCAGCTCCTGCCCTAGCTACCCCGTTGATGTTTACAACTTCACCAGAGTCATATTTTCATGGTGGCCCTTTGGTCCCATCAGGTTGCAAATCATTATCTGGAATCTTCTCTGGTGCATCTTCAAACCCATGGACTTTACCAATGTCATCATCCAGTATTTTAACTGGTAATCCTATAGTGAGTACTGAACGACTTGATTCATTATACACATATTTAGGGCAATATAAAACCATCCCTTCTAGGCCTATTCCTTCAAGTACCATATCAACTGGAATCCCAGCATTTGTAGAGCAATATTTCCATCTTATTATCCTCCTCATGCTGGGGGGGAACCTTTGGTCACCCAATATGACACTACTCCGTCACTTTTTGGTCAACCTAATGTCAAAATGAATGTTTGTCAATGGCAACCCACTCTACCTATCCAACCACAAATGGTTGTACACTCGTATCAACCAGTTCAATCTGTTACACCCACATCATTTCCACTTGTCAATACATCTTTACCCCTGTTACAGAATCAAAATGTTGTACAACCTTATCAAATGGGTCCTTCAACTCAATATCCTCAAATTTTGGGTCCACAGACTCCAAATCCTTCGATTAATTTACAACAACCTGTATCCAGAATTATCTATTCACAAGATGGTTTACCATTTTATGGGATGTCACAATCAAAACCTAGTTATACTTATCAATCGAATCTAAGTTATCCTAATTTGGGTTATAACATTGGTGAACAGACCCCTTGGTAGCCTCAGGCACAAATGCCTCAAACTTCATTTCAACAAGTATCATATCCAGGTTTTGGTCAACAAAATCCTCAAGCGTTTTCTTTTCAAAACAACCCCTATCTGGGTTACCAGCAGCATATTCCTTATGCTGGTGCTCAAAGGCCTGTTGCTCAAGCAATTCCATCTTACCCTGGCTATGCTCAACCTGACCTTAATCGATAGTTTCCCTTTGTTGCAACTTTAGAGTTACCAGATTTAAATCAGCTAACTAATGATCCAATTAATTATGCTCCTTGGTGGCCAGTGATACCTCACAAATTACCCTCGGATATTCCTAAGTTCAATGGAAACCCTGGCTTCTACAATGTAACAGCTTCGTGAGCAGAGTCATGGATTTTTGTTCGACTGGATGAGGTCGATTTTATCCCTTTGGCCTTCTACTTCCTACAAAAATGAAACTTCCCAAATGGATAGACCTTTCCTACATCATAAGTGGAACCCAAAGCTAATCCTCCACTGCTATAAATCCCTCTACATTCCATTGATTCAACTAGCCAGACATAGCTAGAATAAACCAGGATCTAATACAATAGAATAGTCCATAGTTGTGAGAGAGAGTTTGAACCTTCGCCTCCTCGAGCTAAATCAACGAATGAATGCTTTGAGACGTGCCCGACTGTAAATTTATGTAGATTTTCTATGCTTGACGCAACTTTAATTTATCTTCAATATTAGATAGCAATCACATAAACAATAAAATAAAATGTTGATAGAACATACCAGCAGATCGACAAAAGACAAGACGGAAATATATAAGTGTGTTGGTGCATTATGGTAGTCAACAGGATGCTTCAACCAGCAAAGTCTCAATATGGTCAGCCAACCAACAATGTCACACAACCCTCTAGGATAGCCAAATGGCCAACTCAAAAGTCAACCTAGAAAGTCAATGGTCAACACAAAAAACAGCAGTAGCTAGGTCAACACTGAAAATTCAAAGTCAACATTTTGCCTCAAAAATAGTGCCAAAAAATGCGGATTAGGAAAATCAAAATTTTGGGAGAGTTTCAAGTCGATTTGACCTTTTGTTGACCAAAGTCAGCACTGGTCAAAGTTTGCTGTAGAAACCATAGGCCGAAATCAGAAATGTGTTGCTGCTAGAATTTTCCCATGCAGTGTGGAGAGAAGAGCCACCAAGGACATCGAACCAATCAGATGAGGAGAGAGAAAATGTGTGAGATGAGTTGAGTGAAAAATGTCTTCCAACGTTGACCAATATATATCCATCAGTGAGGGTGTGTGACACAACTGCTGGGGCACAAAAACTTAAGGCCGACCTGCAAATATCTTGAATAAAATCAAAATAAATGTTTTGCTCATCGGATCAATATGATCTTTAGATAGATCTTGCACCTCTACGAAAGAGGAACCCAATAAAAATATTGGTATCTTCATTTGAGCATTACAACATGGAGTTTGGACCTAGTTGTCCAAAATTAACACTCCCTCTCAACTAGGGAGAACTCCATCCACCTGTGCAATACAAACATCGTGTATCATCCTGTCATAACTTGCTTGGTTGGCTTCTTTATTTTAGAAAATAAGTGGGTCAGTCACAAAGAAATCATTCCCGGGTGACAGATTCAGCCCAAAGTTCTGAAACCTCTATAGGACTCACAAAGAGTCCCATACTAACCCATAGTTGGTTTATCTGATCCGAAGTCAGTAGGAGGTCTGAAACCTCACTAGACTTGATCCCAGATCAAGTGGTTGGATTGTACCATCCTAGATAGAGAGTACGGCAATCTCTAATGCGTCCATCAGTCTTTGCTACTAGTCTCTAACTTTTCCCACCTCACTGGCAAAATGAGAGGTACTTCCCATGAGCCCTGAACTCAATGTGTAGGATACATATGGGGCATAGATAATGAAAGGTGAATCAACTCAATCATCACAACGGTGGGGTAGAAGTACACCAACAAGGTTTGTCAAGCCTAGCCCTGTGGTTGCTTATAGCTCCGAGAAGCTATCCCCAAATCCCCCTAGAGCTCCCAGAGATCATCATCCAACAGGACCCTCAACATAGGGTCGTTCCACGATACCAAGACTCTCACTGAAGGTTAGGAACTTGACCTTCCGCAAGGGCTTTGTGATAATATCCGCGAATTTCTCATCAATTCCTATATGATCAAGCCTTACGGCGCCTCGTTTTACCATATCCCGGATAAAGTGGTACCTGATGTCAATATGCTTGGATCGATTGTGGAACACGGAATTCTCAGACAACCAAATCCTACTCTGGTTATCACAGAGTATCACAGTGGTATCTAGCACATACCCGAACACCTCATTGAAGAGCTTTCGCAACCAAACTGCTTCACAGCATGCCATACTCACTGCGATGTATTCAACCTCCACAGTGCTCAAATCCAAATACTACTGCTTCCTGCTCCTCCATGATATCGAAGCATATCCAAGTGTGAAGAAGCATCCCGATGTGCTTTTATGATCCACCACACTACCAGCCCAATCGGCATCAATATATCCAAGGAGTGTAACGCTCCCGACAGTATATCTCAGCCCATGGTTTATCGTGCCCCGAAGATATCTCAGAATATTATTGGCACCAACCCAATGAGTGTGATGAGGCTCAACCATCTGTTGACTCAAATTTTTCACTACAAAAAATATGTCCACATGGGTGTTCACTAAGAACATCAAGGCCCCTACGAGTTGACGATACTCGGTAGGATTTGCTAACACGGGCCTAGTAGCGCTACCACTCAACTTCTTAAAGTTGAGCTCCATCAGTGTTGACACAAACTTACAGTTCACCATACAAAATCTTTCCAGAAGCTTCACAATGTATTTTCCTTGATAAAGGAAAATATCGCTAGGTCTCTGCCAGACCTCCAGGCCTAGGAAGTAATGCATCAGTCCTAGGTCCTTCATCTCGAACTCAGCAGCGAGCTCCCTCTTGCACTCATGAATGAGAGGGTCAACACCTATCAGGGGGAGGTCGTCCACATACAGCACAAGAATGATAGGATTCTCTCTATCAACCTTGAAGTAAAGGTTTGGATCAACGTTACTACGAGTGAAGCCCAGCTTCATCAGGTAGCTATCTATCCTCTCATACCAAACTCTCGGTGCTTGCTTCAACCCATAGAGGGCTTTCTTCAACCTGCATACATGGGTGTCTCGATCCTGGACTTCGAACCCTAGAGGTTGCTCTACATACACCTCTTCCTTTATTGCACCATGTAGAAATGTGGTATTCACATCCATCTGATGAAGACTCCATCCTTACGTAGCAGCAAGGGCTATTATAGATTGGATGGTGGTATATCGGGCCACAGGTGAAAATATTTCCTCATAGTCTATGCCTTCCTTTTGAGAGAAGCCACGGGCAATGAATCTTGTCTTGAACTTTTCAGCACTTCTGTCAAATCCATGCTTGATCTTGTAGAGCCATTTCGAGGTGACAACTTATTTGTCCTCTGGTCTTGGAACCACATCCCAAACATCATTCTTCAATATGGACTCATGCTCTTCGTGCATAGCATCCTTCCAGACTTGATGCTTTACGACTTCCTCAAAAGATCCAAGCTCATATTGTACAATAGTACTCATGGCTAATAGATACCCTTGGTATCTATTCGGCTTCTTTCTTTCACAGAATGTCCCCCTTGGCCATATCTCCCTTGGCATCCTCAAGAGTGTCCCTCAACCATAATGGTCTCTTCCCCAGTGAAGGAGGTGGATCAATCGGGTCCATCGGTCCTTCATCATCGGTCATCATCTCATCCTTCTATTCTTCTTGATTTCTGGGCCTTACTTCATGATCTTCCTCAGATCTCGAAAGATTGACTACTTTCCTCAGGGAAGCATCTTCATCAAAGGTGACATCTTGGAATATCTACACTTCCCTTTGACTAGGCACATAGACTCTATAGGCCTTCCAAGTTTCATTGTAGCCCACAAACATTCCCTTCTTCCCAGAAGCATCTAGCTTGCTCCTCTTCTCTTTCGGCACATGAAAATAAAAAATACATCCAAAACTCTAAAATGTGAGATGTCAGGTTTCTTACCAGTGAAAACCTATTCGAGAGTTTTGGAACCTAGAGTGGAATGCGAGCATCATTTTTGTATATACACAGTAGTGTTCACATCTTCTCCCCACATAAACTTCGGTAGACCTTGGTCACATAGCATGGCATGGGCAGCTTCCACAATGGTCCTGTTCTTTCGTTCAACAACGCCATTCTGCTCAGGAGTATAGAAATTTGTGGTCTCCCTCTTGATGCCAGCTTCTATGCAAAAGTTTTTGAACTCGTTCGTTTAATATTCAGTGCCATTGTCGGTCCTCAATATCTTGATCTTCTTCCCTGTCATATTTTTCCACCAAGGCTTTTAAGGTACGGAACCACATGAAAGCCTCATCCTTCTTCTTCAATAAGTATATCCAGGTTTTGAGAGAGAATTCATCTATCAATGTCATATAATAAGAACATCCTCCCAAGGATTTCACGGGCAGCATCCCAGACAGATCAGAATGTATCAATTGCAATACATCATATGTCTTTGTGACACTTGAGGGGAAAGGTCCCCTTGTATGCTTTCCTTTTGCACAATCCTAACATACACCTTCATGATTATTAGAAAAATTGGGCATCCCTGTCACCACCGTCCTTGCTTCGAGAAGGGCCTTGTAGTGAAGGTGTCCAAACATTCGTTGACATAGTTCTGTCTGTCGAATAGTATCACACATCATCGCTCCCAGTGGACTTCCTCCAACCTGGTAGAGTGTATCAACTCTAAACCCAATCGTGATAGCTTCCTTGAAGCTCTTCTTCCATATGTGCACCTTCCCATCAATGAATTCCACATTGAAACCTTTGTCTTCTTCAAATTAGGTACATAGAGTACATCCTGCAAGCGGAGGACTTGACCTTGAGACAAGTGGAGGGTCACCTTCCAAGGGAGCCTTCCTCTTCCCCTTGAACATGTTGTTCCTTTGATTTCCATTCCTTCGGTTTTTTTTGTCATCATCATCGAGAGAATCCATTTTGAAAGGGAATTCTCTACCATAGTGACCTGGCCTCTGACACTTTCCCTTCTTTCCTTGGGCCCCTACTCTTCCTTTGCTCTTTGGACCACCAAATTTCTTCTTTCTAGAATGAGCAGCGTAGGCAACATTTCCTTCATTTTCATACTCTTTCATTCTTGTCTCTTCTTGTACGCATCTCGATAGTACTTCATCAAAGTCAAGTATCACATTGTTATTGAGAATGGTAGTGTTGAATACATGCCATTCAAATGAGAGACCTCCAAGTGCGGTGAGAACCATCTCTCGATCAGCTATTGTCTCCCCAATAGCCAGCATATTTTTCCTGATCTCGATCAGCTTTAGAAAGTATGATTGAACAAACTCATCCCTACTTTCTTCATATTCTTCAATTGATTCTTGAAGAATAGGACTTGATTCGCATTGTTGGCCTTGAACATGTGGACCAAATTATCATACATCTCTTTGGATGTGCCCATCTCAGAGATGAAGGAAACTAGAATCTTTTGAATTGAGTCTCTGATCATCAACTTTTCTTTGATATCCCCCTTCTTATACTTTGTTTTGGAAGCAGCGGTAGCAGTGGATTGAGGATCGTGGATTTTACCCTGCACATAGTCCATGACATCTTGGTCTTCCAAGTTAATATCTAATTTCATCTTCCAAGCATGGAAGTCATCCTTCCAAGTCAATTTATCATCAGTCTTAAAGCCATTGTAGTTTGAGCAACCCATCCTCTTCTTCGGTAATTGCTACAAATTAGGGCTTTGTCTTCACCTCAACTCTGATACCATGTAAATTTATGTAGACGTTCTATGCTTGATGCAACTTTAATTTCTCTTCAATATTATACAACAATATCATAAACAATAAAGTAAAATGATGAAAGAACATACCAGTAGATCGACAAAAAACAAGCCAGAATTATATGTGTGTTGGTGCGTTACGGCGGTCAACAGGATGCTTCAACCAGCAAAGTCTCAATATGGTCAGCCAACCAGCAATGTCACATAACCCTCTAGGAAAGCCAAACGATCAACTCAAAATTCAACGGTCAACACAAACAGCAATAGTAGCTAGGTCAATGTTGAAAATTCAAAGTCAACATTTTGCCTCGAGAATAGTGCCAGAAAATGCGAATAAGGAAAATCAAAATTTTGGGAGAGTTTCAGGTCTATTTGACCTAGCGTTGATCAAATTCAACGCCGGTCAAAGTTTGCTGCAGAAACCCTAGACCGAAATCAGAAATGTGTTGTTGCTGGAATTCTCCCACGTGTGAAGAGAAGAGCCACCAAGGACATCGAACCAATCAGATGAGGAGAGAGAAAATGTGTGAGATGATATGAGTGAAAAATTTCCTCCAACGTTGACCAATATATATCCATCATTGAGGGTGTGTGACACAACTGTTGGGGCACGGAACCTTAAGTCCGACCTGCACATATCTTGAATAACTTCAAAATAAATTTTTTGCTCATTGGATCAAGATGATATTTAGATCGATCTTGCACCTCTCCAAAAGAGGAACCCAATTAAAATATTGGTATCTTCATCTGAGCATCACAACATGGAATTTGGACCTAGTTGTCAAAAATTAACACCGACTGAACCCGTCAAAGGAGGTCTATAGCGTCAAGGCACAGTTTGTAAACTCCCTTTTATATATTAATATGACATGACTGATTTCTAGTTCCATATTTTTCTATGTTAATATTCGAAGTTTATGACTCTCCTTGACTAGTTGTATAGTTTTAAATGAATATGTATGCTCGTGTGCTTCTAGTGTTTGCTTGATCTTTGTACAGGTGTATGAATGTTACTACCAACGGAGCACAAGGCTTGAAGAACGAAGATCTAGGGATCACTACAACATACCACGTCAAGAGCATTGAATTGAGGAAGGACATCTATTCCAATCTGCATTTCGTTTATAAACTAGGAATTTAGAAACAAGCATGTTCCCTTGTTGCTAGACCCACCCTAGGTCTAGAAGGATCGCCTCTATCCACAGAGGGGATTTTCCTTCACAAAAGCAGTAAAATTTCAACAATAGAATTCTAGCTATAAAATTCAACAGTAATATTTCAGATGAAAATTTCAACAGTAAAAGAGTAGATATTTCAATAGAAAATGTGCAGTAAGTACAAGGAACAAGAGATCTTTTAGAAAAGAAAAAAAATGAAAATGGAGCAGACAACAAGCGATATTTCAGTTGAAAAAGAGTTGTCAATGGAGTGGAAAACAAGAGATATATCAGCAAAAAGAGAGCTAAAAATGGAGTGGAAAATGAGAGATATTCCAACAGAAAGAGAGTTGCAAATGGAGCTTGTCTTCTTGAGCTTCTTTTCACCAAAGCTCTGATACCATATTAGATTATAAATCTTTCGGGAAATCACATGAGAATTTTAGGACCGACGCGTTTCGAACTACAAACTTAAATTTTGATGTTCTATTGTTAATTTTGGGAAACTAGGTCCAAACTCCATGTTGTGATGCTCAGATAACGATGCCAATATTTTTATTGGATTCCTCTTTCGAAGAGGTGCAAGATCAATCTAAAGATCATCTTGATCGGATGAGAAAAAAATGTATTTTAAATTTATTCCACATGTGCAAGGTCGGCCTAATTTATCCCACATGCATAAGAGATGTGTCACACACCCCCACAGATGCCTATATATTGGAGAGACTTGGAGTTCATTTTACACACACATTTTGTGGAGGCTGAAGCAAACAAAGTTCCTTCTCAGTTAAATACTCCAGAAGACTTGGAATATAAGAATATCCATGAGGATACAAATATTATATTAAACAGTATGAATGAATGAGATGAGATGATTAGATGATTGAGAATTACAAATGAGACATGTTTATATACCTACGCAGGTGCCTCTTCACAAAAGGTCATGTCTTATCAGACATGAACTTTCATCCTAATTACTAATTAACTAATTAATCATTATTTACACTATTTTATTCATTACATTTCCTTCCTCCTCAAAAAAATTTGTCCTCAAAGCTTGTGGATGAAATGCCTCGATTTATTTTCATCTAACGAACATCTTCTCGTCTCGAGGCAGTCATCCTTGTCAATACAAGTTGATAAGATCCTCTAAGTGACAAACAAAACTGTTGCACTGAGAATGGATCGGACCATCCTAAATCAATATTCTGTGGAATCTTATGATGACTGGCAACTTTTGATGACTTATTATCACATGAGTGGATTGCACCGGCATTATTATTCTTCGAAATATGAGCCTGTTGACTCTGTTCTAAATACGTAGCTTGGTCGAATTGTCTACTTCCATGATTTGGATGTTGATAAGGAATCCTACTGATTTGAGTTTCCCTTAGCTTATTTGTGTCATTTTCTCAATTTGTGTTACTGAATGGATCGTTATTTGATGTCTTTTCATCAACTTGAATTTCTACATTTGAAGATTTCGATGCTTCAATTTCAACAAGTTTTTGCACCTTGTTTTCTAATGACTTCTTGTCCTTCTTCAGCTTCTTAATTTGCATTAGTAATTTATCGTTGTGGTCCTATTGGGTGTGGAGCCTGATTATCTTGTTTATTTTTTATCACAGTGTTGGACCTGTTGTACCTTAAGAGACAATCCCTTAGCTGTGATGAGGAATCAGTGCTTAAGACATTATCTGATTATGTCACAAAGGAATATATATCTGTCTCTGTCTTATAAACCCTTAAACATTGATTATGTAACCCTTAAATATCAAATCCATGCATGTTCTGCAATGCTATATTCCACTTATGCTGAAATGAATGAATGGAAGAAAAAGAGAAGAGGATTTCAATCTGATATGTTGTTTCAAACAAAATCTATCATTTTAAAACCCTGAAGAATTAAGTAAAGATAAAGTTAAAACAGAGGAGCACACATTAAGGTTTGTTTAACTCTTAAATACATATGTATAAAGAGACCTGCCGCTCATTACTCTATTTTATTCACAGATAAGAAAAAATTGTGTAAACTGGATAACTTTTCAGCATAAACAGAATGATAGAAACTTGCATACTCATTCATTAATTTTCCATTCTTGAGTACAAAAATTTGGCTTCAAGGTTAAAAACTCGGAACCTTTTCCTTTCTTGGAATCTTCTTTAAATACAAAATAAAAAAACAGTTTCCAGCGATGAAACTAATTATAACTTCTTTAACTACTTACAGTTACGGAGGTACATGCCTCAAAAAGGTCCTATTACAATTTACATGATTTTGAGAAAATAACATAACGTGAAATTGAAAATTCCTAATCTATATGAACAGCCGCTTCTAATACGGTTGCTGAGTCAACGGCTACTTTTTGTTGAGATGCTGAGATTCCTTTTGCTGATTCCATTGAGAATGTTTTTCACTTTTTCCATATCTCACTTTGGGTTGTTGATGAATTCTTGAAACTATGATATTCCAACATGAATGCAACAATCTGACTGTGTGTAGGTATTTCTGTGAAGAGAGTCTTCACCATCCATAAAAAATTGAAATGCCTTTGCAAGAAATTAAACACTGTTTCTCCTTTTAAAATCTACGTCTTTTCATGCCTGTTATCCATCTTGCTTTTTGCCAGTATTAATGAATCTTCATAAAATTTCCATGACAGAATGTTTCCTTTCTCTATCCAACGTGAAGGTAAACCTATTCTTGTCCATTTATCAAATGATATATCAAACTTGTTCACTGTCTCTTTGATTCCCAGTAGTCTCTTTTCTATAACTTTCCGGAGATCATTCCTAATTATCATCTTATTAACCTCCACAGCATAAAAATATCTATCCTTTATTCCAATGTCTTCTAATTCCTCATCTGACTTGGAATTAATAAAGTTTATGAACTTCCTAGCCCAATTGGCTCTCTTAATTGCTGTTTGCTTATCAGATAGGATCTCTTCTTCATATTCTGAGATCAGGCTTTTCTCCTTTGCAACTATATTCAAGAAGTTCCAATTGGACTTCATTTCTGAGATAATTTCACCCCAAATGATATCTTTAGCCTTTATAAGTGAGATATTTCCTTTTAATTTCTCTTTGAGATCTTTAATCTCAGCTTCAGCCTTTTGTAAATTCAGTTTATTCTGATCAGCTTCATTTTCTAGTGACCTTATGATCTTTGTGGCCGTTTCTAATTCTGCTTGAGCTTGCTTGCGATCTCTTTCTGCCATCTTCATTTCTGTGTTGAGTTGAGCAATCTGTGATTGGGAATCTGTATCACCTGTAGAAAAAACAAAGGTACAAGTATGACTTTCAATGTGATTTCGTAAAGATATGGCAGTCTGCTTTATTTTAGACAATTCTTCATCTTTATGCAACAATTGCTGACGGAGTTCCTCTTTCTCTTTCTCCACCTCTGCCACTTCTGCAGCCATTGAATGCTCTGCAGTAGGTAACTTCAGCTTTTTCCTCAGGGTGGATATCTCTATTTCAGCGTTCTCCATGAACTTATGTACTACAACATTGTCACTAGGATCTACACCAACCTTTATGATAATCTTTTTCAAATCCTCATTTTGAACTGATAAGGCCCTTTAATTGGCCTTCTCCAACTTGAACTGCTTGATAACTTTTGCTAGCATATTTTCAGCTTTAACAGTCGTGGCATTGGTCTTAGTTAGATCATTGACAATTAATTGTCCAGTCTGCATATGTAGATTCATCTTATCCAACAGTGGGATCTTCTTAACATCCATAGTTATATCTACAGCATTGAAACCGCTTGAGGATCCAAGAGACATCCCTGTTGGATGTGTTAAAGCCATTCTGAACTGATCCTTCTCGAGATCCATCACAGTTAGAAACCTAGTCTGATTAGTAGCTATGTGATGCTCTGCCTGAGCCTCCACATTAGCTTTTATTCTTTGATTCTTCTCTTTAATCTGTGTAAACACCTGTTTGACTGAGGGCACCTTTTCTTGGTAAAGCTCATGACCTCCAGGAGAAGAGGGAGAATTTTTCTCTTCATTTAAATGGAAGGTAAAACTTGGTGAATTTGAAGAATGATCTTCAGCCAACTTAGTTCTTTTCTCCTCTCTTGGCTCTTCATCATCTAACTCAACAACAGAATCCTTACTTCTTTTATTTATCTTTTCAGTTATAATAGGTGTCTGAATGCTTGTTTTTGTTGAATTTACTTCTCCTGGGTTTTCCAACTTTTCCTGCTCAGGTTTGCTTTCGTGAGTAAAAGTAGAATATCCATTTTCAGCTCTCCTTTGGGAAATCACTCCATGAGGATCATATGACCATTTTTCACCCAGTAACAGATGTGTCTCTTCCAACAACTTAAACACTTCACCAAATTCTTGTCTCTTATTTACCACAAAGGGTCCCACACTCATGGGCAACTTATACATGAGACCTTTTTTCATGGGAACAAAATGCACATGATCTACATTGAGACTCTGTCTGATGAATTCAAGTGAAAAAAGCCTCATAGGTAGAAAATTTGGGAGCCTGTAAGGCTCAATATTAGTTCCATACAATATTATCTCAGAATATTCCTCAAACACAAACCAATCCCCAAACCTGCAACTAGGTCCCAACTATAAAAACTCCCTGGCTTTTGGTAGAAAACAAGGGGGAGAAACCCCATTCAATATTCTATAAGCAATTGACATATACTGACTGGAAAACTCAAACAACCCTGCTTCATTTCCCTCTCTTCTAATTATGTCAGTCCAAAATATAACTGACTGCTTCTGTTTGTTGACAGCCATTATATTTAACCCCAAACTCATAAATTCCTCAACATTTTGATATAAGAATAAATAAACAATCAATGAGGGGAATTTAAAGGAACCTGTGAGAGAAAAGCTCATCAACTGAGAGTTGACAATCTCTTGCCAGAAAGATGGAATATCCAGAACTGTCCCTGGTTTCATCATCATTGCGTACATTCCTAATACTAATTTGTCAACTGTAAGGTCATTATCTTTGCCGAGAATTTCTGCAATACAACTCAGAACTGGTCTATTCTCAGTATCAAAAATTTCCAAATTGAATTCTTCACCTTCTAGTTGAAATTATTTTGAATTTGGTCTCAAATGAAACATACACTGATTAAATTCTTCTCCTGAAAGGTTTTCAAAATAACTTGCCAATGAGTCTTCTAATAATTGAAGTGATGACTTGTCTTCGAAGAAACAAAACGCTTGGCGAATCAACTGCGTCGACACCTATAGAACATTCTCCCCCTGTGAATTCATTATAAATCATTTACCAGGATACATTGAAGAAACCAGCCAACAGATAAATTCGGGAAAGAAATGAGCTTTTGGGATACATGCAGACAGGACACCGGATTTCTTCATGGCAGAAAAAACTGGGGAATTCTCGGCATTTAGGGTTACTTGATGATAAAAGATGGGATTATTTACGGGAGACATGGTATCTTGGATGTCTCTCTCATTTTCCATGAGGGAAATGTGGCTAGTCGAACCAGGTAGTGAAAATCGCTTGGCCATGGCGGTACAAACAACAGAAGCAATCTGTAAAGTAGTGGAGAATGAAAAGGTGGCGACGACACGGCTCAAAGGGGAAAACAATTACAAATGATTTGAAAATGTGATAAAGATCAATTTAAAAGCCACGCAAACCTGTAATAAATGCCTGAAATGACGTGTAAAAAGTCGTTGACAAGGTTTATCATGGATTACAGCTGTCTTCCACTTTGCCTCATGACGTCATTGCAGAGGCTCCTGGATTACGGCAGCAAACTTTGGCTAGTCCCCCCGCAATGAATCTACACCGTTGATCGTTGTTTAACCCGCGGTCAAACAGGTCAACTGCGGGGGCACTTGATTCAATAAATCACGAGCTCTTTTCGCCTCCGCACTTTATCATTCGGTTATAATCTTCAATACTTGCTAATTCCGCTCGAAGACTTGCTCGAAGTTTAAACATGAAACTATAATATACATCCAAATAAATTTTAGCAATAAAATTAATTTGCATCGAGCTTTTAGAAACATTTCTTTTTTATGTTACAGTATAAAAAACATTATACTATAGCATATACTTTTTCTGAATTTCAGATTTTTTCTGAATTTCAGATTTTTTTGCCTTTTTTTTTTTTTTGATTTTCAAAATAAAATAGAAAAGGATATGCAGATGATCCACAACATCTGGCTCCACCTGGGGATAGTGTTTTTTCCACGAAACACTAAGAACCTGCAGATCAGTGCCTTCACTTCGGGCATGGAGTCAAAAATTACTAAATGAAAAATGTACAATGATAAAACCGGATATATACAATGATGGTCAAACAGCTCTTAGTGTTTGAAATAATTTTTTAGATATTGCCCATTCACAGGCATATCTATTACTTCTCCTTCAAGACTTTCCAGCATGAAGGTATTATTCATCCTGGCCTCACTAATTTTGAACGGACCGTACCACAAAGGATCAATTTTTCCATGTTTCCCTTTGTCTTCCCTCCGGGTATCCCATCTTAATACCATATCTCCATTCTGAAACATGATTTCTTTTGCTTTCCTGTCAAATATTGTCTTCATTTTTTGCTGGTAAGTAAGAAAATTCTCTTGAACTTTATTTTTGCTTTCACTTAACTCCATTACATTATTCATTCTTCTAATCATGGCATTAGGTTCTTCTTGAGCATCTTGAAGGAAAGAAATCACAGGTTTCACCAACTGGGTGGGAAACAATGCCTGAGTACCATATACTAGTTCATAAGGTGACTTACCAGTGGATCTCCTAGCGGTCATCCTTGTTTCCCATAGAGAAAAAACTAGCTTTGAATCCCAATTCTTCTGGTTTTCATTTATTGTCTTCTTCAAAAATTTTACTAATGTTTTGTTAGAAGATTCTGCCAATCCATTTCCTTGTGGATGATAAGCTATAGAATGAGACAATATCACATTATAAGTCTGACAGAAATTAATAAACCTGATTGAGTTGAAAACTTGGGCATTATCTGTCACAATCTTTACTGGACATCCAAATCTGCTAAAGATATTTTCTTCTAAGAACTTCATAACAACCAAATCATTTGCCTTCCTGGTAGGGATTGCCTCTACCCATTTTTTAAAATAATCTGTAGCAGTAGGGATCCACTTAAATTGCCCAATAGATGGTGGATTGATTTCTCCAATGAAATCTAATCCCCATTGTCTGAAAGGTTCTTCAACAAAAACAGGGAGAAGACGTAAAGGGGCTAACCTTTTCTTTTCTGCGAACACCTGGCATTTTTGACCACTTATGACTGTTTTATATACATCAACAAATATATAGGGCCAATAAAAACCCGATTTGAGAACTTTATGAGCAGTTACCTTCCAACTGTAGTGACCCCCGCACAAACATTCATGATATTCTTTAATTACTTCTGAAACTTCCTCCTCTGTCAAACAT
This sequence comes from Pinus albicaulis, assembly GCA_034641835.2. NCBI lineage: Eukaryota > Viridiplantae > Streptophyta > Pinopsida > Pinales > Pinaceae > Pinus > Pinus albicaulis. The sequence goes on along the minus strand of CM076572.1, from coordinate 1,226,331,352 downwards.
AACAATAACACACCAGCAGGAACTTTCCAATATAGCTTTGCTTCAATTATGACATAAGGTTGAGCCTTGAGTTTTAAAGCTTTGTATTTAGCTCTATTTATTGAAGGAGGACAAGAAAGAAAGCATAAATAGTGAATAATATCCTTGTACCAATCTGAGCAGAGGAATTTATATTTAATTGTTGACTTTGACTGAATATTACCTATTTCTCCATTGACTTCCTCTACAGGTGCCAATAAATTAATTCCCAGTGCTTTGAAATTTGACTATGTTAATAATTTGGCCAGTCCCAATCCTTTGATCAATTTTTTTGGTTTAACATACAGGTCGTATTCTTGGATTTTAGCAATCCATTTGCCTCTTTTCCCGTCTACATCGCTCTGTACTAAAACATCCTTTACAGCAGAATTAGGAACATATGCTAAAATTTGGGAATGAAGAATATAGGTTCTGAATGCTTTCAATGCTTTCACCAGAGCATATACTTGTTTCTCCAATATATTATATTTTAATTCTGCATCTCGAAGCACCTTATTGAAATATGCTACAGGTTGTTCACACTTTTCTTCATTTCTCTGTAATAACACAACAGCAATTGTTGAGGAAGACGCAAATGGAAAAAAATGAAATGGCTTCGAATAATCTGGACTAATTAGAACAGGTGCTTCCTGTATAGCTTCTTTAATCCTTTGAAAAGATTCCCTTGCTTCTTTGTTCCACTTCACCTTAGCATCCTTTTTCAACATGTCTGTTATTTTCTTGAAAATCTCTGCGTAATTAGGAACAAATCTTCTTAGAAAATTAATTTTTCCAAGAAACCTCTGAATATCTTTCTTACTTCGGGGCAGTGGAATTAACTATATTGCTTCGACCCTTGCTGGATCAATCTTCACTCCTTGTTTGGAAGCAATATGGCCCATAAGTTTACCCTCCTCCAGAGAAAACAAATATTTTTTAGGATTCAGCGATAATCCATATTTCCTACACTTCAAGAAGGCTTTTTGCAAATACTGTAGATGTTCCTCATCAAAGTTTGAAAAAATTGTCACATCATCCAGATAAATAACCACAAACTTATCTCCTACAAATGCAATATCCATTGCTCTTTGGAATGTGGCCCCTACATTCATTAGGCCAAACGGCATCCTGGCATACATGAATGTTCCCCAGGGTGTAGTGAAAGCAGTTTTCTTTTGATCTTCCTTCTCCACGGAAACCTAGTTATACCCTGAAAAACCATCTACCATAGATAATCTGTAAGCTCCAGTCACTTTTTGCAAGACAAATTCCATTTTCGGTAAAGGATAATTATCTTTCAATGAAGCCCTATTCAAGTTTCTGAAATCTACACACAGCCTTATCTCTCCATTTTTCTTTCTGACTGGTACAAGATTGGAAATCCAATCTGAATATCTGAGAGGAACAATTATTTTAGCCTGCAGCAATTTCTTTACCTCCTTTTCAATCGGGGCCAACAACAATGGATTGATTTGTCTGAGTTTCTGTCTATGTGGTTTGACTCCATCTTTGAATGGGATTTTATGCTGAATAATATTCTTATCATAAGTCTTCAAATCATCATATGACCAAGCAAATACATCCTCAAATTGTTTGAATAGATCTATGTACCTTTGCTTATAGTCCTTCGGAACGCCTTTGAACAATTTGACCATTTTAGGCTCATATTGAGTTCCTAAATTACAATCTTCCACATTCTCATCTTGATGTGCTTTCTTCTGATTTACTGCCACATCATTAGCATCAAACGGTCTTTCGAGAGGTACCAAACCTCTTGGTAAAATATTGTCTTTCAACTGAATAATGTGCTGATCACCAATCTTCTTTTTTAGAATCTTAGACATATCAGCCAAGTCATTTTCATTAGTTTCCAAATCAATCTGATGATCTTCAAAATCTTCAATCATCAACAAAAATTGCTTAATCTGTTCATCATCCTCAAAAACCTGCCAATGTTTTATATTGTCATGGATCGAAGGTCTGTGTCTCATCTCAATTTCATATCTTAGTCTTGGATTGATCGTAGGTTTGAATGTACTGGTTGCAACTACTAAATAACCAGCCATTCTATTCTCTTCTCTTGGGATAAAATGTAGGTTGAAAGCTTCAAAGTAGTTTTCAATTAAATCCCATACCTCATTCCTATATGTTCTTAACCTGGGATGTTTAGTTTGACACAAATTCTTAACTTGTCTTATGATTAATTCAGAATCACCAAACATGGTCATAGACTGAATTCCCATTTTCTTAGTTGTCTGCAGACTAATTATTAATGCTTCATATTCAGCTACATTATTGTTGGATTCAAACGCCAATTTCAAAGAGAAAGGTACAAGGTTACCTTCCAGAGATACAAAAATGAAACCAGCTCCAGTGCCTTCTTTAGAAAACGCACCATGAAAATAGCACTTCCAAAGCTTGTTTGAATGCAGCTCCTTATGTACAATGGCTGAAGGGAGCTTCCCTTGTGACTCTTTAGCAAATTCTGCATCTTCATGCAGCATGAAGCAAGAGAGGTCCTCCTTCTCTTGGCCATAAATAGGTGAATTACCTGCATCTTTCTTGGTAGCAGTTTTTTGAAATCTAGTTTCTCTATACAACCTCCTTTCTTCCCCATTAAAAACAGGAATGGTGGCATATGTAAAATCTAACTTCAAAACTCCTCCAAGCTTTTCCCCCCAAGATCTAGATAATAACATACCAAATCTAGCTGGAATATCTACCACTACCACATCCATCATAATGCTCTTGGCTGGGATTTGAGCCAATGAAACAACCATATCCTTAATAAGACCCACACACTTCACCCTTTTTGAATCAAAAGAATAAAGGTCTCTGTATGGCTTAGTGATTTGTAAATTTAACTCTTTCATCACACACAATGGCATCAGGTTGTGGGATGCGCCAGAATCTAGCATACAATTATGTAAAACAAAATCATGTAACATAAGTGATATATAAAAAGGAGGGATAGACGAATCTACCTCTTCAACATGAGGCCCAAAAGTAACCACTGGTTTTTCTTCTTGCAGATTTACTATATCGCCTACTTCATCAGACTGAGATAAATTGATAAATTCTACATTCTCCTTCTTATAACCAGGTGTTTTGATTAACTCAAGAAGAGGTATTTGAATTTTCACTTTTTCCAACTCTTTCGACAAACTGAAAGTTTGATTTTGTTTTGTCAACTTTTCAGGTTCTTCTTAATTTTTATTGGAATTTAGACTTCGATTAGAAATAGTAACAACTTTCTCCAAAATATTAGGATCTTTAATCCTTGTTTGGGAAGCCTCAACTTGTTGTTTTTCCTTCTCTTTTTCTTCATTCATGGGCTTCTTCCCCTTATCTGATTTCTTAATCTGGTTTCTCTGTAATGGAGTCGCCATTGGAGCAGGTACTGATTCAGATTCTTTTTCCTCATCACCTTGAGTTCTTAACCTCTTCTTTGACCTCAAATCGTATTTTTTATGTAATTCTGATTGCATGAAGTCCATAAACTGTTTTCAATAATCATCCATCTCTTCTTGATCGAATGAAAGATCAGTTTATTCATTTTCTTCCACTCTTTCTTCCTCAGTTTCTTCTTCTGTTTCATCAACTTCCATGTAGACAGCAGAAATTTGAGCATCATCTTTTTCATCATCATCATCTGTTGAGCGGGATGGAGCTGCCTCTATATACAAAGGTGCTTGCACCTGATCTTGATCTTTCCTTTCTCTTTGTAGAATCTGCAGGGGTTGTTTAAATTGGGGATTAAAAACCCCTCTACTTTGTCTTGCAGGCTTATTATTATCTATTTCCAACTTCACCAGTTTATTAGACAAATTTTTATGACTTTAGTCATATCATCAATTCTCTGATCTTGAGATGAGGCTTCTTCTTTAGATTTTCCTTTATCTTGAACTTTACTAGTAGCGGACATATTGGCCTCAATCTCCAGAGCATCAGTTTGAATCTGATCCAAAGTGGGGGACCTTCTTTCTCTCAATGTGAAACTGAAATCTAGTTCAAATTCACCAACAAAAACGACCCTTTCTCCAATAGGAGGAGGTTTCATTTCCAAAGGCAAACTATTATACAATTTGTTAAATATTTTCACAAAATCATTCATATTTTCATTAGATTTCTTCTTTATTGCATTGAATTCTATCAAAGAATAACCATGGTCCCTTTTTTCACCCCATCTCTCGGTGAAACATCTTTCTAGTCCATCCCAATCATTTATTGAACCATTAGGCAATCCTTTAAACCATTTCCTTGCCTCTCCACTTAGAGACTGAACAAAAAGTCTCATTCCAACATCTAAATGCTCAACATTGAAATTCTCAGCAAATGTGCAAAACAAGGGCAAGTGTTGTTCTGCAGTTATTTCATCTTCACCAGTAAATCTAGGGAGTAACTTGAGATACTCCTGAGGAATTGCATTCATTGGTTGGGGTAGATTTAATGGTGCATATCTATTCATCAAGAAAGCAGGGGCCGCCATGTTTATGCCCTGGGTAACTGCTCCTTGAGCGGGGGTAAAATGAATTACAGTTGTAGGTGGGGGTGAATGAGGTGGAACAACTGATATAGGGATTGGTGTATGAACGATTGCAGAAGAGCTGCCAACTATATGAGGTTGAGTTTCTGTAAGAGGGAAAGACACAAACTCAAAAGATTGCTCTTCTAATGTAGGTTCTTGAAAATGAATGGGTGATGGTGAGGATTCTTTTTCCGAGAAAATGAGTTTCTTGGAAATATCCTTGGATGAGAAAGTGCGTGAACTGTTGCCTGGTGCAAGCAGTGTAATGTCTGGTGTATCAAATATTTTTGGTTTCTGGCCCTTCTTTGAAACAAGCTTCTCAGGATCAGACAAAACAGGAATTTTCTGCTGAGAGGTATCCGACCTCATGTGAGGTTTCTTAGGAGCCAGAGCTATTTTAAAACAAACACAGCTTATTATTTCCTCCTCTCTGAACAACCAGAGGAAATGTAAAATAAAACCCAGGGAAAACCTTCGAATCTTCGTTCCCCGGCAACGGCGCCAATTTATGTTGTACCTTAAGAGACAATCCCTTAGCTGTGATAAGGAATCAGTGCTTAAGACATTATCTGATTATGTCACAAATGAATATATATCTGTCTCTGTCTTATAAACCCTTAAACATTGATTATGTAACCCTTAAATATCAAATCCATGCATGTTCTGCAATGCTATATTCCACTTATGCTGAAATGAATGAACGAAAGAAAAAGAGAATAGGATTTCAATCTGATATGTTGTTTCAAACAGAATCTATCATTTTAAAACCCTGAAGAATTAAGTAAAGATAAAGTTAAAACAAAGGAGTGCACATTAAGGTTTTTTTAACTCTTAAATACATATGTATAAAGAGACTTACTGCTCATTACTCTATTTTATTCACAGATAAGAAAACATTGTGTAAACTGGATAACTTTTCAGCATAAACAGAATGATAGAAACTTGCATACTCATTCATTAATTTTCCATTCTTGAGTACAAAAATTTGGCTTCAAGGTTAAAAACCCGGAACCTTTTCCTTTCTTGGAATCTTCTTTAAATAAAAAATAACAAAACAGTTTCCAGCGATGAAACTAATTCTAACTGCTTTAACTACTTACAGTTACGGAAGTACATGCCTCAAAGAGGTCCTATTACAATTTACATGATTTTGAGAAAATAACATAACGTGAAATTGAAAATTCCTAATATATACGAACAGCCGCTTCTGATACGGTTGCTGAGTCAACGGCTACCTTTTGTTGAGATGTTGAGATTCCTTTTGCTGAGTCCATTGAGAATGTTTTGCACTTTTTCCATATCTCACTTTGGGTTGTTGATGAATTCTTGAAACTATGATATTCCAACCTGAATGCAACAATCTGACTGTGTGTAGGTATTTATGTGAAGAGAGTCTTCACCATCCATAACAAATTGAAATGCCTTTGCAAGAAATTAAACATTGTTTCTCCTTTTAAAATCTGCATCTTTTCATGCCTGTTATCCATCTTTCTTTTTGCCATTATTAATGAATCTTCATAAAATTTCCATGACAGAATGTTTCCTTTCTCTATCCAACATGAAGGTAAACCTATTCTTGTCAATTTATCAAATGATATATCAAACTTGTTCATTGTCTCTTTTATTCCCAATAGTCTCTTTTATGTAACTTTCTGGAGATCATTCCTAATTATCATCTTATTAACCTCCACAGCATAAAAATATCTATCCTTTATTCCAATGTCTACTAATTCCTCATCTGAATTGGAATTAATAAAGTTTATGAACTTCCTAGCCCAATTGGCTCTCTTAATTGCTATTTTCTTATCAGATAGGATCACTTCTTCATATTCTGAGATAAGGCTTTTCTCCTTTGCAACTATATTCAAGAAGTTCCAATTGGACTTCATTTCTGAGATAATTTCACCCCAAATGATATCTTTAGCCTTTATAAGTGAGATATTTCCTTTTAATTTCTCTTTGAGATCTTTAATCTTAGCTTCAGCCTTTTGTAAATTCAGTTTATTCTGATCAGCTTCATTTTCTAGTGACCGTATGATATTTGTGGTCGTTTCTAATTCTGCTTGAGCTTGCTTGCGATCTCTTTCTGCCATCTTCATTTCTATGTTGAGTTGAGCAATCTGTGCTTGGGGATCTGTATCACCTATAGAAAAAACAAAGGTACAAGTATGACTTTCAATGTGATTTTGTAAAGAGATGGCAGTCTGCTTTATTTTAGACAATTCTTCATTTTTATGCAACAATTTCTGACGAAGTTCCTCTTTCTCTTTCTCCACCTCTTCCACTTCTGCAACCATTGAATGCTCTGCAGTAGGTAACTTCAGCTTTTTCCTCAAGGTGGATATCTCTATTTCAGCATTCTCCATGAACTTCTGTACTGCAACTTTGTCACTAGGATCTACACCAACCTTTATGATAATCTTTTTCAACTCCTCATTTTGAACTGATAATGCCCTTGAATTGGCCTTCTCCAACTTGAACTGCTTGATAAATTTTGCTAGCATATTTTCAGCTTTAACAGCCGTGGCATTGGTCTTAGTTAGATCATTGACAATTAATTATCCAGTCTGCATATGTAGATTCATCTTATCCAACAGTGGGATCTTCTTAACATCCATAGTTATATCTACAGGATTGAAACCGCTTGAGGATCCAAGATACATCCCTGTTGGATGTGTTAAAGCCATTCTGAATTGATCCTTCTCAAGATCCATCACAGTTAGCAACCTAGTCTGATTAGTAGCTATGTGATGCTCTTCCTGAGCCTCCACATTAGCTTTTATTCTTTAATTCTTCTCTTCAATCTGTGTAAACACCTGTTTGATTGAGGGCACCTTTTCTTGGTAAATCTCATGACCTCCAGGAGAAGAGAAGCATTTTTCTCTTCATTTAAATGGAAGGTAAAACCTGGTGAATTTGAAGAATGATCTTCAGCCAACTTAGTTCTTTTCTCCTCTCTTGGCTCTTCATCATCTAACTCAACAACAGAATCCTTACTTATTTTATTTATCTTTTCAGTTATAATAGGTGTCTGAATGCTTGTTTTTGCTGAATTTACTTCTCCTGGGTTTGCCAGCTTTTCTTGCTCAGGTCTGCTTTCGTGAGTAAAAGCAGAATATCCATTTTCAACTCTCCTTTGGGAAATCACTCCATGAGGATCATATGACCATTTTTCACCCAGTAATAGATGTGTCTCTTCCAACAACTTAGACACTTCACCAAATGCTTGTCTCTTATTTACCACAAAGGGTCCCACACTCATGGGCAACCTCTTCCAACAACTTAGACACTTCACCAAATGCTTGTATCTCATTTACCACAAAGGTTCCCACACTCATGGGCAACTTATACATGAGACCTTTCTTCATGGGAACAAAATGCACCTGATCTACTTTGAGACTCTGTCTAATGAATTCAAGGGAAAAAATCCTCATAGGCACAAAAGTTGGGAGCCTGTAAGGCTCAATATTAGTTCCATACAATCTTATCTCAGAATATTCCTCAAACACAAACCAATCCCCAAACCTGCAACTAGGTCCCAACTGTAAAAACTCCCTGGATTTTGGTAGAAAACAAGGGGGAGAAACCCCATTCAATATTCTATAAGCAATTGACATATACTGACTGGAAAACTCAAACAACCCTGCTTCATTTCCCTCTCTTCTAATTATGTCAGTCCAAAATATAACTGACTAGTTCTGTTTGTTGACATCCATTATATTTAACCCCAAACTCATAAATTCCTCAACATTTTGATATAAGAATAAATAAACAATCAATGAGGGGAATTTAAAGGAACCTGTGAGAGAAAATCTCATCAACTGAGAGTTGACAATCTCTTGCCAGAAAGATGGAATATCCAGAACTGTCCCTAGTTTCATCATCATTGCGTACATTCCTAATACTAATTTTTCAACTGTAAGGTCATTATCTTTGCCCATAATTTCTGCAATACAACTCAGAACTAGTCTATTCTCAGCATCAAAAATCTCCAAATTGAATTCTTCACCTTCTAGTTGAAATTATTTTGAATTTGGTCTCAAGTGAAACATACACTGATTAAATTCTTCTCCTGAAAGGTTTTCAAAATAACTTGCCAATGAGTCTTCTGAGAATTGAAGTGATGACTCATCTTTGGAGAAACAAAATGCTTAGCGAATCAACTACGTCGACACCTATAGAACATTCTCCCCCTGCGAATTCATTATAAAGCACTTACCGGGATACATTGAAGAAACCAGCCAACAGATAAATTTGGGAAAGAAATGAGCTTTTGGGATACATGCAGACAGGACACCAGATTTCTTCATGGCAGAAAAAACCAGGGAATTCTCGGCATTTAGGGTTACTTGATGATAAAAGAGGGGATGATTTACGGAATACATGGTATCTTGGATGTCTCTCTCATTGTCCATGAGGGAAATGTGGCTAGTTGAACCAGGGAGTGAAAATCACTTGGCCATGTCTGTACAGATAACAGAAGCAATTCGTAAAGTAGTGGAGAATGAAAAGGTGGTGACGACACGGCTCAAAGGGGAAAACAATTACTAATGATTTGAAAATGTGATAAAGATAAATTTAAAAGCCACACAAACCCGTAATAAATGCTTGAAATTACATGTAAAAAGATGTTGACAAGGTTTATCATGGATTACAACTATCTTCCACTTTGCCTCATGACGTATTGCGGAGGCTCCTGGAGTATAGCGGCAAACTTTGGCTAGTCCCCCCGCAATGAATCTACACCGTTGATCATTGTTTACCCCGCGGTAAAACAGGTCAACTGCGGGGGCACTCGATTCAATAACTCACGAGCTCTTTGCACCTCCGCACTTTATCATTCGGTTATAATCTTCAATACTTGCTACTTCCGCTTGGAGACTTGCTCGATGTTTAAACATGAAACTATAATATACATCCAAACAAATTTTAACAATAAACTTAATTTTCATCGAGCTTTTAGAAACATTTCTTTTTTATGTTACAGTATAAAAAACATTATACTATAGCATATACTTTTTCTGAATTTCAGATTTTTTTTTTCTTTTTCAAAATGAAATAGAAAAGGATATGCAGATGATCCACAACAGGGACCAAAGGACATCTGAAGTATGTGATACTTGGTACATGTTGTTCTCCTCAATAATGACAAGCCTTTATCTATATTTTCAAACAATGTCGAGATGTATTCACATGAACATATGATAATTTGAAACCTAGGATACACTAATAATCTAGAACATGATACCAATAAAGGAGGGGGTGAAACCATTTCAAAAAAAGTTGAGAAAGGTGCATCCTACTCTTGAGCCCTTGATACAAAAAGAACTGAGGAATTTGTTGGATGCTCAAATAATCTTTAAATTTTGTCACTCTACCTGGGTATCAAACTTAGTTCCAGTTAGAAATAAATCTGGTGAAATATTCTTATGTGTATATTTTTTAAATTTAAACCGGGGTTTTGAAAAAGACAATTACCTCATGCCATCTATGGAACAAATCCTCCATACATTATCTGGATCAAAAATGTTCTCATTGCTTGATAGGTTTTTAGGATACAATCAAGTGCTATTAGTGGAACTTGAAAGATTAAAAACAACTTTCAAAACAAATGGGGTACATTTTCATTTAGATGAATGTCGTTTGGACTTATAAATGCTAGTGGTACATTTCAACGAGCTATGGAAATTTCCTTCCATGTAATTGGCCAGAGCATAGTAATTTATTTGGATGATGTTACAGTGTTTTCAAAGAAAATATCAGACCATCTTTGTCATCTAAATAAAATATTCGAGCAGTGTCGGAAATATATTATATCATTAAATCATAAGAAAATAAACTTCGAAGTGTCTGAGGGAAACCTTCTAGGACACATCATAGAAAAGACTAGAATTAAATTCGACCCAAAATAGGTCAAAACTGATGCTCAGATTCCCCATCTTGTGAACAAGAAATCGATGAAGTCCTTCTTAGGGAAGATAAATTTTCTCTAGAAATTTATCTGAAGAAAAATTATCTTTTATTATGTGAAAATTGTTAAACATTTTCAAAATATGACTAAGAAGGACATGACATATAAATTGTATTAGAGGGAAAAGGATGATTTTTCCCAGATAAAACAATTGATAGTCGAGGTAGTCGAGGCCCCGGAATTGTATAGTCTAGACTTTAACATATATTTATTGCTATATACCTTTGCTTATGATACTTCAATCGCATTCATTCTAACTCAAAAAAACAATCATAACAATGAATGGTTGATATTGTTTATGAGTGATAGCCTGCAAGGATCAGAATTAAACTATCCTGCCATAGATAAACAAGCCTATGCAGTTTACAATGTGGTGAATTATTTTAGGCCTTACCTCTTCAAAATTCATGTTATTATCTTCATTCCACGCCTAACAGTTATTTCACTCTTTTTACAACAATATTTGGGTGAAAGGAGGGAGAATTGGTGTTGTGAAACCAACTCTAAAAATAGAAGAAAAGAGAGATCAATGCCTTAGAAATCAGCCACTTCGAGGGGGCAACCTCCAATACATTACATAAATGAACAATTATTGGATGATACAAATGACCAAAACCTCCTTCTATATATAGGAGTCCATGGGGCCACAATATAATCCTAGCCAACCTAACATTAATAATGTAAGGGCACAATAATAACAATATTGGGGTTACAGGTGTACAACAATAACAATAAGGGGGCTATAGTAATAAAATAAGAGACTAAACTAGTAATATAGGGACCTAACATGCCCCTATCCTTCAAAAAAGTGTTTTCCTCAACGCTTGAGTAGCTCTGGGTGCTTCTGTATAAAATTCTCATCCTCCCATATAGAATCTTCAGTGGGTAAGTTCTTCCACTTGATGAGATACTCTGAAATTGATCGATTTTGTAGTTGTCGAGTTCTTGTTTTAGTGACCACTTCAGGTGCCAATATGATTTTTCCTTCCTCGTCAAGTTCTGGAATTATTGTTTGAACTGGAATATTTTCACCTATAACCTTCTTTAAGCATGAAACATGGAAAAATGGATGCACTCGCGAAGAAGCAGGAAGCTCCAATTTGTATGTCATAGTACCAATATTTTGCAACACCTTGTAAGGACCATAGTTCTTTGGAGATAGTTTATTATCCTTCTTAGCTTGCTTGAGGAAAATTTGTTTGTATGGTTGTAGCCGTAAAAATACCCAGTCTCCTACATCCAAACTTCTCTCGCTGCAATGTTGATTTTCCTGTTGTTTCATTTGATTTTGTGCCAAATTTAGGTTATCTTTTAAGAGTTAGAGAACTTCTTGTTGATGCTCAATGTGATCTTCCACTGCTCGAACCTTAGAATTTTCTCTTAAATATAATGTGATGGATGGTGGATATCCATAAATTACCATAAATGGGGTCATTTTTGCTGCAATATGGAAGGAAGTGTCATACCACCATTCAGCGAGAGGTAACCACTTGACCCATTGTGTTTGTTTATCAAATAAAAAACAACGAAGATATCCTTCCAAAAAATTATTCACTATCTCATTTTGACCATAATATTGAGGATGATAAGATGATCTATGAGCTAATTGAGTACCCAAACAAGAAAATAACTCTATAATGTTCCAAAAATGGATTTCTCATCAAAACATGCCTGAAAAACGAATTTTTCAGGAATGTGTGCTTCAGATATCATAAAAAGTGTTTAGAAACACTCAGAAAACAATTACAAATGCTTCAGAAACTTTTACTCATCTTTTATGGGCAGAAAGGTGGGGAAAAGTGAGGATTTTGGCCCTAAAATAGGTGTATAAGAAAATCTGCGTAAAATTAAGGGTCAAGGTTCTATAATATGTTATATTAGGTCAATAGGGATACACATGTCTAATTTCAATAAAAAAAAATGCGTTTTTATAAGCTAAACAGTTCCTCCTTCCCGACTAGTCAAGAAAAACCCTGATTTCCCATGACTTGGAAGATGCAGAAATTTACTGAAGCAAGGGAAGCGTATTTTTTGAAGGTATAAGATGTAAAAAAGTATGAAAAATCATATAATTCATTTAGTAACATGGCATAAGAATTAAGCAAGGTTAAACAACAATTTTACATAGAAAATCCCTCAAGATTGAGGTGTTGCAAGACAAGAGAATGACCCAATAACCCTTCAGCGTTATTTTCAGGAGGCTAAAGCTTATTTTTATTATAGTACAGATATGAAACTGATAAATACATGAAAACAAAGATCTATAATGAATCAAAATGCCCAAAGGGCTCTTTATTACATTCCCCTTGGGTATTTCAGCAATACATGAAAATGTCGGAGCAGATCTGAGTTTCACTGCAACAGATCTGCAGAATGATTCAGAATTTCTGAAGAAAAAAATTCAGTGAATGTATCATATAATAAATAGACTTGGATTGGTTGGCCAATCTAAGGATCACCCTTGATGCAAGGAGTCTTCCTTCACATCAGAGATCTAGCTCCAAAATGATGCCAAAAAACATACAACGCTGCTCCTTCAGCAATAATGCAGATCTGGGGAAATAAATGTGCAGTATACCATGAATAACACATTTTCCTGATGCCAAGATCTGAAATGAAGCTGAAATCATTCAATACAGCTCTCCAATGGATTAGAAACCCTCCTCCACTGAAAAGAAGTACTGAAATGCTTTAGATCTGAAAAGATCTAAACTCCACTTGCTGCACTTACAAAGGAAATCAAACCCTCAATAGGATCTTCATTGCAGCTGGAAGTACAATCTTGGCCAAATGCCGAATAGTGGATCAATGCAGCACATCCTCCTCCAAAGAGCTACTCCATGGAAGGAGAGAGGATTCCTAAATAGGAAACCTTTTTCCCTTTGGCTATACATCCAAGAGAACTCGAGTTGCCCAAGCAACCTCAAATTCGAAATATCATCAACAACCCTTTCTTGAGTCCTCTCCCTCCCTTTTATAAAATGAGGAATTGAAAAACCCTAAACCACTTCACTTGAATTAGCCCCTTTCACATTTAGAAGCACCTTCTAGAACTGCGTAGATCACTTAGGAGGTTCAATGCACCTGGACTGTCTTGTGATTTGGTCCTTTTGACCCAGTCAAATAGCTCAGCCCTATTCACACACAAGTGGTTTTTATGAAACCAACTCATATTTAACCCTGTTCACATTGAGCATGTATTTATTTTTAGATCTAAGGAGTTTTGGATGTCCTCCATTAGTCTATTATTCATAAACATGAAAAATAAAGAAAAATTATAATGTTCCAATTAGCTTAGCTAATTTAGGAACATTACAGACCTACCCTCCCAAATGTTGCTTGTCCTTAAGCAACTGCAAGGATAGAACTGAAAGATGTCTCCTCCTCCTACTATAGCATCCCCATATGATGAACTCCTCCAAATAATGAGATGATGTGTCAAAAATGAATCTTCATATTTCCCCTCCCAGCATGCAAGTTAGCTAAATAGCTATCAACATGAAATAGTCAAATACTCAAGAAGGCAATAAGGTGCTGCCTAGAGGCTCCCTTGAGGCATGGAATCTGAAGTGTATTGGGAAATATCATCCCCCATGTGAGTTCTCCACCCTCAAGAAATCATCCATCAAAAATGAGTCACCTCATGACATGGCAACTCTATGAAAATGTTCCTCCACCTTGAGCTCCTACAAAATAGGTGGGTTGGAATTATGCACATGATAGACAAGATAGCCTACCCCATGTTGTTATCCTCTCCACTTAAGATAAGTGTAGAGTGCAAAATGACCTTGGGCTGCAAGGACATTGCCCTCAAGTGGCATCATGAGGATTAGTTCTGCAAAGTTCCTCCCTCCGACGCTGTAAAACCAATCAGCCCAAAATTTCTCATATGTGATGGATAGGAGAGTATCATTGTGAGGTACTCCATCACACACATGGCTCACCTCCAAAAGAAAAAAGTGTTTGGCTATGGTGGCCACAATTTTTCCCATGTTCCCATTTGAACATGTGCTGTAGAAAATGTGGGAATCTCCTTCCCAAAAGGACACACTCATCTCATGTGTCTCTTTCTCAATCATGCTCTCAAAAGACATAATGGAAATATCAGCAAAGAAAACATGATCACCATCATAATGAGGGAAATAATGAAGGTTCTATGTGATGCAAGAGATTACCAACAGTCCCCCAAATCCTCACAGCGCAGTCTTCTCAACTGCTGCTTAAGAAGAGTATATGGAAAATTGCCTCCTGTGACATGGTTAATCATATGAATAAAGAATCCACATGTAAGGAAAACATATTTTCCCAAGGCCACATAATAGATGGTTGTCCCCATCATGCAATTTGGCCCAATGAAGTCCATGGATCTCAATAAATAGCTTTCCCTCTTGTGGAGCAATGCACTGCCAAGAGATGGTAAGAGACTGCAAGAAAAAGCTCTCACCATATGTTGGAAGCAAGAAGATACATGGACTCATGAATGAATCCCCAATAATAGTTTGGAACACTCCCATTAAGGGGGTTGAACCAAGTGCTGCATGAAATTCCTTCTCCTCCTACTTCGAAACCCAAGTCAAGAAAATCACACCACAGTAATAGATGTCTCCATCTACCATTTCATCTTCGTCACCTCCTCTTTGCTCACCAACTGCATCGAATGAGAAGTGATCCTGGGAATACTCCATCAATAAATCCCAGCTCCAAAGTGACAACGCTATTGGCCTATGCAAGTAGGCTCCCATCAACACATAGCTCCAATCTTTGACATGCAGAATGTCAAAGGCATCTCCCATAATGCTGCTACATATGAGAAGTCCGTCCCATGAAGAAAGTCCTTCTTGAACATCTAAGGTCAAGGAGTAACCCCCTTTTCACTATGATAGTGCCATCTTCTACTCCTGCAACATCATGAAAACTGTGAGAGAAAATCTGCCCTTGCTCTCTCAAGAACATCCCAAGAAACAAAATCCCTTGCTACTTTCTCATACTTCCATCATCCCATCCATGTAGTGACAACATGGTGCTTGACATGAAAAATGTTATGCCAACACAATGTGCCCATACTCTTTGCTGCTCCATGATGCAAGTATCCTGCCACATAACCTTAGAAAGAGTGTGATGATCAAACTTTTCCAAGAGCAGCCAGTGTAGCCAAGCCTCCTACTGTCGGGAATAAAAAATCTGCAAGTGGCTTTCTAGCCTCTTGCTCTCCATCCTCCATCTTGGCACACCTCCCATGAGGGCTACCATCATCCCAAATCAGATTCCTGCATTTCATGGGATCTTGAAATGCAATCTTCTTGAGGATCAATTTGACCCTATGAGGAGCCAAATAGGTGGTAGGGAAAAACCTCCCATCATGATGTGCATGGCTCAAGAAATGTCCAACACAGTCACGAGAGATTTTATCCATCCGAAGATGTCCTCCATCTGCTATTTGCTCCTGTGATAAGGGAAGATCCTCCTCAAAATGTTGAAGAACTTTGAACTCCATGATGTGCTGAAGTGCACCTCCAATTAATTCTTCTCATGAGGTCTCCACCTCATGCATGACCTTCCAAAACCCAAGGGGCCTTGGATTTGCTGCAATTAGAAGTTTCTCTTTGAGAAAGGGTGTGCTCATTGAGAAAGAGTCATCTGGAAGGGAGAAAGGGTTTCTCACTCCAAGATGTCTACCATCCATCATTCCATCGTTTATTGCTTCATGAATGAAGCTTCCATGTGAATGCTCCAATGAGGAATGGTTCCTCTCTTCTTCCTCACTACTTTGGCACAGCGCAGTGCAACTCTGTTGCTCAAAATCAACAGCATGCAAAGATGTAGATCTATCCATACAATGTGTTGAAACGACAATAGATGGATTTTTAATCATACCTCGGTGAGATGTAGAAGAAAGATATTCTTCTGCAACTATGTAGTCTTCCTTCATTACTGAACATGAAGGCTTCTCTTCCAAGGTTGTGCCAGCACTGGTCCAAGTCTCCACCTTCTCAATCTCTTTGAGATCTTCTTCAATGCCCTTCATGATCTGAAAAGGGAGCAGGGAGATCTTCTCACCCATCATTATTCCGAGTGGTGGAGCCATGCTTTGGTTTTTCTCTGTATATCTCTCCTTCTTTGTGAGGATAGGAAGTGCATGGATACTCCTCTCCTTCTTGAAACCTTCTGCAGGTCTCACTGCAACTTTCTACTTCTTGAAACCCTCAAGGAGTTTCATTTTCTTCCTCCTTATTTTTTCTGTCTAACCTCTTTGAAGAGGCTCTACCTGGATTTGAAATATGATGAGGTAAAACTCATATCCTTCATATTTCTGATCTCTATCTCTTCTCTTCTCTGATACTGCTCTAAATTTCCCTCTTCAGGAGTATCAAGGTTCTATTCCAGAGATTGACTGCAGGGGAATTTACTGGATATGTCACCTTTGAGAAAAGGATGAGATCTAGAGGCTACCTGGCCATCTGCAGACTCTATCTATATATCTTGAAATATTCCTACTTCAGGGATTCAGCACTTTGGCTTGAAGCCACAGGCTGAGCCAAAGATCATGCTCCGATACCACTATAATGTTCCAAAAATGGATTTCTCAGCAAAACATGCCTGAAAAAAGAATTTTTCAGGAATGTGTGCTTAATATATCACAAAAAGTGTTTATAAACACTCATAAAACAATAAAAAATGTTTCAACAACCTTTACTCAGCTTTTATGGGCAGAAATGTGGGGAAAAGTGAGGATTTTGGCCCTAAAATAGGTGTATAAGAAAATATGCGTAAAATGAAGGGTCAAGGTTCTGCAATATGTTATATTAGGTCAATAGGGATATACATGACGAATTTTAGCCAAAAAAAATCATTTTTCTAAGTTAAACAGTTCCCCCTTCCCAACTAGTCAAGAAAAACCATGATTTCCCATGACTTGGAAGATGCAGAAATTTACTGAAGCAAGGGAAGCACATTTTCTGAAGGTATAAGATGTAAAATAGTATGAAAAATCAGATAATTAGTTTAGGAACATGGAATAGGCATTAAGCAAGGTTAAACAAAAAATCTACATAAAAAATCCCTCAAGATTGAAGTGCTGCAAGACAAGAGAATGACCCAGAAACCCTTCAGCATTATTTTAGGATGCTGAAGCTTATTTTTATTATATTACAGATATACAACTGATAAATACATGAAAAAATAGATCTATAATGAATCAAAATTCCCAAAGGGCTCTTTATTACATTCCCCTTGGGGAATTCAGCAATACATGAAAATGCCGAAGCAGATCTGAGTTTTACTGCAGCTGATCTACAAAATGATTTAGAATTTCTGAAGAAAAAACTTCAGTGAATGTATCAGATCATAAATATACTTGGATTGGTTGGACAATCCAAGGATCACCCTTGATGCAAGGAGGCTTCCTTCACATCAGAGATCTAGCTCCAAAATGATGCCAAAAACCCTACAACATTGCTCCTTCAGCAATAACGCAGATCTGGGGAAATAACTGTGCATTATACCATGAATAACACATTGGCCTGATGCCAAGATCTGAAATGAAGCTAAAATCATTCAATACAACTCTCTAATGGATTAGAAACCCTCCTCCACTGAAAAGAATTACTGAAATGCTTTAGATCTGAAAAGATCTAAACTCTACTTGCTGCACTTACAAAGGCAATCAAACCCTCAATAGGATCTGCATTATAGTTGGAAGTATAAGCTTGGAAAAATGCCGGATAGTGGATCAATGCAACACATCCTCCTCCAAAGAGCTACTCCATGGAAGGAGAGAGGATTCCTAAATAGGAAACCCTCTTCCCTTTGGCTAAATAGCCAAGAGAACTCGAGTTGCCCAAGCAACCTCAAATTTGAAATATCATCAACAACCCTTTCTTGAGTCCTCTCCCTCCCTTTTATAAATTGAGGAAGTGCAAAACCCTAAGCCACTTCACTTGAATTAGCCCCTTTCACATTTAGAAGCACCTTCTAGAACTGCGCAGATCACTTAGGAGGTTCAATGCACCTGGACTGTCTTGTGATTTGGTCCTGTTGACCCAGTCAGCCCTGTTCACACAAAAGTGGTTTTTATGCAACCAGCTCATATTTAACCCTGTTCACATTGAGCATGTATTTATTTTTAGATCTAAGGAGTGTTGCATGTCCTCCATTAGTCTATTATTCATAAACATGAAAAATAAAACAAAATTCTAATGTTCCAATTAGCTTAGCTAATTTATGAACATCACAAACTCCATCCAAAAATTTCCAGTAAAAATGGGATCTCTGTCGCTCACAATAATCTTTGGGTTTCGTTGTAGCTTTTGAATTTTGTCCATAAATGTAGTAGCAACTGTACTTTCTTTAAATGGATGAGATAATGCACAAAAGTGTGCATACTTGGTAAGTCTATCACCTACCACCATGATGACATTATTTTCTTCGGACTTAGGTAAACCTATGATAAAATCCATTGAAATCTCGTCCCAACGTCGACTTGGAATGGATAAATTTTGTAGAAGACTTGGGGTCTTAATTGTCTCAACTTTATTTTGCTGGCAAACCAAACATTCAGCCACAAAATTTTGAATATCAAATTTAAGGCCATCCCAAAAAAAATATCTCTTCACCCTGTGGTAAGTTTTAAAAATCCTGAGTGTCCTCCTAAAGGAGAAGTGTGCAATTCCAAAAGAATATTTTGTTTTAGTTGGGAATTCTTACAAAGATATAAGCAATCTTTGTATCATAAGGAATCATTTTTCCAACTAAATGTATCATATGTACTAGGATCTTGCTGCAACTTTTGAATGAGTGTCCACACTTCTTCGTCCTTCTTCCATTCATTCCTTGCTTCGGTTATCCAATCTGGTTGGATAATAGAAATGGCACAAAGCAATGCTTCCACCTCTTCATTCTTTCTTGAGAGTGCATCTGCAACAACATTTAGCTTCCCTTTTTGTAGATTATTTCAAAGTCATAACCCAACATCTTTGTGACCCATTTTTGCTGCTCTTCTGAAGATAGTCTTTGTTCCAAAAAGTGTTTAAGACTATCATGATCAGTTTTTACCTTGAAGTGTCTTCCCATTAGGTAAGTTCGCAATTTCTTTAGTGCATGCAGTATTGCTAACATTTCCTTCTCATAAATAGGTTTTTGTAAATACTTTCCTTTGATTGGACGACTTTCAAAAGCAATGGGTCTTCCTTCCTGCATTAAAACTGCACCAATTCCATTTTCTGAGGCATCACATTCCACAATAAAGGTTTTTGTGAAGTCTGGCGTAGCTAAGACCGGTGCTAGGCACATTGCCCCTTTAAGATGTTCAAAGGCCTTAGTTGCTTCAGGAGTCCATGAAAATGCATCTTTCTTCAATAATGTTGTTAGAGGTGCTGCTATTCTCCCATAATTCCTAACAAACTTGCGATAATACCCTGTTAACCCAAGAAATCCTCGCAACTACTTTATGGTCGTGGGGACTTTCCATTCCTTAATGGCTTTAATTTTGTTAGGGTCTACTTTAACACCCTCGTGAGATATAATATGACCCAGATATTCCACCTCTTGTACTCCAAAAAAACATTTGGATGTTTTTGCATATAATTGTTTCTCCTGCAATAGTTTGAGCACCCTGTCAACATGTTCAACATGATCCTTCCAAGACTTGCTGTAGATTAGTATATCATCAAAAAATACTGGCACAAATTTTCTAAGGAAGGGTTTGAAAATGGAATTCATCAACCCTTGAAATGTAGAAGGTGCATTGGTAAGGCCAAAAGGCATGACCAAAAATTCATCATGACCCTCATGAGCTCGAAATGTTGTTTTTGGAATATCTTCAGTCTTCATTCTAATTTGATGATATCCTGAACAAAGATCCAACTTGGTAAAATAAATTGCTCCATGTAATTCATCCAATAATTCATCGCAGGAATGGGAAATTTATCTTTAATGGAGAGCTTATTGAGCTCCCTATAATTCAGACACATGCACCATGATCCATCCTTATTATGCACCAATACTACTGGAGCAAAGAAATAACTTTGAATAGGTTGAATTATACCAGCCTCTAACGTTTCTGCAATCATACGTTCAATTTCGCTCTTTTGGACATAAGGATATCTATAAGGCCTGATGTTTGGAGGAACACTTCCTGGAATCAAATGAATAGCATGATCGTGATCATGAATAGGTGGGAGTCCTTTGGGAGTTTCAAACACCTTGGCATGATTGTCCAAGACTTTTTGGAGATCTGCAGAAATAGATGATTTTGATGTTGGAACTTCTAATGAGCATAATTATGCAATTACGCTTCGTTTTTCTTTCTTCAGAAGCTTTTTCATGACATTAGAGCTTATTATTTTTCTCGGTTTCCCTGCGATACCCCATAATTCGACTTCCTTTCCTTCTGAAAAAATTTTCAAGAAAATTTCTTGAAAATTAAAATAAACCATCTCCAAAGATTGTAACCATTGTACTCCTAGAACAACATCAACACCTCTCATAGGAATGGAAAGCATTGGACCATTCAATACATATCCCCCCATGGTTAGCTTGATATTATGGCATTTTCCAGAGAAATTTATAGTTCCTCCATTTGCAACCATAACTTTACATTATGGTACTGGGTATAGGAAAAAATTCAATTCCTTGGCTACCTTACAATGAATAAAATTATGGGTACTACCCGAATCAATCAACGCTATTACCTTTTTCTTCTTGATATGTCCTTCTATATTGAGAGTTTTAGGAGTGGTAATTACTTCCAATGCATTACATGATATAGTCAGACTCATTTCTTCCTCTTCTAGGGTTGGTTCCTGGTGTATATCCTCTTCTTTTGAAGATTCTTTTTCATTTTCTTCTTCCTCTTCACAATCTACGTAAAATTATTTCTTCTCAGCACACTTATGGCCTTTAGTGTATTTGATATCACAACTGTAGCAAAGCCCTTTTGCTCTTTTTTCTTCCAATTGTTGTGGTGTCAACCTTGTAGGTTGTGGAAGTCTAGGAGTAGGAACACTTCCATATTTATGGATGTGAGTGCTAGGCTTCCTTGTCGCCATAATTTTACATTCAATTTTTCTTGCCAACCTAAACGCCTTCTCCAATGAATTAGGTTCCCAAACGTGAACTTCATATTGGATGTTTTCCTTTAAAGACCCTATGAACACATCAATACTGTTTTCCTTTGGAATATTAGTTACCCTTATGTTCAAATTTTGGAACTCCTCAATGTGCTCCACCACTAAACCCTTTTGTTTGAGATTTATCAATTGGCTAAAGAATGTGTTTCTTTTTGTATACTCATAATGTGTTATCATTTCCTCCGTAAAAATTGACCAAGTGACAAATTTTTTATGAGAACAAAGCCATCGATACCATACAAATGTATTTTTCTCTAAATGTAAAGTTGCAATGCATACCTTTTGTGTGTTTTGCACATTATTGAGATCAAAATATTTCTCCATCTGTAGTATCCATGTTACGGGATCCTTGCCATAAAAATTCCTCATATCCATCTTTCGAATATGGTGGTTCTTCCATCCAACATTAGAGTTTATAAAATCATGATTAACATTTATTTTGTTCTCATCATGATTTTCCTCTACTATCTTTTCGCAATTAGGAAACATTTCTTGTATCAACTTTGCCAAACCTTCTATGTCTAATTTTAGATCATTCTTCATGTTTTCCATTTTTTCATCGATATTAGCTTCCATTTCATCCATATTAGCTTCCATGCCAACTTCCATGCCCTCCATTTTAGCTTCCAAGCATTGATATGAATTCTTCGTCGAAGCGTACGAAAAAGAACCACTTTAGCTACGCATAACTAATAGCCCTAACAACAATATAGGCTGCAAAACATCTTCAGATCTGCAATTAGTAGTTAAAGTGCAACAACAGATCTATAAATGGAAAGACATTAAGCAGAAAAGTAAAGAGTTTGCTCCATGCATCCAACAGACAAGACAAGAACGCGATTTTTGAATGAATTTTTATATTACAGGGCACCTGGGAGGAAACAAGAAGGTGTATCCAGATCTCCTCAATGGGATGGGTTCTTTGTAGTCCTCGGCACTTCAGATCTAAGCTTTCTCTCTCTTGTAGATGTAGAAAAACCCAATGTAGAAGGTAGAGCTCAATGGGAGCAAAATGGCAGAAATGAGACCAAGTGTATAGATCCAGAGTGATCTAATATGCAACAAAAGGTGAAGAATGAAGGAGAAAACCCTCCTATTTATAACAAAATATTGGGTCATTCTAGATCTTGGTGCATGATTAAAATAATGTTAACCAAATCTAGATCCACCTCTATGGAATATTTTATTATTATTTGTTGGAGGGAAAGGGACTTTGACTTGGGTCAAAATCCCTTGATTAGTGAGGAATAAATAAATAAATGATTTATTTATCCTTTTAAGGAAGTGGTTGAGATATAATCAAATAAATAATGATTTATTTAATTAATAGTGGTTGATTTGGTCATATTTAACAAGGAATATTATTTAAATAATTATTCCTAGAAAATAATAAGATAACGATGGGTTTATCTCATTAATTTCTTTGTTTTTTGGGTTAAACATGACTGGGAATAATAATTAAATTGTGGTTTAATTAATTATTCCTTTTGGGGTTTCCTAATTAACATAGTGAAAGCAGTTTTACTTGGGGTAAAACTGGTCTTACATGGTGTACTTGGGTCCATCTAATGATGAAGAGTTAGATGACAAAAAGTAGTTATCTTCTAAATAGTTCATACGAGCTTCCACACCTTTCCTCAAACCATCCATCTTAGTTTCCACTCCTTTCTTCAAAACTTCCATTTCATTTTTTGTTTCTCTTTGCGATAGGTGCACTTGCTCTTGTAATTTTGACATCTCATGTTGCATTTCATCGTCTTCATGAGTCATAGTAGAGCCTTCTGAAGGCTTAATGGGTGTTGAATTCTTTTTAGGAGGGATTTTAGAACCCAATAGTGATATCTATTCTTCAATATTCCCTTGGAATAGATTCAAACTAATTTTTTCAAATGAGACTTATGTAATTCGAAAAAAAAAAATAACACACTTTTTTCTTGATTTTGAGGAGCTTGATATTGAAACTGAATTATCGCTGTGATTTCGGATCTTCAATATCTGAAATTTGGCCCCAAGGTAGCTCTCTGAATCCTCTTTCGAATGCCACAAGTATGACCTGAGTTTGATTCTTCAAGGAAAAGTTATGTCCAATCTCCCATAATGACCTAATTATGGATTGGTTTAATAGAACGAACTTGTAAAACTTGCCACGTGTCATTGTTTCCTCCTTCAGCTCTGAAATTTATAGATAGGAAACTATAGTCCGTGCACTTTCTGCCGCTCTTTACAGAATTCCAATCCAATTTTCAGAGAGAGAGTTATGAATTTTCTCCCACAATCACCTCTTTGAGATGAAATTCAGGAGCCTAAAAATTCCCTAACTTCCACAAATCCTGCCTCCCAAAATAATGTGAATAAATCTCTGAAATTTTTCCACGATGTTCCTCGGGATTTTATCTTTGCTCTGTGAAAATTTCAGCTTCTGAAACCTTGTATAAAATATCTATAGCGAAAATTTCGCGATGACTTGTTTAGGTTAATTTCAGGAGCCTGCAAAAATCCCTAACTTCCACATATCATATCTCCGAAAATATTGCGAACCAAGCTCTAAAATTTTGCAACGATGTTCCTCAAGATTTCAGCTTCGCGCTCTAACAATTTTAGTTTATGAACTTTTGTAGAAGAAACGTTATAGCGAAAATTCCACGATGACCTGTTTGTAGCAGCGAAACCCTAGAATCCAAAGCTCTGATACCAAATGTTGTGAAACCAACTCCAAAAATAGAAGAAAAGAGAGATCAAAGCCTTAGAAATTAGCCACTTCGAGGGGGAAACCTCCAATACATTACATAAATGAACAATTCTTGGATGATACAAATGACCAAAACCTCCTTCTATATATAGGAGTCCATGGGGCCACAATATAATCCTAGCTGACCTAAGAATAATAATATAAGGACACAATAATAACAATATTGGGTTACAGGGGTACAACAATAACAATAAGGGGGCTACACTAATAACAATAACAGACTAAACTAGTAATATAGGGACCTAACGATTGGATGAATATCCTTTAGGAATATGATTTAAAATCCAATATAGTGCACATAATCAAAGGCTATGGTATCTTCCAGCTCGCAAAAGAAGCACTCAAATCACTAGAAGAAATTGGGAATAAGAAATTGATATGTGCAACATCAATCAAGTTACCCCTACAAATTTAGCCACATCTAGGTACGCTAATGTGCAACAATATGTAGAGTAAGACACCTTTCCCTCTCATATCTAGAAAAAACAAAAACAGGAAATTTGTCTAAAAGTTTTATTTTATCAACTTTTTCATGGTGTGTTTTTTCAAAAGCACCATGATGGTGTCTTACTCAGATGTTTGGAATCTCCATATTTAGAAACGGTGTTAAAGGATCTTCATGACAGACCAACTAGGGAACATTACGTGGGTGACACTGCATCTCATAAAGTGATGTGGGTTGGATATTATTGGCCCATGGTATTTAAATATGCACACGCCTATGCCCGTAAATTTCCTCTATGTAAAATATGTGTTGGTCATGAAAAGAAGTTAGTTTCCCCACTACAACCTATCTTTATCGAAGAACCATTTCAACAATTGGGTGTAAATGTTATGAGAGAGATATTTTTGCATTCATCAAAGCAACACTAATATATATTAACTTCCAAAAATTATTTTACTCGTTGGGTTGAAGCAATTCCATTAAGATAAGTGAACAAAAATTAAGTCATTCACTTCATCAAGAAGAATATCATTACCAAGTTTGGTGTTCCTATGTCACTTGTGTTTGACAATGCAACTTACTTTTCATAATTGAAACTTTATTATTTTGTATTGTAAAATAACATTGTTTTAAAGCACTCATATAACTACTATCCTCAAGGAAATAATTTGGTTGAATATACAAATAAGAATCTAATTTGCATCATAAAGAAAATTGTTTACTCTAAGAAAATGAACTAACACAACCCATTGGTGAATGCCTTATGGGCTGTCTGTGTTACCCCTAAGCCCTAGCTGAACACCTCACTTACTTCCTCATGTATAAGAAATAATTCATCCTTTCTCCAAACCTATACCTCTCGACCTTACATCTTTGTCATAATTCTTGAGGTAAACCATTTCCAACCATTCAGAGCAGGATAGATACCCTTATTAAGCTAGAGGAGGAAAGGCATAAGACTAAGGATAAGTTTGATGTGCATCAAAATCATATCAAGCATTGGTTTGATAAGAAATTTTTGGGGAATAAGGAATTTGGTGTGGGAGACCTAGTCTTAAAATGGGATAATGGTCATGAAGGAAAGGGAAAACACACCAAGTTTCAATCCTTGCAGATTGTCTAATTCATTATTCATGAGAAACTTTGTCGTAATTCTTACCATCTCCAATCCTTAGATGAGAGGAATGACTCTCTTCCCATTAATGGAGAATATTTGAAACATTTTTTCCAACAACAACCTTGGGTTTCATTCCTACCTATGTACATATATATTTCCTTTCTTATCTTTCATTGTCACTTCCTATTATGCATCATGTTTTGTTACTTTCATCTTCACGTATGTTTTATCTATTACTACATATAAATAATATCCTGTGTGATTTATTTATTGTTTTATCTAAGAGAATGTGACAAAAATTCAAAATAGGATTGTGACATCTAACAATGCTTGGCTAAATTTTGGTCCTCTTATTCGCTTGGATATAAATATCTTTCAGGTTAATGATGTCTAAATGGAAAATATGATTCATTTCAAATGGAAAGCTTTAGTGGAACTAAAATTCTTGAATCTATTTTAGGATTTTCTTTCCTTGACTCGATGCTGTGATTGAATGGTGTTTTGACCCATTGACTCAATCGAGTAGAGAAGGGAAAGGAAAAAACTAAAGCGAGCAAACTACTTTTGGTGGTATATATAAGAGTCTCTACAAAACACGGAACAACCTCTCTTTCTCATAAAATAATTTTGGATCCCTCTTTCACCCTAGAAAAATAAAATGCCTAATAAATGCCAAAATAATATTAAAAAAAAAAAATATCGGGTGAAAGAAGAGAAAGGCTTCCTACGCAAAGAGGTGAAGCAAGCAACTTCCTCAAGGTACTAAACAGGCCTGTTGGAAGTGAAGCAATGCTTGTGATTCCTTGGAGTAACTTTGTCAGGGTACTGAATATGCCTGCTGACAGTGTAGCAACACCATAGAAGACACTAAAACTCTAATCATCCTAAACTCATGAATATATACTACCCTTTTCCCTAATCAAAACAATTGGGTGTGGAAAGTTTTATAAATGTGTTTGAGCTGAAAAAGGGAATAGGAGAGAATAAATCTATAACCAAGGATAAGTAAAGAAGATAGGGTGATCTACACGATGAATCAATACTCCCTGAAGGGCTAGAATCCCTACGAAAAGTTAGACCTAAAAAAATAAGTAGGGGTTATTCTAGTGAATCACAAAGTGTTGGAACTTCTAAAAAAGCCTCCAAATTTTTCCTACATTCCAATTTTGGAGCCTCGTATTGACTGTGTGAATTATCGTTTCAAGTCATTAAATTTATTCCATGCTTGTTGCTCAAGTTTTTCTAAGTGTTCAAGTTCATTTCTAAAGAATCCTAAAGTGTTGTCTTTTGTTAGAGGTATCCTTGGTGCACCTTCAAGAGGAAGCTCCAATGCACCCTCTTGCATTAGTTGATCTTATATATCACAAGAACATGCGTTGGGCACACTCTCATGGCATAGTGCACCTTTTGATTATATTTGGAACTTGTGTCGTAAATACTTGCACCTTCACTGTCGCACTTGGAGAATAGTGTTGTTTTGTTGTAATTTCATTGTATACATGTTGTGCATATCATGTCATGTGTTTGATTTTATATGTGTGTGTGATCTTGTTCAGGACATGTTTGTATTCTCTTACCCTCTCTCTCTTGTCACATTGATCTCACACTTAGTCAATTTTGGAGATATTCCTTGTCCTCACATAATTTGCAAGATATGAGCACATTTAACCTCCATATACGTGATGAGCACACTATGCACCTCCAAGCCTCAGTTGTGAGACTCCTGTCTCCTGAACCTGAACCATGTGCCCATCTTGAGGAAAACTCCCTTCATTGTGCATTGTGCATCTCTAAAGCACAGTCTCCCAACTCCTTATTGGTTACACTTAGGCTATGTGTAAGGCCATGATCATCTCTAATTTTTGTTGCACATTACACACTCCTAGTATCCAGTAAGGTCACCTAAAAATCCTTGTAGTGGCAACCTACACTCAAACTAGAAGCTCCCTCTCAATAATTGCACACAGTTCATTCTTAGGCCTCAAGATCCTAGCCACTGTCTTCTGGACTTTCCCTCTACACCCAAGTCATGCCTCTCTTAATTTTCATTGTGCAATCCACACTCCTAGTTCTCATACCTCCACCCCTTTTTCCTCTTGACTATGTGCTCTACACCCAAGAAGGCCTCTCTCTCAGTCCTTGTTCACTTTCTCATCACAATCAGCATCGTACATGAGAAAACAAGGTAGAATAGGTGATTTTGGGCATGATAATTTCTTTCTATGAGTTGATTTCATTTGCAAGTACTTTCTCCTCAACATGGCATATAATGTTCAAGGAGGATATCAGGGAAAGGGTTGAAATAAGACACTTGTGGATATGAGACAAAAAGAAACTATCAAATAAGGAGTAAGGGAATCTTGGACTAAGACAGAGAGATGATAAGTCATGTTGACTTAGAAAGGTTCGAATACTCATCTAGACCCTTTGGAGGGTGAAGATAAAGCACATTTTTGATCAGTCATGAAGAGTGTAAGACATAGCTACGAAGAGAAGAACATGTAATTGATACATCACAATGAATTCTCATGTTACAATCACCAAATTGAAGCTTCACAATGTGAATGCATTAGTGCTATTTTTTTTTATGTATTTTCGCCACATTATTGGTGGAATGCAATTTTGTAATTTCAAAAATGAGAAAATGTAAAATATGTGGAAGCCCAAGGGTCACACATGGAATGTGAGGAGTCACTAGGGAGTCCTAGATTCATGTAAGAGCTCAAAAGTCATGTGGGAGATCAAGAGTCATGAGGGAGGTCAAGACTCACATGGGAGGTGAAATCTCACCTCGTTTGTTAAACATCATAAATCAAGAAAAGGATTTTTCACCTTTTCTTCTAAAGCTAGGCATTGGTGAGAAGATCATTCTTTTAAGGAGAAAGTGGTGGCTTCATGTTCCACTATTGGGACTACTATTGCAACATTGTAATTGTGTATCTTATAACTTTCACTTAATGTTTTGAAGCTCTCAAAGTCAACGAAC
The DNA here is from genome assembly GCA_034641835.2 of Pinus albicaulis. Lineage (NCBI taxonomy): Eukaryota > Viridiplantae > Streptophyta > Pinopsida > Pinales > Pinaceae > Pinus > Pinus albicaulis. Next base: position 1,226,302,412 of record CM076572.1, on the reverse strand, counting down.
TTTCATGCATGTATCGTGAATGTTGTAAGACTATTATTTCATGTTTTCATTATATGTTTGTGTTTCATATCTACTAAACAAAATGAACTATTCATTCGATTTGGTATACATCTTTGAATTATGCATCCTTATTCAATTTTATGATCATTGTTACCTTGTGAACTATTTCGCATCTTAATTAAAAATTATTTCTATGTATGTGTGTATGTGTCTTTATTAGGATAGTGTTATTACTTTTATTCTAAAGGATCATTCTTTATCTTCTTGTCCGGGAAAGTACTCTATGCACATTGCAATTGTTTTCTTCATAGAGCTCACCTACTTGCTCATCTCAAAAGTATATGCATTCTCTTTTATATTGCAATTGTATCCAATGCAAATATTTAAGAACATAGTAATGGTAGTCGAGTCCATTTCCTAGATGGGGCTCATCTTCCAAACAGTGTGAGGTCTAGTTGCAACTTCATATCGAGGAGACCCCCCTGTGTTGGTGGCTTCCAACACCATCAACAAAACCCCACTAATTTTTAATTCAGGAGGTGTATTGATGATTTCCATTGAGGGATGACGTTTTCAAAATTCCATCCAATCCAATCTCCATTATATGCCCAACTTGAGATCTCAAATTTTGATTTCTTCCCATTATTTTCCATCCACTACTATAAAGGGATAAGGTATCAAATGAACCTCAAATTTGGGAAACCAATAATACTTTCTTACTATAAATTAATCTATGACCACAACCTAGAATCCATGTGAGTTTAGAACTTATTAGATGAAGAATTGAAGCCAAAAATATCCAAATTTGATAACCACCTTTTGGAAGAGGGGAAAAATCTAAATATTTACTTCTTTCTCCTTCATGGTATTTTTGATGTATAGCCTATTTCCAATAGTCATTATGATATGTGATTAGGCACCAAAGAACTTTGGCTCCTACGGTAGTGTTCATGAAGGAAGGGTATTTGATCCCCAAGACTCCATGGCTCTTTGGAATGTCAACCACTCCCTAATTTAATAAGTTATATCTCTTTGTGTTTGTTTCCCCCCCTTACCAGAGGAATTTTTGGATTTCTTGAGTAATTTCATTCCTAACTCTAACAAGCACTAACATTATTGAGAATTGAGAAATGGGAAGTATTGAAAGAACATATTTTAATAATATTAATCACCCTACTGAATTTAACCACTATGAAACCCATTGTGAGAACTTATTTTTTAGTAAGGAGGTGAAGCCAAGATGGGTAAGGGAAGGGCTTGAGACCAATCAGAATTCCTAGATATTCGAAAACATACCAACCTTCATGGATTGGAAAGTGTAGGAATCTGACTAGGGTGCCTTGTGATTGACTACTAATATGCCATGTGAAGAGGTGGCTCTTATTTATGTTTACTAGTCCACAATACACATTTATAAAACTTTGGAGGATTGTTTTGAAATTGGAGGTTTTGATTACTAGAGCTCCTCCTAGTAGCAAAGTGTCATCAACAAATTGAGCATGATAGATGCTTTTGACTCCATGGACAAATCTAATTTCCAAGATTTGTCTGGTCAATATATCATATTTCCATCTGAGGCTAGGTGATTCAACCATCATAATATATAAAAGGGGAGAGTGTGGGAATCCTTGATGTAGATCTCTTGTATCTTTAAGTAACATTATACATCTTCCATTCAGTAAAGGAGGGATCCAAAGACTTCTTATGCATGTAAGGATCCAATTGATTATACCTTATCCAAATCTAAATTTTATGGGAACATCAAAAATGAATTTATGGAATACTTTTTCAAAGGCATTGGTCATGTCCAATTTTATTACCATGACTTTTTTCCTCTATTTCCACTAGAGTTAATTTCTTCCCAAACAAGGATTATGTAATCCATTATTTTATTTTCCCCACAAAGACTCCTTGGTTTTCAAATACGATCTTGGAAATAAGTGGTTGTGAATGGTTGGATATTGTTTTTGAAATGATTTTATAACATACATTACCTAAATAAATTGGATGAAATCTGGAAAAAGGAGAAATAATTACCTCTTTTGGAACCAAATCTAGAAAATTTGAATTTATGACTCATCCCATGTGTGTTATTTTATGAGAAAATTTCATCATATTAAGTAGGTTTAATTTTATGAAATTCCATCATTTCCTCTAAAATTTAGTTGAGAACCCATCTAGGCCTGGGGCCTTGCTGGAACAGGGTCTCCTGCAAGCTACGAAACTGGTCCAATTTTGCATATTTTTGTGTATGATTAGTCTAGCGCAGGGGTTTTGGGGTGGGTCAAAGCCTCGAAAGCATTGTAATGGGTCAAAGGGTATACCTATAGTCCGCAAACCATGGTTTGCAGACCATAGGAAAGATTAGGCTAGATTGTTATAAATAGAGGGACATTTTTGAATTATTGTTAGAAAATTAAATATTACAGAGCAATGAAAAACATAAAATATGTGGAAAACACAAGCACACAAAACACATAAAACCATAGAGACACATATATACGTGGTTCACCCAGTTTGGGCTAAGTCCACCCCGAACAGCCAGTCCTTCCTTTCTATTATCCAGCAAAATGAAGAGACACAACCTACAGTAGATTCGTTGTAATATCCTATGTTCTCTCTCACAGTCTCCCTATCTATTTCTCACTTCGAGAATACACATACAATACATAGCCACAAATAAAATACCCTCACACAAGCGAGGGGTTTCCTTCTAGGGAAAAAAACCCTAAACTAAACATAACTTTTACCGTCAAATCATTCTCCTAATGAACGGCCCATATTGACTAGAAATTACTATACTTTTACAAGGCAATTTTACATCTATTTTTAGCTTCGGGGGCGCTGCCCCCGAAACCCCCCACCAGGGGAGGGGCTCCATAAATTCGCAGCCGCCCCCCCTGGACCCCCCAAGAAGTGTTTAATTTCGAACGACGTTTTCACCCCATAAGGTATAGGGTTCCAACGCTATGATACAAAATAAACAAGATAATCAGGCTCCACACCCAAGAATCTCCCACTTGGAGACTGATTGTAGCAACTCCACCGCTGCTTCATTTGCTGGAAAATGACTCCTCTTTGGACCTGGATGTTTCTCATCTTCATCGTCATCCTTGAAGACCAATTGAAACTGAGGATATTCTCAGTTTCTCCTTGGTTACAACTTTTATTAGCATATCTGCAAGATTCTGGCTAGTGTGTATCTTCCAATACTAACCGTATGAAATGGTACTTGAGCTGTATGTGTTTAGTGCTGGAATTAAATGCTTATTTCTTTGCAAGATGAATGGCACTTTGGCTATCACTGTATAACGTGCCCATATCATGCCTCTTACCCCATTCATCCATAAACCTTTGTAACCAAATAATTTCTTTACTAGCCTCTGTAGCAACAACATACTCTGCTTCTTTTGTTGAAAGTGCAACAACACTTTGGATTTTTGAAACCCAACTAATAGTTTTTTCACCTACAGTAAATACATATCCTCTAGTACTCCTCCTGTTATCTCTATCACCTGCCATATCTGCATCAACATATCCCTGTAGAGAAATGTTTGAACCACCAAAGCATAATTCCTAATTTGTGGTACCTCTGAAATATCTGAGAATCCATTTTACTACCATCCAATGTTCTTTTCTTGGATTGTTCATGTACCTGCTTACAACTCCCACTGCATGTGCAATATCAGGCCTTGTGTAGACCATAGCATATATTAAGCTTCCAACTGCCGATGCATATGGAACTTTAGACATATAGTCCATTTCTTTTTGGGTCTTGGGGCACATCTCCTTACTAAGTTTGAAATGACTAGCAAAATGTGTACTAACTAGTTTTGCATTCTGCATATTAAATCTTTTCAACACCTTCTGTATGTACTCATTCTAAGACAGTGTTAATTTGCGATTTTTCCTGTCTCTAGTTATTCTCATACCAAGGATTTGTTTTGCAGCTCCCAAATCCTTCATTGCAAAGGAATTTGCGAATTTTCTTTTGAGCACATTTATTTCCTGCATGTTAGACCCTGCAACAAGCATGTCATCTACATACAATAACAATATAATATAGTTTCCATCATTTTGCTTTTTCAGATAAACACAATGATCAGAGTGACATCTATTATAACCTTGTTCAGACATAAACCTGTCAAATTTTAGATACCATTACCTTGGAGCCTGTTTTAAGCCATACAAGCTCTTCTTTAACTTGCACACTAATTTTTCTTTCCCTTTGACCCCATATCCTTCTGGTTGCTCCATATAGATCTCTTCCTCCAAATATCCATGGAGAAATTGTAATATTCCCATTTTAGCACATAGCTAAATGGAATATTAAAGTTTTGTTTTATCACCTAGCAGCTAAATAAATGGGTAAGGAAGCCCATGCTTATTGAATAATTGAACAAAATCCCTCATAATGTGAAAGGGATCATCAGAGTAGCTTCATTTTGCACCCTCAAGTGTGAAAAGGGGCAAATGCATGAAGACAAGGTCAGGTTTGACCAAGTCAACAGTGCTGCCATAGGAGGAGTGGATTACTTTAGAAGACAGCGCAGTGTGAATGAGGAAGAGGATATTTGGTGGAGGAAACCCTAATGAGTGGGACCCATGGAGAAATAACTTTCAATTGTTTAAAAGGAGGGCAAGGCATCCATTTTTATTCATGAATTGGATTATTGATTTCATTGTCTATTCAGACATTGTGCATTCTTTCGTTGTTTAGCAAGAATTTCCAGGGAATTGCTGTTTATGATTCCTTCTCCTTCTTGAGAGGCCTCTTGAGGTATTTTTCTTCATTCTCCACATATCTTGGCTCAAGGCCAAAGCCACCTCCTTCAGTCACAACATTATTCTTGAAGCAGGATAACTTTGTGTTGCAGTGTGTTGCAGTGGGGACTCCACAACACCATTTCCTTGGCTCATCTTTCAGAGGAGGGAGATTCTATTCCTCTGGGAGGTTAGTGAGGGAGATTCCTGAGCATATTGCAGATCATTGGCATTATGCCAAGCACTTCCCTTTAACAACAGCGCAGTCCCTTCTCTAGACTACATTATTTCTAAGTGCAATTGCAGTGGGGACTTTCTCCACTATTTTGGAGGGTGAGATCTTTAGGGATTGGATCAGCCTTTCACCTGAGAGATCCTTTGGATGATATTCAGCCATCATTCATAGCATCATCAGCTATCTACATCCATTTCTAGTTTCCGAGTTGTAGCTGCTACCCAGCAACTCCGACATTTCTGCAGATTTTCCATTTTGTACTTATTTCAGCCAATCCTTTTAAGGATTGTGTATTGTTGTTTCCAGGGGTTGATATATTTCTCCCCATATTTTATTTGAGCTTTATATTTTCATATTTTTGTATTGGAACTATTTTGCAGCAGTCCTCCTTTGTAGACTGCCCAGTCATAGCCATGGCTTCTTTTATATAGCAGTATTTCTCCATCTATCATGTACATGTTTCATTGAGGCTGCATTGCCTAGCTTGAGAGATCATTTCCTCAAGATATTGTATACATTGTTTCTGCTATAATATAATGTAATGGTTATGTGGATCTTTCAACATTCTTGTATTAATGCATTCACTGCTATTTTCCAGCTCATGTTCATGTATTGTTGAATCTCCACATTGGTAATATCTTGAGATATTCCCAATAGTGTAGTTGTTCCTAATTTGGAATATTACAGTGGTATCAAAGCATGATATCTAGCTCAGCCTGTGAGTCTCAGCCAAAGAAGATCAAGATGATGAAGAGGATGAGTTTACTCTCATCCATTTTTAGATCCAGAGGAGACCTCTCCAAGGAGGTCAAGAAGATTGAAGAAAGAGAAGAGGAAGGACCATGCACTTCCTACTCTCACAAAGAAGAAAACCAGAAGCATGAAGAAAACTTGGAATTCAAAATTCTAAGTGAGTACCTTTCTGAATACCGAGATAAACCTAAAGCCTTCCAAGAGACTCTAGCTTTTCCACAATTTATTCAGCGGAAAGAAAGAAGAAGACCCTACAGCTATGGGATGATGAGAGCCAATAAATTTCTATTGTCCACATTTAATGGATCACTTACATGTCCAGCAGAGGATTGGGTGAAGAAGCTAGAGGCTTTCTTCCTGCTACACCCTGTAGTAGACAAAGAGGCTATAGAAGTTGTAGTGTTGCATCTTGGATGTGAAGCAAAGAATTGGTGGATCAGCCATCTAAGCCATACAAGGGTTTCTACTCTTGTTGATTTTTCTCAAAGATTGATCAGAAGGTTTGGAAAAAGGAGGGAGGAGCCCTCACCACCAGCTAATGAGGCATGTACCAGTGTTGTTGAGTCCATGGAGGAGCAACCTTCATCTTCAATAGTTTGGGAGGCCAACACTTATAAGGAGAAAACTCTTGCAGCCCTGCAAAGAGCTTCCATATTCCACCAAGGTATGATTAAAAATCCATCTCTTGTCATTCCAGCAAACACTTTGGCTGGGTCTACATCATTGCATGCAGTTGACTTAGAGCAGCAGAATAACACGGCATTGTACAAAAGCAGTGATGGAGGAAATGTTTAACCCTTAGTTAATCTGAGAGGGCAGGGGGGTGAATCATTTTAACACATACATGGACTTTTAAAACTTTTCCCTTAAAACTTATTTACACCTTCATTTCATGATCAACTTAGTATGTGAGAAATCTTAATTTGTGAGCAGCAAGTATCATGCAGGTTTGTTTATGTAAAAGTAGTCTTAATATGTAAGAAACATGTATTAAGCAGATTAGATAAACCACATCAACACATAGACATCATGCACAGAGACACCAGATATAAGTGGAAACCCATAAAGGGAGAAAACCACATCTTATTATTGTTGTGATGCAAAGGCAAGCTCCAAATCCCTCTCTGCCCGATTTTTACGCGGGCACCAACCTACGAGGAGGCTCCTACCTCGGTGCAGAAGCTACAACTTGCGAAGAGCTCCAACTCGCCCAATTTTACTGCCAGGCACCAATACCAGGCTCAACCTCGTTGATTTCCTGGCCGACATTTATCGGCTTCTGACAGTGTGGAAGCACCAACTCCCGTCTGTTTTGTTTACCTTGGTACCAACCTCACCAACCTACGGAGGCTCCAACCTCAATCGGCTACAGGCGACATCTATCAAGCTACAACTTGATAGGGAAGCTCCAACTTCCTTACTCTTTCAAAAGAAAACACTTACAACGGTTACCTTGGATATCGTACGTACATCACCATCTTCGCTGCTGTTAGTATGAATCCTTCGTCGAAGTGTACGAAAAAGGACCACTTTAGCTACGCATAACTAATAACCCTAACAACAAAAGTGGCTGCCAATATCTTCAGATCTGCGGTTAGTTGAACATAAAAGAGCTGCAAAAACCAGATCTATACATGGAAAGACATTAAGCAGAAAAAACAAGGGTTTGCTCCATATACCAATAGACAAGACAAGAACAATTTTTGAAAGAATTTTTATATTAATTGGGCACCTGGGAGGAAAACAAGAAGGCGTATCCAATTCTCCTCGGTGGGATGGGTTCTTGGAAGTCCTCAGCACTTCAGATCTAAGATTTCTCTCTCTTGTTGGTGTAGAAAACCCACACAAAGAATGGAACTCAAAGGGAGCTCACACAACAAATGACAGAAAATGGTGACCAAGTGTATAGATCCAGAGTGATCTAATAGGCAACAAAAGGTGAAGAATGGTAGAAAAAACCCTCCTATTTATAACAAAATATTGGGTCATTCTAGATCTTGGTGCATGGGTTAACCAGATCTAGATCCACTTTTTATGGACTATTTTATTATATTTTTTGGAGGGAAAAGGTATTTGACTTGGGTCAAATCCCTTGATTTGTCAAAAATAAATAAATAAATGATTTATTTATCTTTTTAAGGAAGCGGTTAGAATATAATCAAATAAATAATGATTTATTTAATTATTTGTGGGTGATTTGGTCATATTTAACAAGGAATATTATCTAAATACGATTTAAATAATTATTCCTAGAAAATAATAAGATAAATGAAGGTTTATCTAATTAATTTCTTTGTTTTTGGGTTAAACGTGACTGGGAATAATAATTAAATTATGGTTTAATTAATTCTTCCATGAGGAAAATCAAACAAATATAGGTTTGTTTAATATTTCCTTTTGGGGTTTCCTGTTTAGACCATAAACAACCTAATAAATGTGGTTTATTAAGTTATTTTAACATAGTGAAGGCAATTTTACTTAGGGTAAAATTGGTCTTACATGGTGTACTTGGGTCCATCTAATGATAATAGGTTAGATGACGAAAAAATAGTGTAACAGATTGCCCCCCAGCGTGCGAGTGTCAGGAGAAAATCGTATGACTGAAGTACGTTGTAAGAACTCAATCACCAGACAACAAAAGGGAAGTCAGAGAGAGAAATGCAAGGTAGATAGTGTGGCGAAGGACTAGACCCGAGGGAGACGAGACTCGCAGGTGCAACGAGTCTCTTTTATGAGAGGGTACCTGTGCTGAAGGCGGCGGGGGAGGCATACCTATGCCCGCCGAGACAAAGTACAAAAGAATAGTGTGTCCGGTAAACAAGGGACCGAACCATAAAGTACAGCTGGCATAAGCAGGAGCCAGATAAGAATACAATGAAGAGTCTCACATACATGCTGTGCCTGGGATAACAGCCAGGACTAGTACAATAATATCTGAGTACATGAGATAAATACAACCCAAATGCCCCTTGTAAATGGGGAAGGGCTCACAAAATCTGACTGATACATGCAAATCATAGAGGTGCTGCAAGTGGCTAAGGCCAACATCATCAAAATCTGGAGCGGCATCAAAGGCTGCAATGAAGAGGTCATCAGGGCATGTGGGGGGCTACCTGCAGGGCCACCCCCTCATGAGGGTTGAGACATCTCACACACACCCGGGAATCATCAAGAGCTGCTGCTGTATCACTGAACCATCAAGTATACGGATCTCGGTCATGCTGAAAGGAGCTGGAGTGGAGAAACAATCAAGTCAAAGGGAAATGAGAGATCCCTTTGCCTGATCCGAGGAACCGAACAAGAGTGGAAGCTGGAACCAAGGTACACCGCCCTCTAGACCTGGCTTCTGGAATGAATGAGCTGATGTCGACAGAAGGAGGTCCACCATAGGTGAGGCAATGAGATATCCTCAACTAAGGCATGAGAGAAAATAGTAGAGCGACGGATAGACTGACACTAATGATGATAATGAAATGGAAAGGACTGAGTAGCGAATGGACGACTTCCCTTGTTAGAGCATAAAGGGCATGAATGACATGGCAGCAACTGACACAATATCATAACGGATAGGGGACAGTGGGACTGAAGGTCATAATGTGCGACACAAGAGAGAGACCAAGCAATGAAGGATGGAGGGCTATAACAGGGTACGGAGGGACTCGGGATAGACTCCATGAATGTGATGATGACTCAACTTGGATGCTCTAAACAAGGGCGACTCGATGGTGCTGCCACACCGTAAAGGCCCAATGGGGGACCATGAAAACATGAGTACAAGATGGTAACTCATGACGAAAATCGACACGAACAACGACAAGTAAGGAGGCAAAATGGTGCCCCAAGTACAAGTGTCGTAAGTGAGGAAATTCGATTTTAAGGAGAGGTGAAGTGACCCTTCTTGGAAAAAATGTGTCCTGGTGAAGTATCAAATCACAAAAAACTAACAGATACCCATTTGAGGGCTCGGTGAGAGCTTTCCAACGGTGCAGACGGTTTTTCGAACGGGGCTACAGTATGGTCGCAGCAGTCGAAAGAAGAAACAGGGGTTCTCTTTTAATAAGGCAGTTTTCCCTCCAAATTCATTCATTTGCTATTGTTGCTGTGGTGAATGTAGAGAGGAGAGAAGGCCCTAAATCTTGCGGCGAGTGTAGCGGACAAACCGACCGTTGGAATCGAGATCCGTCAGTTGCAGGTAAGAGGCCTAACCTTACTCTTTCATTTTGATGGATTGAAAGTTCAGTTTAGGGGCCAAAATCTCATAAAAAGACCCTCCTTCATCTCTACGGCTGGGTCTCACTTTTTGGGCCAAAAAGTGCGACCTGGGAAGCAGATTTCAGGGCAAAAAGTGCGACCTGTCCCAGAATTGGGTAGAAAACTGCGACCTGGGAGATGAGGGGTTTTTAGTGTTGTTTTATGGCTGAGAGTTGGTTTTTTGTTTTTGGTTATGGTATTCCCTATCTGTATGCTGACAAAGATGATGTTTTTGTGCAGGTATGGTAGATATACAGGTTAACTGGAGAGAGAGAGACCTAGGTACATTACGGGCAGAGATCCAGGCAGATCAGGGTGTCCGTCGTGTGTTGGCCAGGTTTGGGGTTCTAAAGTTTTTGGAGAACCCTTTGATGAGAGCTGGAGAGCCCATGTTGGCCCGGATTATCAGTTATTGGGATCCAGATCATGAGGTCTTTGTAGTGCAGGGGTACAGGATCGAACTGACGGTCCAAGATGTGTATTTCCTGACAGGTCTCCCGCCACTTGGGATGGTGGGAAACACGCAGCCAGTATTACTGCGGGGGTGGCATATCATGGAGTTTGTGGAGCGACATTGTCGACCGGGTCTCCAAGTCAAGAGGACTCGGATACCGATCGGGGATCTAGAGAGGCTAGAGACCCGTGCAGTGGCCGCAGCGGTGCTGCGTATCCTGGGCAACCAGGCACTCCATCACATCACTAGGGGGCAGATGATGATTGTGGAGATTGTGTTGAGTGAGACCTACTATGGGTGGGCCCAAATGATGTTGGTGTCGCTAAAGCGACAGTTTTCGCTCTGCAAACAGCAAGTGAACCATGATTGCTCGTATGAGAATTTATTGTGCGCCTTCTTCTTTGAGAAGATCTTGACCTTGCAGCCTCATATACAGCTCCCAGATGGGGGCCCGAGAGAGCCCAGGATGCGCCAGTGGGGGAAGCTACTGTGCAGAGGAGGAGGAGGGGCGGTCGGGCGAGTGTTTCGACCTAAGTTCTTTGCCCATTGGGATCAGATGCCATTATACATAGACGACTATCCCTATAGTGGGATGAGTTACTTTGGGGATCCAGACCTACCACTTCCGCCTGGTCGAGTATGGGGGGCCGATGGTAAGTGATAAGTCACTATTCTTGTGTTGGCATGTTAAAGTTATTGAATAGTAGACATGGTACTGATTCATGTACTTTTGGTATGCAGATATAGCTCCAGTAAAACCGACCGGGTATATGGGACGCCCGGCAGCCTCTGGAGCTGCAGGGCTGAGTGGGTCGAGAGCAGCGGGCAATGAGGATGTGGCCACCCTTCTGGAGGACATACGCCGTAGATGCGAGACGTTGCTGACCGGAGTTTCAGAGCGCGGGTGGCAAGACTTAGACGACCAGTACGTGAAGGCATGCATTAGTATTCCCTCGGAATGGCGAGGTGTCATGCAGCACATGGTGATGGCCGATCAAGGCATACGTGATCTACGGGCTGCAGGGACAGAGCCATTGGCTCGGGATCCGCCAGATAGTGAGTAGGTGTGGGGCATGTGGTGCCCCCTGGTGTGTATGTAGGGGCAGGTGGTGCCCCCAGTTTTGATTTTTTTGTAACATGCTATGGGCATGTCATATGTATCAGAGTAGATGGACTCTAAACACATGTTTTGCGACACATATTATGGATATGCATCATTTTTTAATGATTATGAATGTTATTGTCTTGTATGAAATGCGTGTGATAAATGCCAATCTAGAACATGGTTTGCAATACTATCTACATAGTGATTTTGTTCTCGAGGTACATGGTTGAAAGTGATGGTTTCAAATGCACGTATCAAGAGTTTCACTCGTAAATAGCGTCTAAATAGCACAGGGTTATGCACACTATAAACACCATTTAGTTGCATGACAAGAAGCATGGAATCCAAACGAACATGCAGATGGAGGATGCGATGGAAGAGGGCATCAGCTAAGAGACCACGCACTGCATCATATTCAGCCTGATTGTTGGTGGTAGAACCAATGCAGACCCCGTTAGAGAGGACAAGGGCATGCAAGGGGGTGAAAATGGCCCAACCTGCCGAGGCTAGATTCCGGGAGTAACGACTTGCCCCATCGGCGTAACCGATAAAGGGTGGGGACGGGGGGTCCTACAGAATGGTGTCACAAGACAACAAATGGGGGGAGGAGACACAATGACGGCAGTGTGAGTGGACAGAAGACATCGAGCAGCAACTGTGGGAGGGAGTGGAAGGGGAAAGATGAAGATGACTCATATACAAACTAGAGGATGGTATATGAGGGCTATCGGGAGTGTGGCGAGGACTCAGGCTGCGGAGGTCAACAGAGACACGGGTGGAGTGATCTGGTGTATGGGTAGAACAGAGGGGGTCAGGTGAAACAACAAGGGAGGATGCAGGGGGACTGGGCTCCAAGTGTCTCGCAGAGGAGGATAGGTAAAGAATGGTCGTAGTAGACTCCGTCATCTGAACATCAGGGGGGGGAATGTCGATGGGAGCGGGGGGATCCTCAGGCTGGCCCGAAGCATACTGCGCGAGTATGGGAGAGGCGGATTGATTTTGTTCAACCTCATACTCTCGGACTACCTCTAAAGAGGCGCGGTAATGCGTCAGGTGAGGACAATGGTGGGAGTAATGGCCATGAACACCGCACAAAGCACAGGGTTTATTGGTGCGGAGAGTCTTGGGGTTCTTGGTTACGGACGAAGAAGGAATGGAGGCTTCAGGGACCGTAGATTCGGGGAACGCGACTTTAACCATGGGCTGAATACGGGGCAACTCGGGACAAGCATGGGTGGCATGACCGGCGACATCACACAAGGCACAAGGCTTTGCGGGCGGAGGAGGGGCTGGGTCAGTCGTGGTGGTCTTGTCTTTGGGTGCCCCCTTGCGAGCTTTGCCTTTCTTCCCGGGAGCCGGTACGACAGGAGAAGGGTCCTGTGGAGGTGCTGGGGGCACAGTGGCAATGGAGGAAGCGAGGGGGACCGGTTGAACCGGTTTCAAAGCCATGTAGGGTTTGGGGTGACCTAGAGGGGTAGCGGCTGGAGGATCAAGGTACCAGACCGGTATGCCCAAGGTCAGGTTAGGGAGACAGAGGGTGGCCATGACGGGGATAGAATATACTCTGGGAGGGGGAGCCAGGAAAGGTATCTGCCCAGCAGGGTAATGACTAGGAGGGACGGCTCCGAGATGGTTAAGGCCTGGGGGAACCGATCCAGGAGGATAAAGGGGTTCAGGGATACCAGCTGTAGGGGGAGGGCCAGAAGGAGGAGGTCCGGCTGGCTGAGATGAATGGCTAGGAGCGGGTTGCGGAGGGCGAGGGGGAGGTTGCTGACTAGCCGAAGCAGGCCACTTAAGGACAGCCTGAGATGATTGCATCATGCAAACATTCGATAAGCTGGGATCAGTGATAGGAGGAGGGGGGAGACCAGGAAAATTTCCAAGCAGGGAGGAATCTTTGTAAACGTCGGGGGAGACACTGGTCAAGGAATCGACGATTTTCTTGTTGGCTACAGAAGAGATGGTCATCTCCGGTGAGGTCTGAGATTTTGGCTCATGATACGTCAACTGGTCAATGGTGACTATCTTTCCATTATGGGGGAAAGACATCTTGCGGAAAACCGCGGATGGGACAGCGGACATAGCATAGGTGTAGCTTCGCCCCAATAGAATGTTGTAGTCTAGCGGGGCGTCGATGACTTCGACGTCAACGCAAACAGTCTTATCGGCAAGGGTAATAGGACAATTACGGAAGAGGCCAATGGGCTGGGAGGCGTGGCCGTCCCATGCTCGAAGGGTGATCGTGGAAGGGGCCAGCTCAGGGGATCCGAGTTGCTTCCAAACCGAAGCGGACATCACGCAGGTGGATGCCCCCTCGTCAATTATACACCGGGAAACGATGGCGTTCCGTATTTTGACTGAGATTTGGAAGGCGACGGAAGGAGGAAGGGGAGGGTGGTCCGATTGAGTGGCGTCGAAAACAATCATTTGGTCATCAGCAGGATCTACAGTGCCCACGGCAGATAGTAGAGCCTTCTTTTGGGAAGGGCACGACTGGAGGAGTTCCAGTGTGGAAATGGCAGCAGGAGATTGCGCCAAATCATCTACTATGCTATACAAATGAGCAGCTCGACCAGAAGCAGCATTTCGACGTAACGGTCCTTTAGGAATCTTGGTATGGACCTCAACTTTGGGTTGAGGGATATGTAAGGGACCATTGGTTGTCGAAAGAGGCTCTGTAGAACTGGAAGAAGGGGACTCGGGGGCAGACTGAGCGGGAGGCTTGGGGTACTGGTGAGACCGAGTTTGAAGGTGAAGGTCGACGGTTGGGGATGGATCAGAGTTCATCATGAGGATCTGGTAATCGGAGGAACCAGAAATGGAAGGTGGAGTGGCGACCTGTCCGTCAGGTGGTTGGGTAGCCACGAATCCTTGCTGAGGGAAAGGATCAGTAAACACAACTGGTTGAGTAGTGGCCACATTAGGGGGAGCATGAGGGGAGGCATGTTGTCCGCGCAATGTGGCTTGAGACTCCCACATCTGCCGCATTTGTGGTAAAAGGGGACAATCATGGGTGTAATGACTGTAAACACCGCAACACGAACAAGGCTTGTTGGTACGAAGAGGCATGTCCGTCTTGGGTTGAGTGCCCGGTTGATGGTTAGCAGTGTTAGGGTCAAAAAATTGAGGATTCGGTCCACGAGGCACGAGCGATTGATTTGAATTGCCTCTCGCCTTCTTTAAGAAGAAGAGTTAATCCGCCTGTAACATGCAAATACTTTCACGAAGAGGCACCGCCAGGTGTGACTGGCGGGATTTGAGGAGCGAGGGGTGGGGAGCACATATCTTTAGAGGTAGCACACGGTAGAATAAAGGGTAATGGTTAGGTTGGGCAACATTGAGGTAAGCAGGAGGTTGGGCAAAAGGAGGAGGCATGCCGTATCCTGGATACATGCTACCGAGAGGGGGAAGCGTGCTAGAGGTGCTGGCCCCTCCGTGAGGGAGACCGTAGCCCATAGGAGGTTGAGCATATGGATGGGAAAGGGCTCCAACGATACCGTCGGTGGAATGAGATGCCCCCGGGGCGTTAGCGCCACCGGGCCTGGGGAGGTCAGGAAGGACGGTATAAACATAACCAGACTGGGCGTAGATTAGGTCATATTTCAAGGCTATTTGGAGGGCGGATTCTTCGGTTTGAGGGAAATGGGAGGCGACATCTTTGCCGATGGGAGCTAGGAGAGAGCGAAGGAACCAGTCCATATAGATCCGATCTTCGAAGGGGGGAGCTCGACATAAGCTGCGTCTACGTCGCCATTCCTGAACATGGGTGGAAAGGTGGGTCGAAGATGTTTGCTTAAAGGAAGTCAAGAGCTCCGTACCGGTATCGTATCGGAGAGGGAGCTGGAAGTAAGATAAAAAGGCTTGGGAAATGGTCGCAAAGGTGGTATGGGAAGAGGTGGCTTGGTCGACATACCATTTAGAAGCTTCGCCGGTAAGCGTGTGTTGGAACAAACGAAGACGGATGGAGTCATCGGTAATGGAATTGGAGGAACACCACATGTGGAAAGATCAGACATGATTGGTTGGATATTCTCCAGCAAGGCCTTCGAACTTAGGGATGTCGGAGGGGAGCTTGGTTGGCATAGCAGGCCAACCAACATTGTGGCGGATAGGGTCATTGATAAACTGATTGAAATCGGGGAGGCTGAGGCCTGCAATGTACGGCAACAAGGGTATGGCTGAGGTAGTTCCTGTGGCGGTTCCGCTAGTAGTGGTTCCGGCATTAGGGCCTAGAGCACTGCTAACGTTAGGCCCTAGACCAGACATAGTGAAGGTGACAGGGGGAGAACCAGGAGGAGAAGGAGAACCCAATGAATTAGAAGAGGAGTCGGAGTGTGGACTCGGAGGAGGACTGGCTCGACGAAGGCGGGACGGAGTAGGTTGTTCGACCGGAAACTGAGGGTGAAGGCCAAGAAGTCTCCGGGAAAGGCGCCTTGGGGGTGCAATGATGACGGGAAGAAGGAAACCGACAAGGGAAAAAAGGGACAGAATCAAGTGAGGTCAAGGTCAGAAAATGTGCAGTGACAATTTATTTTAGAGTCTTTGCCAGGCGGTGTTAACCAGGCGCTTCTTCACTTAGGGTCAGTGTGTGGTGTGCATTAATTTTAATTTTTAAAACCCTTTTCGTTTTGAGAGTAAGAAAAAAGTGTGTTGCGTAACTGAAAATAAATCTGCAGAGAACAGGATATAATGCTGAAATAACAGAAAATTAACAGCTACGATTGCATCTATCTAACCCAAGAAGGCGGGTCCCTCAAAACTAGTCTAAAAAAGGGGAAAAAATCTAGTCAAAACACACTGAAAAGAGGCCAATAGATCTAAGGTCGGGAGGGACAGGGATCTAAAGGATAAAGCTGCTGAAAAGAGGTGCAGATCACAGCCAAGAGACAGAGGCAAGGTGGCTGGAAAAAGGGAGGAAATCAGCAAAAAGCGGAAAGGACAGGGAGGAGGTCCTAAAGAGAGGTCTAAACAAAACAACAAGAGGTGATTTGAAAGGAAGAAATGCTGATTTAAAGGGATCTGAGGAGGAGGTTTTAGATCTGAAAAAGGGAAGGCTGAAACTCTGAAAAACAGACGGCTGAAACAGCTAAAAATCTTCCACAAAAAGTGGAGGGTACTGAAGCCCTAGGGGGCTAGGTTCCCACTTAGATGAGTAAAAACAGATCAGAACTAGGTCAAAGCGGGCTGAGACAGAGGCTGGAAAACCCTGACAGAAGCTTCAGCAAAACCCAGAAAAATTGCAGAAAAACCACTGAAAAATTGGCAGGTCGCAGGTTTTGACCTGTTTTCAGTGCAAGTCATAGAAAAGAGGCTGAAAAGTGTGACCTGGAGGTCCAGGTCACAGTTTTTGGGCTGAAAAGTGCGACCTCCTGTCCGGTTGTCTCGGCAGCAGATTTTCGGAAAATTTGCCGTCTTAGTTGCGGCTGATGTCGCTTACCTGCGCAATAGGGATAGAAACACACGGAAGTTAGAAATTTTAATGTTTTAGGGTTTTATGTGAGAAAAACAACATAAAAATAGGAAAAATAAATAGCTGAAAAGAAACCCTAGGGTCTGAAGTAGCTGGATATGCAGGAATATGAAAAAAGACAGCGGTCGTAATTTAAAACCCGTGTGGAGTTGCCATTTGTTAGTATGAATCCTTTGTCGAAGTGTACGAAAAAGGACCACTTTAGCTACGCATAACTAATAGCCCTAACAACAAAAGTGGTTGCCAATATCTTCAGATCTGTGGTTAGTTAAACAAGAAAAGAGCTGCAAAACACCAGATCTATGCATGGAAAGACATTAAGCAGTAAAAACAAGGGTTTGCTCCATATACCAATAGACAAGACAAGAACAATTTTTGAAAGAATTTTGTATTAATTGGGCACCTGGGAGGAAAACAAGAAGGCGTATCCAATTCTCCTCAGTGGGATGGGTTCTTGGAAGTCCTCAGCACTTCAGATCTAAGATTTCTCTCTCTTGTTGGTGTAGAAAACCCAATGCAAAGAATAGAGCTCAATGGGAGCTCACACAGCAAATAATGGAAAAATGTGACCAAGTGTATAGATCCAGAGTGATCTAATAGGCAACAAAAGGTGAAGAATGGTAGGAAAAACCCTCCTATTTGTAACAAAATATTGGGTCATTCTAGATCTTGGTGCATGATTAAAATAATGTTAACCAAATCTAGATCCACCTTTTATGGAATATTTTATTATATTTGTTGGAGGGAAAAGGTATTTGACTTGGGTCAAATCCCTTGATTTTTCAAAAATAAATAAATGATTTATTTATCTTTTTAAGGAAGCGGTTAGAAGATAATCAAATAAATAATGATTTATTTAATTATTTGTGGGTGATTTGGTCATATTTAACAAGGAATATTATCTAAATAAGATTTAAATAATTATTCCTAGAAAATAATAAGATAAATAAAGGTTTATCTAATTAATTTCTTTGTTTTTAAGGTTACATATTTTAGAATAATAATTAAATTATGGTTTAATTAATTATTCCATGAGGAAAATCAAACAAATATAGGTTTGTTTAATATTTCCTTTTGGGGTTTCCTGTTTAGACCATAAACGACCTAATAAATGTGGTTTATTAATTTATTTAACATAGTGAAGGCAATTTTACTTAGGGTAAAATTGGTCTTACATGGTGTACTTGGGTCCATCTAATGATAATAGGTTAGATGACCAAAAAATGGTGTAACACTAACAATTTTCGAGAACATCGGTTAAGTCAATCAACTACGGTGAATATATGTTTATTATCCAATTAAGACAATTAAGACACACCTATGTCAAAACTATGACTTAAACCAAACAAAACTCTGTAAAAGAAACCCTAAAGGTACAAAAAACAAGCCAAAGAGATAGAGAAGGGATATTCTTGTTGTTGGAGCCTACTTGATCAAGGCATAGGTTGACAATGAAGATGTGGTTGGGATAGTTATACTAGGTATCTACTTAACAACCCTTTTAAACTTGGCCCAACTACCCTTATTAGCCATGGGGTACCCTCTAGGAGGATCAAGTGAGTCTACCTGAAATCTGCCCTGGGTATAGAGAAGACGAAACCCTCTCCATACCCTATGTAAAATATCCTAAATAAAGGCCACTAAGGCTACCACCACCAACAACACATCCTCGGGGGACAATCATTAACTAGATTTACATGCAAGGGAAGGAAAACAAATATCAAAACCCCCCTGAGAGATCCCTCAAATTGAGATGTACTCCTCTCAAGTGGCCCCAAAGTGCTACAACCAAGATGCTAATAACACCATTTTTAATATGTACAAATCTCATAATCTGCACCACCAATACTAATGAAGCGAGTCATGTCACTCCGCTAGCCTCGAGTGTGAATTTGTAATTGACCCTTGTGTTAGAATGGATTCCTAGGATATATCGTTAAAAGTGAATTTACCCTCCCTATTGCAATATGCTAAGTATTTTTTGGGGTCTTGGAGCAGTTAACCTCACACTCCTATTCTAAGACCCTATCCTAGAATAATGTTGATGTGCTACCAATGAAAATAAAATATGATTCGAATAAATTTTATTATAGCATTCATTTTAAGAGGCTATTGTTTACCCAATAGGGTAGTGGCATGAAACTTATATGGTGTGAATAAAATGTTGTTAGAAGCAACCTAATTTAGCTATATGAAAATGTAATGCTTTTCTTTTCACTTCAATGAAAACTAACTATAGGAGGGTAAAGAGTATTTTCCTTTTGAAAGTGAAAATAACATATTTAAACACTCTCAATAAATTCTATGAAATTCACTAAATTTGTAACAGATCTGACCCAAGAAAACAAACCAACAAATTCACTCAAAAGAGAGCGAAAACACCACCAAGCAAGAACACAAGACACTCAAAAGCTTTAGACTTGGGATTTTGAAAATAAGATAACTTTGCAAGCAATCAAAAGAAAGCTAATGAAGAGAAAATGAATGATGCAAATCAAGTAAGGGTTGTAGCTAAATGTATAAGAGAACAATGATATACAAAGGTAAAAAAACCAAAAACCCTAGTTCAAGGAGAAAATAGAAAGGAATGGGAGGAAACAAAAGATCTCAAATATGATAGAGAGATTAGATAAAAACACTTAAACAAACCTTTCTGTTCAATATTTGCACAACCAGAACAAATTAAAGACAAAATCACCACGAAACGCAAGCCAAATCAAGCACAAGAATTGGATGAAAACTCAACAAAGAGAAAGCAACCAAATCAAGTCAAAATGCACCAATAGAAAATGGATCGAGATTCATATATAGACTACATACAAAAAAAAAATACATATCTGAAAAGCGAGAACCAGGCCTTGAGGAAAAGAGCCCAAAAAACAAGCACAAGAAAGCTTCAAGGAGACCCTAAAGCATGGACAGTGAATGGATCAAACTCAAAATGAATATAAAAGTTAGATCTGAGATGAATATGAGCTACTAATGACAGTAATACACATATCTATAAAGTTTAGAACAAATAAAAACAATAAAAATCCAAATCCAAGAAAAATATATTTGAATAAGAACCCTAGGACTTAAAAGAAGGCGAATCCAACACAAGAACTTGAATATGAAATAGAAAAAAAAAATCTTGAATGAGACAAAAAGGCTAAGCACAAATTGGAAGGATCAAAACAAGTCCTGTAGGATAAGTCCTAAAAAAACCCAAATATAAGGTATCATTGCTAGGACATAGTTATTAACTGTGCGAAGATCTTCGTAGGGAAGATAACTAACACCTTGCAAAAATAACTATTTTCACTTTGTTAGCTATTGCAAGCGTATTGATACAGGTGGATATTGGTGGCCACCCACCTATTCCACCTAGAACTCCAATCAGTTTCATCAGTTTCCTTGTTTATAGCATAATTTACTATTTTTAGCAGTTTTTTCGGGTCCTAAACTTCTGGAGCAGTTTTGACCCCATTAACGACACTATTTTGAGGTCCACGGTATGGAAAAAACTGTAGTACTTGGAGAGATTGTTCCAATGATATATCGTATGCACCAAACATAGATAATATAACCATGTTATGACCCCGGGGAGTTGGCTTCCCAACTAACCCCAACGAGGCCCACAAACTCTTGGCGTTCCATCTCCCGAGGTTAGGGTTTTGGTTGTTTAGGGTTTTCCCATTCTGTTCAATAATAAAATGGCCCTTGAGCCTCATTGTAACATGGTTGAGACACATGTAGCCGCTTGTTAGAGTGGGGTCCCTTGGGTACACTTTTTGGTATATTTTTGTATAAGTTTTGTATATGCGAGCTGTGCTAATGAGTCAAGGGGCTTTGGGGCAGGTCAAAATCCCTATTTTTATGTAAAAAGGTTTAAGAGGAAACTGTGGGCCTCAATCCATGGTTTGAGACTATAGTCTTTGCGCACTAGAATGATATAAATAAATAGATCATGTCTAAGGAAGTAATGTAACCTGATATGATGTTATGATCTGAATGTTTATGCGTTTGTAATAATTTTGTAAGGGTTTCAATCTGGGTTGGGTAGAAAGGCTCTTGTTGGTTTTATGTGCAGAGACCTAGTCCTGGATATGTGCGGACTTCGCAGGCTATTCGCATGGAAAGGTAAAGTGTAAGGGAATGTATGATGTACTGAATTGATCTGAATTAATAAAAGGACTGATTTTTGCGGAAAACATTGTGTTATCGATATGAATTATCTAGCTATCTTGTCATTACCGTAGGCCCTTTTGCCAAATGGGGCATAGATTTTATGACATGTAACCCTCACTCGGTTGGGGGGCATGCTTATATAATCGTTGTCGTGGACTACTTCACTAAGTGGGCCGAGGCGATGCATACATTAGCTATCGATGGTAAGAAAGCCACTCAATTCATTTTCAACCATGTAATTATGCATTTCGGAGTTCCTCAAGCCATCATCATTGATTATGGCACTCATTTTCGGGACTGCATGATGGCAGAGCTGACATCAAAGTTGGGCTTGCGTCCTAACAGCTCAATGCCATACTACCCTCAGGCGAATGGCCAGGTTGAGGCCGTGAAAAAAGTACTTGTCACGATGCTTCAACGAACGATTGGTATTCAAAAATCCAATTGGCATCTCCAATTGTTCTCAGCTCTCTGGGCCTATCGAACGTCTGTAAAGAGCGCAACTGGATTCACACCTTTCCAGTTGGTGTATGGTCTGGAAGCGACTTTTCCGGTTGAATGTGAGATCCCTTCGCTGAAGTTGGCTGTAGAATTACTGCCTGACACTTCCCTAGAGGAAGAACGTCTCCTGTACCTAGAACAACTGGACGAAACTCGCCACTTGGTTGCTTTGGTTATCGAGGCATAGAAAAAGCGGGTTAAGGCTCATTTTGATCAAACGGTTTCTCCATGTTCTTTCATCGAAGGGGACCTCGCCCTCTTATATGACCAAGCACATGATAAACTTGGAGTGGGAAAATCCCATCCCATGTGGCATGGGCCCTATATCGTAAAACGTGCATTAAAAAACGAGGCCTATGAGCTAATCAATTATGAATGTATTCCTCTGGCGCAGCCTAGAAATGGACTGTTCTTGAAGAAGTACTACACTCGAATTATTCTTGTGTGGTGTGTGTACATAAGTGAGTGATTTCATTTTTTGTACATGTGTGGTGTGGTGTGGTGTGCTTTGTAAGCGTCTTTCTGCTGATTGGGTCTTCCTAATTGTGCAGATGTCTATTACTCCTTTTGTAGGTTTCGCGGATGGTGCCTCCCGCAGTACCAGGAATCCGTCCTCGGCAGCCTGGGTAATCTACAATCTTGCTGGTGAGTTAATCAATTTACAAGGTGTTTGTCTAGGGCCTACCACAAATAATGTCACGAAATATAGTGTCATTTTGGAATTATTGAACAAGGCTGTTAACCTCGGTATTGTGCATTACTTGTATATTTGGACTCACAGCTTGTAGTGTTACAACTCAATGGTTATTATTCGGTTAGGAACCCATCCATTTTACGACTGTACCTATGTATTCGTTTACTGGAAAGAAATTTTGATTACATTACATATCAACATATACACAGACACATGAATGCGTTAACATATGCAGTAGCTAACATGGTTTTAGATAGACATTTACAAAACTTGTAAAAAACATCATCATATGTAAAAATATCCATCCAGAAATAGATATATATATATATATATATATATATATATATATGTCGAAATGTTTGTAGTTTCTTTGCATCACATAAAATTCAAAAAATATACATGTCTGTTTTAATAATAGCCGAAGACAACATGTCTCTCAAAAATGTGCAAATGAAAAGCCTAGATGACTAATCAGCATGGTGCTCATGGTAGAATGTCATTGCCCGCACCAATCGCCTCAGTAAGTGATGAAGGTGACTAGGCACCCCCACAGTGTTCCTCTGATAAGCCAATGGGATGTCTACTAGGTGAGCATAATCTGGGATCCCACGGGTGATTCCCTCCAAGTTCTGGACTAGCTCACTCCCCTCGCCACCCTCGCCTTGAGGGTCATAGGCGAGAGGGGTCCTCTGTGCGATCGGCGACATCCCGGCGGGCCTCTCTGGGCCAACATCTGCATACACATAGGATTTTTTGTTAGGACATGCATGTATACCCCAAAAAATCATAAAATACATAAAATCAAAAAGAGTCTTACCCAGATCCTCATCCCAGTCTTCTCCCTCAGGGAGTGGAAGATCTGGGTCTCCCGTGAAGTCGGTATCGGCATAAGGCTAGTCCTCTACAATGATCAGTTGTCGCCAAAGCCATACGAAGAACTCCTGCCTCCATGACATTTGCTGGCCCCCTCCTACTCTGGGCATCAGAGCTGCCCATCGAGCCATTCGTGGCTCTCTCAACGATGGATCGGTGACTATCACCCCCTGGCCCTGGAAGATTGGTAACCGTTCAAGGATGAACGATACCAAGATAGATCTGTACCCAAACTGCTTCAGTTTGGTCTTCTTATACTTCGTCAACTGCCATTTGATATTCATTGTTACGGCAGTGGCCCAATCGAATAGTGTCGAGTTCATGCATTCTGATGTTAGGAGGAGCTGTGTTTTAGTATCCTCATGCGGCGCCTGCAACCCCGTAGCCTGCATAATGGTATGGAGCACCACCCTGAGTGCTAGATTGGGAACCATGTGGATGTCGACCTTCCCGCTACCTGATCCGATTCGTGCCCCTAAGCACACTCTTTCCATCACCATTGAAATTTTTTCACCAGATGGCCTAGTACCTATCAAGATCGGGACTGGACCTCTGCGAGACAGTCTAGTTATGAAGTAAACATGGATACTTCGAGCTCTAACACTTGGTCTCGAATCCTAAACTTCTCTTCGTTCTCGTCCCAAATACTGATCAAGTACTTCAGCAATTTAGGTTGTGCCCTGAGACATGGTGTCAAGAAGAACTTTTTTAAGCCGTAATCCCAGAGAGCGTTCATGCATTGCTCGTTCTCCATGGCCATTTCATCTTCTTCACTATGCTCCCTTTCTTTCTATTCGATCACCATTGTGGCTTTGTACCTGCACCAAAATGGTCACAAACACTTCATTAGATCCCTTCAACACTCAAAAATCCAGTTGATTGGTTCATTTTTTGTAAAAATTGAGTGGAAATTTAGGTTGCGCCATTGGCGGGAATGTTTTGCTAACAGTTGTGCCAACTGGCGCAACCCCTTTGAAAAAATGAGCCAATTGGCGTGGGTCCGTGCCCCATGCCCGCGCCAATTGGGGGAGCCCTAAATTTGAAAATATCCCCTCAGGGATTCCAAATCACAGTGGAATTCTATAAAAAATGGATTAAAACATAGCTAAGGGAGGCGTCTCTTACCTGGAAAAAACAAGAATTGAAATGGTGCACTGGATCGTCCACAATCGTCACCGTAAGTTCGCACAGGAAAAACTCACTGTTGCTCTCCACAAGAGGTAAAATGTAAAAGTAAATATTTTTTTACTATTTTTGTCATATTTATAACTTTTCAAAATCAGATTAGGTTTTGAAGCTTATTTTTCAAATATTTTATTATATTTTGTCGAAAAATGGGTTTTACGTTTGCTTTCTTGTGCAGCAACAGGTTTTCATGCGACTAGGATGACGATACAAGTTGTATTTTATACTTTTTTGGACTCGGTAAAAACACGAAAAAGTCACTTCTAGAGTCATCTTTCAGCTCTTTTCTGACTCTCTAAACATGAAAAGATTTTCAAGTCGCTTGTTGTTTTGATCTCGTTAAATTGGCTGTGAAACGACATCTACCCAGTATACGTTTACCCCTTTTTTGGGATGGGATAGATTATTTACAAAAAGGAATACCCTAGCCTATCGCGGCTAGGAGGTTTTCTCAGACACAATTTTCTACCTTTTCGGATCTGAGGAACTATATACGAAAAGGGACTGTTGGAGTTTACTTTTCTGCTATCTTTTCAAACTCTCTAAACATGAAAAGACGTCGAGTTCTTCCTTTGTTAGACTCGTTAAAACCTGATGACATCGGATTCCATCGTAATTATGATACTCGAGTTCCTCCTTCTTAGGGCTCGTTAAATGTACTAGGTTGGATTTTTCCGAAGGACAAACTTATATCGCAAGCATATGCTATCCCCTTCAAGCTTGTTTTCAAAAATAATTGGGGTACTCGCCAGAAATGGTGGGGAAAAATGAAACCAGTACCATCATCGTGTCGGTAGTATGTCGCTCTTGAACATAGAACTTGTCTGCATTCGTGTCGGGTTGGGGACATCTCATCTCGTTTTATGCTTGCCTCCATGGGTTTGGGTTATCCTTTTGACCTCTCATCTGCTCTTTTCCTTGTCGTCATGACCTCAGATATTTTGATGTCAAATACTACCAAATCCAGTGTCATGCCACCGATATGTTCAAGAGAAGTTGACCTCTGCAGTTTCAACCCTCCTCTGATTCTCATCTGATCCTGACTCACAAACATTATGTTCCTCTGTCTCGCGTCGATGATGTGGGAAACAATATGGCCCACCTTCGATCAAGGTCACTTCCTGTCGACTTCAGCTCATTATCCAGGAAGCTAATCTAGAGACTCCCTTCCGGTACCTTGGGACCTGCATGCCTCAATGGCAGTTTCTTCGCATTCGACACAAGGTTTTCATCATTGGCCTTCGATCGAATGATTTTGCGGGTGTTCAACGCCAGCTCACTGTTCACATTTTGTGGATTGTACCTCTAGTACCTTAAGGGCCATTGTCATTATTGATGGTTCCTCTCGCGTCTATTAACGGCTTTCATTATTGGCTGGTAATCCAACGATGTTCTTGCATGTTTAACGCCAACTCACATATTCACATGCTTGAACTTGTACGCTGTTTGGGTTGAGATGGAGCGCATGACCCTGGGTTTTGTCTGATGGAATCCAGGCTGTAGGTTTTTGTGGATTATCATGATTGGTTACATGAATCATTGATTGGATGGTTGCGACCATACCTGAGTCTACTTATTGATCCTTTCTGGATGGCTGCGTCCATGCCTTAGATCCTGATTATTGTATACTTTATTATGGATGGCTGTGCCCATACCACATATTATGTATTTGAGATATCAGTTGTATTTGGATGCAGGTTTTCCGACGGCTATGTTTTTAGTTGGGCACGTTCTCATAAAGCATTTCACCCCTCTCTCTCTCGGGCCTCATTCTTTAGGCGGCACCTGTTACACAGTAATTTGTCACCGTCCCTAAAATTCCCCGTCCCGCACATTGGAGGGCCTTTTCCATGACCTGTGAGCAGTGACATAACCTGAAACCACTTTCATGGCATCCCCCTTGATAAGGAAAATCATTCCTCTGAAGAAAGTTTCCTTGGAAAAACCCTAAAAACTAATCTTTTGGCCTTGGTGCGACTAGCCAGTTCAGCCCTCGCGCCAATGGGGAAAATCCACCAAAGAGGGTGTGCCAACTGGCAATCTGTCCTAGTGTCTTTCTCGCACCAAGCTTAATAAGGATTGTTTTTTAAAAATAAATGGCGGAAGTTTGATTCCATCAAACTCTTGAACGAGTCTCTAAAATGAGTTGGGAAGTTTGGCTCCGGATCTCCATGTATGGGAGGTGGTTTTCCAGCTATCATGGAAGCTTCCTTGAGGATAGGGCCAACCCCACAATTGTAGGGATCCCAACTCGCCTTCCACCATCTATATAAGCTTGTTTTTTTCCCTTAGCAAGCTAGAAAAAAGAGTTGAATCTGTAGCAAGGAGACTATCACCAGATAGCCTTTGAGAGCCAAGCCAAAGAGAGAGAGATTTGTCCCAATTCTGACGAGCTTCATTGAGACATGCTCCACTGTCTGCCCCGCCGAAGGAAGATCCAGCGTCAGAGCTTTGGGTTGTATCTTTCCTTTGTTATTATTAATGATAAGCGACTTTGATTATGGTTTCATTCATGTGTCTTTATCTTTGATGCAATGAATTACATCCTCTCTGACTGATGTATGGTTACAAGATTTAGATTCTATGCTGTGTATCGTTGTGTTTCTTCACATGTGTGCAGGTGTCCGGACGTGTTAAGCGGAAGGATCGTGATATGCCAAAGCGAAGGACGGGAAGCGTCATCCTTTCTTCGACGACCATTGCATAGGACCTGAGGTAGGCAACTCATTATGTTTTGTCGTTTTTGTAACTAGAGACCTGCATCACTGCGTGACTGATTGTTGCTAGACCCGATCTGGGCTAGTAGGGATCGACTCTGTCCATAGAGGGGATTTACCTCTCCAACACTTCGATACATAGATTACATTAAATATCCCATCTCTTCTAATAAAATGTATGATCCTAGGGTTCATAGCTTTCGAACATCGAATTATATAAAATTTAATTTTATCATTGTTAAAAGCTTCAATTTCTTTCAAAATTTGAAAACCACTTTTCTTGTCATTGAATATTACATAACACTGAATACTTTGGGTAAATTATCAAGGATGAATCAGAGTAATACACCTCAAGTTATATTAGGATTGTTGATATAATTATGAAAATAAGGTGGTGATATCCAAGAATCAACACAATATCTTGAGAAGTAGTTAGAAACTAAGTTATTTCCCATTGTAATCATTCATCCTTGTACTTTCAACCTAGTCTAACTGACCCCTAGATTAACTTTGTATTCCTCAACACGTAAATTTATGTAAGTATAATTTATCATTATTTTTAAAACATGAAATCCTTAAATCAACGATTTATTCTCAAATTTGTATATTATTTTACCCTCCTTTACTTTACTTCCTTACTTCTTCTTTTTTTATAGTCATATACATTCCCGCATCTTTTATTCCTTTATTTCCTATTCATAATGACACTCTTTCCTTTCTCCTTTATTTTGCCGTTTATTCTCTCTTTCTCTACTTATTCTCATCATCTTTTGTATATATATATATATGTATGCTCTGATACCATGTATAAAGCCCTAAATTTTCACAATTAACAATCATTAACAAAATTGATACTACACAATCCAGAGTGAAATTTCTGAAATAGAATATATCAATTCACTATTGAATACTTACCTACAACAGTGTTTGAAGATGTTCCTGACCCGCCATGGCTCTCGCTCCTGTTACCAAACCTCCATTTTCCTCCCAGCCTATCTGGGGTCTACCTCTCCGGTCCCCAGATTCAGAAGACAAGTCTTCTAGCCCCCGTGCCCAAAACTCCAATAACAATCAAGATCACTCTATGATTTTGTTAGAACTCATTGTTCATATCTTCCACAGTTAGAAATCTTCTGACAGCATCCGAGTCAGTTTTTCCACCTCACTCACCCATGCCCCTCAAGTTTCCCCCCTTCTCCTTTTATACACAAAACCTCTTTCAAGATATTTATTAAAATATCCTCTTTTAATAAATATCTTAGATTTATATTAAAATATTATTTAATGAATATCTTGGATTCCTAAAATATCTTGGATTTATTAATAAATATCATTATTTAGTAAATATTTTTATTAAAATATCATCTTTTATTTTCATAAGTCAATGCTTTTATTTTCCTTTGAATAATATATTAGTTATATTATTATAGTGGTAGATATAACTTTTACCTCACAATACATTCATTATATTCTGGTGAGTTAGGTATTTACTCAATACTTCAATAATTCACTCATTACCCTACACTGAGACTTTTCATAATTGATTAGTGCATATACTAGTGTCATACACGTGACACATGCATACGTAGCTATCATACGCATGTCTCATATGCATGCTAATATTTCTATGTTCCCTATAGCTCGAGTTGGGTCATTACAAGTTTCTATGAGGACCGATGGCATTCCCTTGATATATTCCATCATCCACATTGTTTGTCTTTCGTTCCAAAGCATTCCGACAACTTTCGGAAAGCTGAGTTATTTTTGGGCTTAACTCAATTAATTATGCTCAAGGTGGCATTCCGGGAGGAAAACGTGATAGAACACCTTAGTGTAATAGCTCGTTGGAACCAGGACGAGAATACCTACATGATGGGATGGTTGGACAAGAGTTTCAGTGACCTGAGGAGACATGGTAGCTGATTTACTCTTTTTTGCATTAAAAAGGAATATTTTAATTGGAAAATAAGAGGGAAAAGTGCTCTATGATTAAAATAATAATAAAATAAGGCTCTAGAAGGATCCATGAGATCTATAAAGAGAAGAGGAGGAGACCATTGAGGAATATCTTGGATTTGATATATTTTCTTGTATGTGAGGTTGAGACCCATGTTCTCTTCTCCATTGGTAACCCCAAGACGGAAACCCTCAGGTGTATTGTCGAGTGTTGGACGAAAATCCAACTCTCTTTGAGGAGACTTCATTCAGAAGTTTCACAGATCTTCAGGGATATTGGAGTGAGGATCATTCAGATCTTCAACTGGTGATTCATTGTATTTCAGTGGATTCAGTGGTAGTTGTTGCCAGAGGGTGAGTGCAACAGTTCAGTTTTGGAGGCCAACACAGTGCAACAAATCCTCGAGGCCGAATTATATCTCATGTCATGTCAGTTGTTTATCTTTCCCGCATGTAAACCCCAGTTATGTTATAATAAAGTTGAGATTATTTACTGCATCTTTGTGTTATGGAATTGCATGAACTTTATATGTCTTATTTTACATGGAAATATTCTGTTAAATAAATGTCGATTTTACGACAAAATGTTGGGTTAAGTTATTTCCAACAAATTTAGGCATAATATCCCATTCGGGATATTACACTTTGGAAGAAAATGATGTTATGGATTATGTGCAGGGAAATGTGGTGGAACCTCCTTCAAATGCACCGGCTGCTACTAAGGCAAAGTATAAGAAATGTGAGGTCAAAGCTAAGAAAATCATTAGAGACTCCATTCAAAAACATTTGGTTTCTTACATTTCTTATTTGGGCACATCTAAGGAGATATATGACAATTTGGTTGGAATGTTCAAAGCAAACAATGAAAACCAAATCCTCTTTCTCAAGAACAAGTTGAAGTACATCAAGATGGATAGAGAGGAGTTTATCCAATCCTACTTCATGAGGATTACCGAAATCAAGAATGATCTTCTATCTATTGGAGAAGTTGTTGCTGACAGGGATCTCACTCTTATTTCTCTTGGAGGTCTCCTACGAGCTTAGGATGTGTTCAACACCATATTCTTAACAATGATAGGGTTGTTGGTTTTGACGAACTATTGACTAGATGCACTCAAGAAGAGATGAGGATGATGGAGAGAGACAAGCCTTCAAATGGAAATGAGCCCACTGCATTCTCTGCTCATGCTAAAAGGAAGAACGATGTTGGTTCAAAGAGACAAGGTCAAGGATTCAAAGAAGGAAGAAAGGGAAGATGCTTCAATTGTAACAAGTTTGGCCACTATGCTAGAAAATTCCCTCATAAGAAGGATACTCCACGAAATGACAACAACAACAACTGCAACAATTTCAAAGGCAATGGCAATCAAAGGAACAATAGGTTCAACAACAAAGGAAAAATGAATGCTCCCATGGCTCGATATGGAAATGGTCGACCTCCCAAAAGGTCAGGAAACTCTAGGTATGAGGAAACTAATGTTGTAGAAAAAACAAAAAGAAGTTTATCTTATTTCTGCCGTCACTACTGTATCTCCTCCAAACACTTTGGATAATTAGTTGATTGATAGTGGTGCCTCAAGGAACTTCACTGGGTACAAGGAGGCCCTCTCTAATTTGATTGAAAAGAAGACTAATTTGGAGATCATACTTGGAGACAATGCCACCTACCCCGTGAAAGGGATAGGGACTATCACTCTTCACTTAAACCAAGGTCAAATCCTTCATCTTCAAGATGTATTGTATGTACCTGATTTGAAAAAAAACCTAGTATCTATTTTTGCAATGGAAGATAAATGCTTCAAGGTAGCAATCATTGATGGGAAGGTACGTATTTTGCAAAGGAACCCAAGAGATGCATTTACACTTTGATTTAGGGTTGGAGGTCTCTATCAGGTTGGAGGAATTCCTTTCGGAGCTATAACATGCGATATTTCTCTTCAATCAAAATTATGGCACCCGAGGTTTGCTAACCTTCATTACAAAGCCTTCCCTGATGTAAGGAAGATGGTCACAAGTATGCCCGAATTCAACATGGATCATGAAGGAGTTTGTTAGTTTTGTGCAGCTGGAAAACATACAAGGGGACCATTCCCTTCAACTTTCAAGTGAAATTCAAACTACCGACATTATTCAATTGGTCCATTCTGATCTATCTGGTATGTTTCCTGTAACATCTTTGGGAGGATACTCATACTATGCAATTTTTGTAGATGACTTCTCTCGCAAAACATGGATCTATTTCTTTAAGAAGAAGGACGAAGTGTTCAAATGGTTCCGCTCTTTCAAAGCCTTGATAAAAAATCAGACAGGGAAGAAGATCAAAATATTGTGGACCAATAATGGAATCGAATATGAATCAAATGAATTTAATGACTATTGTAGAGATGCTGGCATTAAGAGGGAGACCACTACTGCATATACTATTGAGGAAAATGGAGTTTTCGAAAGGAAGAATTGAACCATCATAGAGGCTACCTGTGCTATGCTTCATGACCAAGGCCTATCAAAGTTTTTATGGGGAGAAAATTCCAACATTTTCATATATGTTCAAAATAGATGCCCACATCAAGAATTGGACTTCAAGACACCCGAAGAAGTTTTCACCAGTAAGAAACTTGATGTTTCTCAGTTTAAAATTTTAGGTTGTCCCATGTATTTTCATGTGCTGAAAGAGAAAAGAAACAAGCTAGATGCATTTGGGAAGAAAGAAACATTTGTGGGCTATAGTGAAACTTCGAAGGCATATAAAATCTATGTGTCTGGTCAAAGAGAAGTTGAAATAAGTCATGATTTCACCTTCGATGAATATTCTACCCTTTGAAAAGTTATAGATCTTCCGATTCCAAGGAAGGACAATGATGATGATGCAAGAAAGGATGAATTTTCATCTGATGAACCGATGCCTGATGTTGAAGGCCCGATGGATCCCATTGATTTACTTTCTGGTGAACCCTCTACCTCAAGGAAAAGACCTTTGTGGCTCAAAGATACTCTCGAAGATGTTGAAATACATGTTGCACCAAGGGGGACATTTCGTGAAAGCAAGAAGTCGAACAGGTACTAAAGGTACTTAGCCGCACTGAGTACCATTGTTCAATCTAAGCCATGTACATTCGAAGAAGTTGTGAAGCACCATGTATGGAAGGATGTGATGAATGAAGAGTATGAATCAATCATGAAGAATGATGTCTGGCATGTGGTTCCTAGACCCAAGGACAAGTCTGATGGGAATGCTGAAAATTTCAATGCCAGGTTCGTTGCTCAAGGCTTCTCTCAAAAGGAAGGAGTGGACTGTGATGAGATATTTTCACCGGTTTCCCAATACACCATTATCTGATCTATCATTTCTCTCGCTGCATCTCAAGGATGGAGCTTACACCAAATGGATGTCAAAATTTATTTCTTGCATGAGTAATATATGCGGATAAAGGAGCGGACCCACACACCTAAAGTCAAGCTTTCCCACGTAGTACCACCCTAGAACCAAATGGTCAATAAAGGAGATCCCACAGGACTAAGATGCAAGGGTAACACCAAAAAGAGATCAAGGGGACAGGAGCACAGACTAAGCCCGCTCTTTCCGCCAAATCCCCCCATCAATACATGCCAACAAGTATCCATGATAAGTAAACCCAATACTCAATTGCCAAATGACAAGACATAGCTTTAGATTCGAGAGGCCCACCTTCAAACATACGATCAATACAGATGGGTAAGGGACCACATGGCTGGCTTGGGTGGCAGAGAAATGGCACAACGAGCTAGTAGGAGGTTGCAAGGGGTTGTTGACTATCGGTTGATGTCCATCATGGAGAAAAAAATTCTGCTAGGGATATCACTCACGAAGTGGTGGGTAACATCTAGCTCCAACTGGGACGTGATCTCTTGAAGAAGTGGCTCCAAAGTCGTCAATGAATCAATTCCTCAATGAATTACTAGGGAGGCAAACCTACTTCCTCCCCGGAAATAGCGCCAGAAATGTTACCACTCAAACCAGTAGGGGACCTAAAGGGGTTCCTAATAGGGTGTTAATTTTGGGAAACTAGGTCCAAACTCCATGTTGCATTTCTCATATGATGATGATTATATTTTTGTTGGATTCATCTTTTGGAGAGGTGCAAAATTGATCTAAAGATCATCTTGTTTGGATGAGCATAACTTATATTTTGAATTTATTTTCCACACGTGCAAATTGACAAGGTCGGCCAAATTTGTAATGTAGGCTCACAAGCCCCAATAGATGTGTCACACACCCTCATTGATGGATATAAATTGGAAAGAGATGATGCTCATTTCATCATCATCTCATCACACATTCTTCTTGTGATCTGATTGGTTCGTACAGCCTAGGAGACGCTTCTATCCCTCACACATGTGAATCTGGAGCTGCTGAAATTTTCGGACTGTTTTAGGGATTTCTAGACAGTGTTGACTTTAGGTCAACACTTGAGCTTTGACTTCGATTTCAGCACAAAAATTATGATTTCTTGAGGCCGCATTTGAGGGCACAAAAATCAAGGAGAAGCATTTACTTTGATTGGTGACTGTGGACTGCACCTTTGACCGCGACGTTGACTTCTGCATTGACCATTTGTTGTTGACTTACGTTGACTTTTTGGAGTTGTCTTTGAGGGGTGTGTGTGACACTTGGACGAAGGCTGATTTTTCATGTTGTGAAGTTGGTTTGGCCAACTCAAGTCTTTGCTGGCTAGGGCATCCTATTGACTGTTGTAACAAACATTTCTCTTTATATTTGCTAGACAAGAAGAATTACAAATTTTGATATATTATTTCGCTTGTCTTATGTTGATCTATTATTATGTTCTATTAGCATTTTACTTTCATGTTTATGTGATTGCTAAATATGAATTGGGCCTTAAAGAAGATTGAAGTAAATTACATTTAAGCATAGAACATACCATGGTTATCTAAATTTAACATGGTATCAGATGTAAGGTTGTAGGAATTTACAGGGCAAGTTCCATAGATCAAGAACCAAAGGTCACCGCTCACAAATAGATCACAAATTAGTACACCAGTATAATCACGTGGTTAAAACCCTCAAAGAGGGAAACAGTCCACGGCCTGAGCCAACGCAACCACTTCAGGCAATTTATTAATATAAAAAGAAAAGTTACATATGTTTCTCTCATAAACGGTTACCGGACAAATGACCCTCCATGCTCTTTAAATAGAGATCATGGACCAATCAGGTTTTAAGCCACGGATCAAGTGTCATTAATACCGAGGTGAGAGATAACCATCGGATCACTACAAATCGTGATCATCAGATTATAAGTTATAAATTTACATGGTAAAGAAACACACTTTACCTAACTCTACACTAAACTAAGTTATCCTTAACTATTTCCTATGTGTCGGAATATCCTAACATCCACCCTTAAGAACAACTTGTGATAGGATTGAAGGATTTACAAAGGTGACACAAAAGGAGCCTATTTCCTATGTGTCTAAATATCCTAACATCCCCCCTTAAGAACAAATTGGGATAGGATTGAAGGATTTAAAAAATTGACACAATAGGAGAAGGAAAGAGGCATTAGAGCCTATCCCCCCTTAATGACAACTTTCCTGAGCTCCAAGCATGGATTGAAGTTTGGTAAACTTCGCTTCTGTGAGAGCCTTTGTAAAGATATCGACTACTTGATCATTGGTTGGATAGTACTGCACTTCAAGAACACGATCATGAATGAGCTTTCTGATGAAGTGTATGTGGATTTCAATGTGTTTCATACGCTGATGCTGAATTGGATCTTTACATAGCTGAATGGCACTCTGATTATCACACCAAAGTGTAGTTGGATGTTGCTGATGAAGACCAAATTCAGACATAATCTAACGAAGTCACATGGCTTCCTTGCTGGCTTCAATTGCACCATGATACTCTACTTCTGCTAAAGAAAGAGAGATGGCACTTTGTTTCTCACAAGACCAAGTAATAGGTCCTGAACCAAGAGTGAATACATATCCTGCAGTAGACTTTCGATCATCAGGGTCACCAGCCCAATCAGAATCAGTGAAACCAATCAACAATGGAGATGCTCCTGCACTGCAATGAATCCTGAACTGAATTGTACCTCGAATATATTGAAGTATTCTTTTAGATGCTTTCCAATGACTTTCATGAGGTTGGTGCATAAACCAAGCGACAAGACCAACGGCAAAGGAAAGATCAAGACGGGTATCGGTTAGATACAGAAGTTTACCAACAAGTTGACGATATAAGGTAGCATCAACTTCAGGGGTAGTACAAGTGACTAAAAGCTTGACTCCAGACTGAAAGGGAGAAGGCGTTGGCTTACAGTCTTCCATGTGAAAGTGGTGTAGAAGATCACAAGCATACTTGGACTGAGAGAGGGTAATGCCTTCCTTGGATTGCAAGACCTGAAGACCAAGGAAATAATGCAAGTGTCGTAAGTCTATCATTTCAAACTTCTTTTTGATGCTATAATTCACATGGTTTATATGGCTTGGATCACTACCAGTAAGGATAAGATCATCAACATAAATAACAAGGATGGTGAAGGACTTACCCACTTTCTTGGTGTAGATAGTGTTGTCAGAATGACACCTAGAAAAGCCATTATCTAATAGAAATCTATCCATTTTGGCATACCAAGCCCGAGGAGCTTGTTTGAGACCATAGAGAGACTTCCTAAGGTGAAAAACAAGGCTGGAGTCTTTTTGGATAAAGCCAGGGGGTTGTTCCATGTAGATTTCTTCATGCAAATCTCCATGTAAGAAGGCGGATTCAACATCCATCTGATGGAATTCCCATTTAAAGGAGGCAGCATGGGAAAGAACAAGGAGGATAGAATTCACTTTTGCAACAGGGGAGAAGGTTTCAATATAGTCAATGCCTTCAACTTGTGAAAATCCTTTAGCAACAAGACGAACTTTATGTCTATCCACTTTTCCATCTAGTCCAAACTTGGTTTTGTAAACCCATCTGCATCTGAAAAGTTTTCATCCTTTTGGAAGAGGAACAAGATCCCAAGTATCGTTTGCCAATAAGGAACGATACTCTTCATTCATAGCTTCATCCCAATCTAGATGACCAGAGGCTTCTTCAAAGGTTTCTAGATCAAGTTTTTCTGGAACCTGAGCCAATAAGGAAGAGGCTCTTTCGAACTGAGAACGTGTACATCGTCGATCGGTAGGGTCACCTACAAGAGAACTTGCTGCATCCTGAGTAGAGCGGACCCATATTGGAAGCAGTGGAGTATAAGGAAAAATTTAAAGAGGTGGAGGAGGATTGTCATCCTCGCTGTCATCATTTGAACTAGAAGGAATGCTATTAAAAATAGAAGAGAGAGAGAGAGGCGGCACATATGCCGAATCAGGCTCGTAGGCCAAAGGTGGCACACCCACCAAATTAGGCTCGCAGGCCGATATATTTTCATCAAATTTTACATCTCTTCTAATGATTATATTTTTTGATTTTGATTGAAGAAGTATATATCCTTTGACATCTTCAGAATATCCAACAAAAATGCATTTTTCACTCTTAGGTTCTAAGGCTTTATGTTTCGCATTTGGAATATGGGCCCAAACATCACTTCCAAAAACAAGAAAGTGACGTACATCTGGTTTGATTGAGCTCCAAGCTTCTTCTGGAGTTATATTCTTTAAAACCTTGGTAGGAGTGTGATTTACTATGTAATTGGCACAGTTAATGGCTTCTGCCCAAAAATTGAGACCAAGTCCTTTAGATTGAAGCATGCAATTAGCCATTTCTTTTAAGGTGCGATTCTTCCATTCAGCTACACCATTTTGTTGTGGAGTATATGGAACAGTATGTTGCAATTGAATTCCATGCTCAGTGCAGAAGTTGATAAATTTTTTGTTAACATATTCTCCTCCATTGTCTAATCTTAACTTAAGAATTTGATGTCCAGATTGTTTCTCAACAAAGGCCTTAAAAGCCAAGAACATGTTAAAAACTTCACTCTTGAGTTTTAAGAAGTATACCCAAGTGCATCTAGAAAAATCATCAATGAAAGTTCAGAAGTACTTGCAACCAGAGAAGGAAACAATAGGAAGTGGACCACATAAATCACTGTGCACAAGCTGCAAAGGGGCTAAAGCGAGGCACATTTGTTAAAACTATCCCGATGATGTTTTCTGAGTACACATCCGGAGCAAACACCATCTTGGCAAGATACCATAGGAAGACCCGTCACCATATTTTCCTTACATAGAGTTTGAAGAGAGTGATAGTTTAAGTGACCAAATCGCTCATGCCAAATTTTGCTCACTTCATCATTGTGAGCAAAAAAAATGAAGAGAAGACATGATGACCCAAAGTTTTCAAACTTATACAACCTTGTGGAATCATCAGCAATGCCAATAGGTAAAATATGTTTAGGATCTTTGAGGTCCTTGATTACAACATCATGCGGTGAGAATTCTACTATTTTCCCTTCACCTGAATGAGTTATCTGATAAACAGAGAGAAGGTTGCATGACAAGGTAGGAACACAAAGTACATCATTAAACTAACCATTATCGAGATGAATGGTTCCAGATCCTACAACACTAAGAGATCTATCATCACCAACATAAATATGTTTGGTGTTACAATCGCTTAAAGAAGAAAACATGGCTTTATTTTTGGCCATGTGATAAGAAGCTCCAGAGTCAATGAGCCACTCATGAGAATGAGAAGAGGAAGATAAATTTAATGCATAACTAGATCTTGATGCTTGAAAACCACAAGCAAAAATTGCCATTCCTGAAGATGAAGGTGAAGAGTGCTCCAAATTGATGTTGTGCTTCTTCATTGTTGCTTCTAAGGCTTCCATCTTCTTAAAACATTTGGACTCTAAATGGCCATCACGATTGCAAAAGTTGCAATGTCTATCTGTCTTCTTTCTTTTGTTTTTATACGCCTTATCATTTTGGTGAGTTTCTTTTTTGGTTTGTGGTTGAAATTTCTTAGGACCCTTGTTTGGTTTCGAACCATACTTTTTAGGATATTTCTTCTTGGGATTCTTTTGATATGATTGTTGTTGGGCTGCTAAGGCTCACTTAGAAGAATTTCCAGAAGTGATAAGACCAAGGTGTAAGATTTTTTCTTGTTCTCTTATCAAAGAATCGCAAAAGGCATCAAAAAAGGGGTTCTTGTAGGCGGTTCCTGAAGAAATGATGGCTTCTCTAGTGTAAAGGAAGGCAGAAACAAATACAGAATATGTAGGGCCAAGCTTAGAAAAAATGCAATAAATGAGGCTACCATCTTCCTTTTTGATCTTACAACCTTCTAAAAGAATTTGAATGGTCTTGAATTTGGACAAAAAATATTCAGTGGAGGAGAAATTATTGGGGTCCAAAGTAAGCAACTCATTTTCAAGCTGGTGGGCCTTGATTTGATTTTGAATGCCAAAAACAGTTTTTAGCTTATCCAGGGCTTCATCAGGGGTGTCAATGTCAAGGATATGAAATCGAAGATCTTGAGAAATGGACATTCCTATCAACCCTCATGCTTGATCTTGTTTATTTTCCCATTTAGAAACTTTGTCATCATCGTAAGGTTTAGTTTCTTATCCTATGGAAATTCTATAAAGCTCTTTACTTCTATGTATATCTACCATGTGAGGCAGCCATTGGAAATAATTGGTGTTGTTAAGAATAATCGAGCATGCACTTTCCTTTTTTATTTTTAATTGAAGCTGAGAAAATCTAAAACTAACTGCCCCAATGGAAATATCTCGAAAAATTAGGCCATTTAAAAAAAAACGGCTTGAAAAACGGCTTCCGAATGAAGAAGTTATGCCTTTTGAAAAATCTGAGTTGTAGATGCCGAATAGTTACGGGAACGGGATCAAGTGCGGTTTTTTTTTTTTAAATTCCACCCCTTTGAACAAATTTTTTTTACAAAAGAAGCTTGAGAAGGAGACTTGAACCCAAGATCTCTATTCTCATAAACTAACCCCTCACCAAGTGAGATAGTAAAAGGATCACATTATTCGGTTTTTTTTTTACTCTTCGGTGTGCGTGCCTTTTCCTGCACAAAAAAACACAAAAACCGAGCCAAAAAAAAATGAAATGCAAAGTCTTACGATAGAATGTTATATTTTAGATTAGCCTTACCGGCAACTACCAATTTTTTCACTATTTCTGATTTCCCAAGATTGCACAAAGACGTAGGGAAAGAGCATACGTAGCGAATAAATCCCTTCTTCCTATTTCTAATTTGTCGAGATCGCATGCAGCACACAACAAAGAGCATACACAGAGAAGAGGGTCTAGATCTGGAAAATAAATAAAACCTAAAAACCGAAAATAAAAGGAGGGAACCGAAATAAGCAGAACTATTAACAAATATAATTGCAAAATAGATGCTTTATACCTCCAGATCTAAACTGTCATAACTTGGGTAGCCGGAAACCTTTTGGCATGAAATGAAAGGCATTCCTCAGTGTAATAGATGCTCCGAACACAACCAAGCAGTTCTCCAAGACCAAAAATGTTTATAAATAGTAGATCTACAAAACGGTATTCGCATGCAGTCAAACCGGCTTCGGATTTTGATCAACAACGGATGCGGCCCTTAAAATAGCTCTAATACCACGTAGGAATTTTCAAGGTAAATTCCGTAGATCAAGAACCAAAGGTCACTGCTCACAAACAGATCAAAAATTAGTACACCAGTATAATCACGTGGTTAAAACCCTCAAAGAAGGAAACAGTCCACGACCTGAGCCAACGCGGCCACTTCAGGCAATTTATTAATATAAAAAGAAAAGTTACATATGTTTCTCTCATAAACGGTTATTGGAAAAAGGACCCTCCATGCTCTTTAAATAGAGATCATGTACCAATCGGGTGCTAAGCCACGGATCAAGTGTCGTTAATACCGAGTTGAGAGATAACCGTCGGATCACTACAAATCGTGACCGTCGGATTATAAGTTACAAATGTACATGGTAAAGAAACACATTTTACCTAACTCTACACTAGACTAAGTTATCCTTAACTATTTCCTATGTGTCAGAATATCCTAACAAAGGTGAAGACAAAGCCCAAGCTAGTGTGAAAATAAATCACCGAAGAAGAAGTCTTATCAAGGACCAATGGCCTCCTCAACCTAAAAGGGTTTTAAGTCTAATGAAAATTTGACTCACAAGTTTGATTATCATGGATGGAAGATGTCTTTGGATTTGATTTTGGAAGATCAAGATGTCATGGATTAATAATTATGTGCAGGGAAAGATTCAAGAGCCTCCATCAAATGCACCGGCTGCCACAAAGAAAAAATATAGAAGAGGGGAAGTCAAGGCGAATATGATTATCAGGGATTCTATATATAAGCACTTGGTTGCTTATATCTCCGAGCTGGGCACATCTAAATAGATGTATGATAAGTTGGTTAGCATGTTCAGGGCTAGCAATGTTAATCAAGTTCTTTTCTTCAAGAACAAGTTGAAGAATGTCAAGAAGGGCAAAGAAGAATCCATTCAATCATATTTTATGAGGCTCACAGAAATCAGGAATGATCTCCTAGCCATTGGCGAAGAGGTAGTTGATCGAGAGCTTGTCCTCATTGCTCTTGGAGGACTCCCCCGTGATTGGTATGTATTCAATACTATTATTCTTAATAATAATGTAATTCCTGATTTTGATGAATTGTTGACGAGATGCACTTAAGAGGAGACAAGGATGATGGAGAGAGACCATCCCTCGAATGGGAATGGAGGTGACCCTATTGCCTTTACCGCTCATGCAAATAAGAGGAACAATGGTGGTCTAAGAAATCAAAACCATGGAAGAGCAGGGCCCAAAGGAAGGAAAGGAAGATGTTACACTTGTAACAAGCTTGGTCACTATGTGAGAGAGTGCTCCAATAGAAGGGACTCTCCTTGGGATGATGACAACAACAACTTCAGGGGGAATGGAAATCAAAGGAAGAACAGGTTCAAAGGAAAGAGGAGGGCTCCCTTTGATTGAAGTGGAAATGGCCAACCGTTCAATAGGTCAAGGAATTCCACGTATGATGAATCCAATGTTGTTGATAATAAGAAAAATGAATATATTCTTATATCTGCCCTCTCTGTTGCATCTCCTCCCGACACCCTGGATGTCTGGTTGATTGATAGTGGTGCTTCAAGGCACCTCACTGGATATAAAGAAGCCCTCACTGATTTGGTTGAGAAGGATACTAATTTGGAGATTATCCTTGAAGACAATGCCACCTATCCCATTAAAGGGGCAGGGACTGTGACCCTTCATCTATCTCAAGGTCAATTCCTTCGCTTACAAGATGTGTTGTACGTACCTGATTTGAAGAAAATTCTTGTGTCCATTTCAGCAATGGAAGACAAAGGATTCAAGGTGGTATTCATCGATGGAAAGGTACACATCTAGAAGAAGAACATCAAAGAAGCTCTTACTATTGGTTTTAGAGTTGATACACTCTATCAGGTTGGAGGAAGTCTGTTGGGGGCCATGTCATGTGACACAACTCTTCAAACCGGGCTATGGCACCGAAGGTTTGCACACCTTCATTACAAAGCCCTTCTCGAAGCAAGGGAGGTGGTGACAGGGATGCTCGAGTTTAAAGATGATCAAGAAGGTATATGTCAAGGTTATGTCGAAGGGAAGCATACAAGGGGACCATTCCCCTCGAGTGTCACAAAGACATCTGATATCTTGCAATTGATACATTCTGATCTATCTGGAATGTTGTCTATAACATCCTTGGGAGGATGTTCCTATTACATGACTTTTATAGACGAATTCTCCCGCAAGACCTGGATATATTTCTTGAAGAAGAAGGACGAAGAATTCAAATGGTTTTGAACCTTCAAGGCCTTGGTTGAAAATCAAATCAGGAAGAAAATCAAGATTTTGAGGACCAATCATGGGATCGAGTATGAGTCAAATGAATTCAATGAATTTTGTAGGGAAGTTGACTTTAAGAGGGAGACCACAACTGTGTATTACTCCCAAGAAAAATGGTGTTGTTGAAAGGAAGAATAGAGCCATTTTGGAAGTTTCCTGTGCCATGCTATATGACCAAGGTATTCCGAAGTTTCTATGGGGAGAAGCTGCAAACATTGTTGTGTATGTTCAAAATAGATGCCCGCATTCCGCAATGGACTCCAAAAATCTCGAAGAAGTCTTCTTTGGTAAGAAGCCTGATGTCTCCCATTTTAGATTTTTTGTTACTCTTGTTTATTTTCACGTGCCGAAAGAAAAGAGAAGCAAGTTGGATGGTTTTGGGAAGAAAGGAATGTTTGTGGGCTATAGTGAAACTTCAAAGGCATATAGAATTTATGTGTCTGGTCAAAGAGAAGTAGAGATATGCCATGATGTCACCTTCAATGAAAATGTTGCCCTCAAGAAAGTTAGGAATCTTCCTAGCTCAAAGGAAGACAAAGAAGAAGAAGAAGAAGAAGAAGCGGGGATGCGAGAAGAGTCGAAGGATGAACCAATGCCCGATGTTGAAGGACCAATGGATCCTATTGATCCACCTCCTTCTAATAAAAGGAAAACCTCATGGCTTAGGGACACTCTCCAAGATGCTAAGAGACATATTGCTCTAAGAGGAACATTTCGTGAAAGAAAGAAGCTGAATAGGTACCAAGGGTACCTAGCAGCCATGAGCACTATTGTACAATCTGAGCCTAGAACATTTGAAGAAGTCATAAAGCATCGAGTTTGCAAGGATGCTATGCAAAAGGAATATGAATCTATCATGAAGAATGTTGTCTGGGATGTGGTCCTGATACCGAAGGAAAAATCTGTTGTCACCTCAAAATGGCTCTTCAAGATCAAGCATGGAGCCGATGGAAGTGATGAAAAGTACAAGGCAAGATTTGTTTCCCAAGGCTTCTCTCAAAAAGAAGGCATAGATTATGATGATATATTCACACCTATTTCCCATTATGCCACCATCTGATCTATCATTGCCCTTGCTGCAACGCAAGGATGGAGTCTCCATCAAATGGATGTGAAGACTTCCTTTTTACATGGTTCAATCAAGGAAGAGGTTTATATGGAGCAACCTCTGGGGTTCGAAGTCCAAGATAGAGACTCATATGTATGCAGGTTGAAGAAATCCCTCTATGGGTTGAAGCAAGCTCCCAGGGCTTGGTATGAGAGGATTGATAGCTACTTGATGAAGTTGGGCTTCACTCGAAGGTTGATAAAGAAAGGCCTCTCATTCTAGTTTTATGTGGATGATCTCTTCCTGACAGGTGCTGACCCTCTTATTCATCAATGTAAGAGGGAGCTAGCTTCTGAGTTCGAGATGAAAGAACTAGGTCTGACGCACTATTTCCTAGGCTTGGAGGTCTGGCAAAAGCCAGGTGAGATTTTCCTTTCTCAAGGAAAATATGTTGTGACGATGTTGGAGAGATTTGGAATAGTGGATTGTAAGTCTGTATCGACACCGACAGAACTCAACTTTAAGAAGTTGTGTGGAAGCGTTGTTGGGCCCGAGCTGGGAAATCCCACTGAATATTGACAACTTGTAGGGGCCCTGATGTTCTTAGTGAACTCCCGTCCAAATGTATGTTTTGCAATGAACACTTTGAGTCAACATATGGTGCCAAGAATCTATTGATATATCTTCGGGGCACAATCAACCATGGGCTAAGATAAACTACTGGGAGTTTGAGACTCCATGGATATACAGATGTCGATTGGGTTGGCAGTGTGGTGGATCGTAAGAGCACATCTGGATGTTGCTTCACCTTGGGTTCTGCTTCGATATCTTGGATGAGAAAGAAGCAGAAATCAGTTGCTTTGAGCACCGTTGAGGCTGAATACATTACAACGATTATGGCCTGTTGTGAAGCTGTTTGGTTGAGAAATCTCTTCAGTGAGTTGTTTGGGCATGTGCTAGATACCACCATTATCCTTTGCGATAACTAGAGTGGGATTCGTCTTTCTGAGAATCCTGTGTTCCACGATCGATCCAAGCATATTGATATTAGGTACCACTTTAATCGGGATATGGTACATAGAGGCGCCGTAAGGCTCGATCACATTGGGACTGATGAGCAGGTCGCGTATATTCTCACGAAGCCCCTAGGGAAGGTCAAATTATTAACCTTTCGTGA
The DNA here is from genome assembly GCA_034641835.2 of Pinus albicaulis. Lineage (NCBI taxonomy): Eukaryota > Viridiplantae > Streptophyta > Pinopsida > Pinales > Pinaceae > Pinus > Pinus albicaulis. The sequence continues at coordinate 1,226,258,198 of CM076572.1, read as the reverse complement.
GAAGCTTGGAATCGTGGACCGACCCTATTCTGAGGGTCCCTCTTGAGTTGGACAATGAGCTCTAGGAGCTCCAGGGGGCTTGGGGATAGCTTCTTGAAGCTATAAACATGCACAGGGCTAGGTTCGTCGAACCTTATTGTGCTTCTTCCCCACCATTATGATATTGAGTTGGTTCACCCTCTCTTTGATATATGCCCTGCATTCATCCTACCCATGGATTTTTGGACTCATGGGAAGTACCTCTCATTTGGCCAATGAGGTGGGAAATGTGGATAGAGACCAATAGCAAGACCAATGGACGCATCAGAGATTTTTGTACTCTCTATGTCTAGGATGGGGATGTGTCCAACACCTTGATCTGGGATCAAGTCTGATGAGGTTCTTACCTCTAAACTGACTCTGGGTTAGTACACTAACTTCGGGTTAGTATGTGACTCTCTTGAGTCCAATTGAGGTTTTAACCTCTAAGATGACTTCGGGTCAGCAGAGTGTGATGTGTTTGTGACTCACTCTCTTTTGTTTGCCCCCAGAGCCAACAAAGCATGTTACAACAAGATGACAAAGGATTGCAGGATGATGATATATGATAGTACAATATGGTACTGTATGATAGGATGGTACAGATGGACAGATTGAGTTCTGCCTAGTAGAGAGGGTGTTAATTTTGGGCAACTAGGTCCAAACTCCATGTTGCACTGCTCATATGATGATGATTATAATTTTGTTGGATTCCTCTTTCGAAGAGGTGCAAGATTAATCTAAAGATCATCTTGTTTGGATGAGCAGAACTTATATTTTGAATTTATTTTCCACACATGTGCAAATTGAAGTAAATTGCATTTAAGCATAGAACATACCATGGTTATCTAAATTTAACATAGGGCAACTGTTAGACCAAGGGCAGTGGTGGATGCTTAGCCCACTGTCACCACGGCTAAGACTCTTTGCTCTTTATGAACTTTCATTGATGGGAGGAGTCTCGATGTTTTGGGAAGCCACTTATAAAGGATATGTCAATGAATGGATATGAAGTGATCCCAAAAACCCTTTCCCAAGGAGGAGATGAAGAATGGTACTTGCTAAATTTTTAAGCAAGGGGCTTGTCTTCCAGTGAGAGGGGGTGAGGATAAGGGAGAGCGGTACAACTTGAAAGGGTACTTCCTGATCCCTAAAATCCTATATAAACTTGGTTTCCCAAGTAGCCCTTGATGATTTGTCTTTGATAAGAAACAGGACCACATGGGACCAAGTGGACCCGGCCCAGGTTCGGGAATGGAATGTAGCAACCAATGATGTTCCTACCTTGGACAAGGTGAGGGGAAAGGATCAGACAAGAAATTTTGCTTCAAAAGGTCGAATTGATCCTACTAGGGTCTAGCATTGGGGATTCCTAGGAAAAATTTGGTCCTAGAGCTAGGGCTTGCAATTCCCAAAGATTCCACCGTAGGAATTGCCTTAAATTCGGAAGGGAGGGTGGGGACCCACCAGCGCAGTAGCCTCCAAGAGATCAAATTTTTTCTATTGGTAGATTCTTGGGAAATTGATGCCTTAGGTGACCTATCAGGGCTAGACTTAGGGAAAAAGGTGAAAAAGAAAGGGAAAATGACCACCCTTTTGAGGGACCAGTGCCTATTTCCCTAGGGGATATGGAGTCAAGGATGATAATGATTGAGAACTCGGCTTCTTGATCAAGGAGGCTCGAAAAGTCAACTTCGTCCAATGTTAATGGAAAAAGAACAAAAGTGACCTTCAAGCATTTATACTTCATGAAAATAGTGCAAGCTTATCAAGATAAAGCAATCTCTAGGACATTTCATTCATCTAACAATGGCCCATACATTAAACAAGCTAAATAGACACTCAATTCCACATTCCAATGATGCAGCAACTAGCCCTAATTATAACGAAGTTCAACAATATGCAGCAACAAGAATATTTAATTAAAATTCACTTACAAGTTAGACAGTATATCCAACCAGCATCACATTTGCAAAAAAGAAGCTCCAAGTTAAAAATGGCCCAAATCCATACATCAAAATTCATCCATTTATCCAAAATGATCCACCATAAAGAAATGTGAAATTCTCTAAGAGTAGAGAGATCCCTGATACAAATGAATGTAGCTAACATCGATATATACCCTCCTAAGGAGTTCGAATTAGCCTATGGGCCTACATTAGCCCCTAATGATAAAATAATGTGCAGATAAAACCCCTATTGGTGACAAGCCCACCAAACTAGCTCACAAATGGAAAAAATAAGCTTTACAGGCAGCCAAATAATAATATGTTCACCATGATGCATCTCAGTACTGAAGATCTGACTGTTGCTAGCCTCTGTGTTGTCCCTCTGAAGTTGTTGCACTACTGATGACTTCTGCATTGTTCCTTCCTACACTGCTGCCAACTCTGATCTGTGTTGCTTAGATTCTGGCGCTACTAACCACTGCACTGTCACTCCTGCACTCCTCTGCACCAACTGGCACTGGTCCATCCTACTACATCTAATTTGGGCTCCCATAGCAAGGTATTGATTTGAAGTGGACTCCTCAAGGATCCTGCCCATCCTTTAGATCTTTGGGTCTACAACTCCAAATCACCCCACCTCCCTCCTGGAGATATTTGGGAAATCATGGCGAACTCCTCATCGATCCTTGTAGATGCAACCTGCGAATCATGCTTCTCATCCTTATCTCTCTTCTTGAGAGGACACTGTGTGGCATAATGACCCCCATCTCACCACACCGGAAGCATTTGATCTTGGAAAGGTCCTTCTTCCTCCTGCACTACTCTTGCTGGCCCTTTGATGCAAGGGCTACATTTTCCTCCTCCTTCATCTTCCTCCCACTGTTGTTGCTTCCCTCAAGTTTGACACTTGAATAAGTCCCTCCTCATCTCTTCCTGCTAAAGAGCCGCCCACATTGACTCCTAGTCCAGCAAATTCTCTCTGCCCAGGATGCTCTAGACAAAGAATTGATAGTCTTCGGACACTGAGTTGAGGGCCAATCTAACCATCTTTGTGGCCTGAGGAATTGATCCTATAGCTGCCAGTTGATCTCGGTTCTCTTGAAGTCTAACCAGGAACAGATCAATGCGCTCACCCTTCTACATCCTGGTAGTCTGCATCTTCTCCTCTAAAATCATCTTTTGTTTCTTAGAAGATCCCTGATATATCTTCTTTAGGGCCTACCACATTTCTCTAACAGTACCTTTAGTAGCTATGTGACACACGACATGATCCCTTACTCCTTCGAGGATCAAACACTTTGCCTTAGACATATCCGTTTTGAACGCTTTCAAAGGATCTGCATCTACCAGTTCAACCATCACACCATCGATGAAGGCATTGAGATCATGTTCATCCAACAAGCATCTGATCCTTGCCTACCAGATTACATAGTTGGAGGCTCCCTCCAACCGATCTTAATCTCTCAACCCACTTGCTGCCATCTCTACCGACTAGAAAAGGATGACGAACTAGCTCCCTCTCTCTCCTTTGCGCAGCTCTGGCCTGGCCTATGCACTCCCTGCTAGAGATGGTAGATCTGTCACCCAATACTGCTACTCAGTCTCGAAAAATAGAATTCCCTGGCTAGGAATTCCCTGAGGAAGAAAATTCCCTCAAAGTGTCTACAGATCTCCCTTTTGATGCTTTATGCACCAATAATCACTGCTATGCAGAAAACTGCGCCCCTCCAGCTACTGATCTGCTACGCTGCTCCCTCTGCCTCTGCCAAACTACAATCTGAAAAAAAAATTCCTCTTTTTTGACTCACTCAGAGAGAAATTTTCCTTGTTGGTTTTAGCCCTTTTGGCTTGGACTGCGCACTAATTGGGGAATCGATCTACTGCCTACGCAGCTCTTTGATCCCCGGCTTCTATTATAGCGCTAGATCTGTTTAATTTTCTCTCTTGCTCCTCCTTCACTAAGCTACACAAGCTCTAATACAATGTGAAAATTCGTATTACCCGAATTCTACTGCAGCAATTGATGGAAAGTATTCTATTTGTTATTTACTTAACAAATTGTTTACTGTGTTCTACAAGCAAATATCAAAATCCATACACTACGGCCTTCACAAATAAATTTGCGGAAGAAAAACAAGTGCAGAAACAAGATCTGAGCAATAGAAAATCATAGACACATCTGACACCACTGTTTTTGGACTAATTTCCCGGAAAAACCCAATGCAGGAAAACCGGTGCAGCAGCTGAGGGTTTATATATTATGCAGTAAATTCTAAGTACAAATCTATGATTGATGAATCTGTCAAATCATGCAGAGAAATTGACAAGTAAAATCTTGTGCGACAAACCTCACTCCTCCATGGGAACCCAACACTAGCCTGCACCCAAAACGAGCTACTTTGCATTGCCTTTGCACAGTCTTTGCATCACAGTTGTATTTGCTCTCTATCTCTGTGCTAGTCTCTCTGTTGGCTAGAAACTGGGGCCTTCTGGGCTCCGGGAGCTAGCACTGACCCAACGTTTCCTCCTCAACAGAAAATAGAATCCCTCTCAGGCTTTGCGCAGTGCCTGCATAGCCTTTGTTTCATTGGCTTTGCGCTACCTCTGTGGCTTCTACTGTCTCCTCTCTATGCACTCTCCAGATCAGGGATTATTCCAACCGGAATTACTGCCCCTCTCTGCAAAAGATCTCTCGATCGATTTTCTCCCTTAGTACTGCTCACTAGAGAATTTTGATCTCTTGATCCTCTTGCTCTCTCGGTATCTTTTCCAAATGACCCTTCAAGTCCTTCTTATAATCTTCTCGTTGAAACTTCAATGGCCAAGATTAAATCTCTAATCACCAGCGAAGATTAACTTTGGACTTTTTCTCCGCCTTTTCTAGAACATTCACACTCTATTTTATTAATACCCTTTAATTATTTTATTTTCCCAAGTTTAGACTTAGGGTCCCTTTAAAAATAATTAATTATTTTAATAAAACACATTCTAAGTGGAATTTTCCCAAACGATTTCTGGGTTCTCTAAAATCTGAAATACATGTGCCTAAGCCTCCTTACCAATTTTGAGTCTTAGAGCACATTCGATGCTACCACAAATCAACAAGGAAAACCCTATAATCTTTCCTTATGAGAGAGAGAGTTCAATTCATCAAGAATAATCCAGTCAAAATGACAATCTTTGACTCCAATGAATGCCAAGTCAAAACCAGTCAAATGAGAGAGAATAAGTCAAATTTTGCTTGCACTCAAAGCTTGCACAAGAGGGTTGAATTTTAGCCTGAGGTAGCTGGTCAAAGGGGCCGAAATTCAGTCTTTCAATCTCCACATAAGTTCGGTCAAATCTCAGGGTTTGACTTGCAGTCAAACCTCAATCAACGGCCCAAAACAAAGACAAATCTTTGGTCAACAAACAGTCAACAAACCACAGATAATTGGCCTTCAAACCTCATTCAATAATTCGATCAAATAGAAAAGAAATTAATCAATTCAACATTGGTCAACATAAGTCAAGTGATTTGGTCAAGGCAGAGATAAAATCCTCCTCTTTCTCCTTTGCACGTGTAAAACATATCTTCTTGATTGGTCAAATGGACGAGTGATTGTGTGATGCCAAATGAGGTCAATGAATGCCAATATATATATGTGTCAAGAGGTGGGTTTTGACCTTCGATCAAACCCCTTCAAATTGTGGGGCCGACATGTCCATTTGAGTCTGACTTGGACAACTGAAAAATACATAATTTCTCCTTCAATTTTGACCATGAAAATACCGACTAAAGCTACCAATTTCCAACACCTTTTTCTTCAATGATTTTATTTTTCTTGCATAGCTTGGGCTACAAGCTTTATTTATGCATTTTTTATCCTTTAAGGATGAAGTAGATTATTGTTGATCGGGGTTGGGATATCAAAGTTCCTTTTTATTTTTTATTTGCTCATGTATTATCTAGGAACTAGGAGAGGGCTAATGAGGGGGGTAAAGCTCATGCTAGGCTTTTGTCCACACACTTTATTTTATCCCAGCGAATATTCTGCATTTTATCTTTATGGCTCATGTTTCTTCTTTTTTTTGGTTGCATCAACCTCTAAGGGCAAAGTTTCTAGGCCCCTACTCAAGAATGAGGAAATCAAGGAACCAATACTAGTGATACATAACAATCAACTCAAAGATTGGGACATAAAACTAGGGAAAAATGGAAAGTGATAAGTATGGATTACCATGGTCACTCAACATAAATCAATGCCTCCTATTTGTGCCCCTCCTAGACAATGGAAAGAAAGGCCACACTAAACTAGGGGCAAAGGATAACCACCAAGGTGAAGCATGGGAACAACGATACAACCAAAAGTGGTCAATCATCCAATTCAACTTGTGATTCATATCAATAATGCTCTCAAACATTAAATGAAAGCACTTGATTACAAACATGGTTAATGTACCTTATAATGGATGACCCACCTTTACCTAATATGTAGGTAATACGTTAGATGTCACAAAGCACTAAAAAGCCAAACGGAATGGGAGAAAATGTTCTCATGGGGGTCACCCACTTGGGTGGGTAACTAGTACCTCCCTAGGTACATTACATTGTCTCACATTAGGTACTTATTAAGTGATAGCAAGGGGGGATGACAAGCTAACATTGCTCTCAAGTTTCAACAAAGGAACTATATCTAGTTGTTTATGGATTAATCCAAACTAAGCATCCAAAGTTCTAGCTCCAAGCCAAATGAGTGTGGTTGAAAATACACAAAGATGGAACTAGCATGGCCCAATGCTTTGTCAAGTTTTTGGATCATCACATGATGAATCTGAATACATTTTCTCAAGTGGTATGTGGGCTGAATTTCACATTATTATTTAGATTACTTTGACCTTTGTGCATTAGAAGTGGATTTAGATAAAGGGAGGAAAACCTGTGAGATTTTTTGTGTAGTAGATTGAGATAAGTCAAACATTAGACACATATTCTCACTATTACTTGAGGCATTTCTCACTATTACTTAAGGAACTCAACCTACTTCCAAGCAAAAGTAGCAACTTTGGAACAAGAAAAAGGAAAATTCCAAAAACAGGTGGCCCATTCAATATAGTTTAGTATGAGCAAGGAGTTGATCAAACAAACTATAGGCAAGCAAATTCTGTCCAATCTTAGCAATTTTAATACTATGAGATTTATTTATGGAAGTTGTAATTGAAGCTAATTAGGAAGGAAAACATCCTTCCCAAGTCAATATAAGGATAGGGTAAGGATGTCATTAAAGTATATAAATATTAAAAATGTATTCAATTGCAAGTTATTGGGTAGGGTCACAGATTTTTTATTTGAATGATTATGCTTATCATATCACGCTTACTCTCATTAGTCTTGGATGGTAACAAGAGATACCAACAAATTCAACAAGTTACAGTTTACCTCAAGTGAGTAGAAAGTATTTATTGAGCCAAGGTAACTTTCACTTGTTCACATAACGCATGATAATTGGCCTCAACTAAGGGAGTCTTTAAGTTTAGTAGAGTCACCCAACCCCCTTGTCAATCAGATTCAACATGAGGAAGTTAACTCTAAACTAGACAAGAGTTTCCAATGCTATGCAATCTCAAGCGGAGATATGTGGATGTTGGTCCCACATAATTTCAAGCTACTGCTTAAATGTTCAAAATAACTGAGAAATTTTGGGAGAAGTCAAAACTTTAGGTCAAGTTTCTACTTCTTCCAAGTTGGAAAGCACAACGGAAATTATGATGCAACATGTTAGGTGCTTTCAGCTCATCAGTAGGAGTTAAGGACTGCTTTAAAAGGTTGAATTAAATCCTAGTACCATAGGGGGTAGGTTGTTGAATTCACTAGGTGAAGAGGCCAAAAGATTTTCCACAACTAGCTAAGACAATTAACTTGAAGCCAAAATAAGGCAGGTTACAAAAGGGCAGGAACTTAACCACTTTGAGTTATTGGAGGTGTACATTACACTTAAGAGAAGACTCCAGAGTCCACCATGCTCGCTACCATGAAACTTTGGAGCTTTAGAATCTTGCTTTAGGAATAGACCCTTGGGGGGCATTGTACACTACACATGGATGTCACTAAATGCCAGTTTTCAAATAAGAAGAAGCATTTTCAAGACCATCTAGCTTCACCAGTTATGTATCTTCTCCCTACATCATTATTTTGTTCACTTCTTTCCTTAATTTATTTTAAGTAGTATTTATATGTGCACATAAATAGTTTTGGCTTATCATTATAGTACTAGCTTTTTGTGGTAAAGGGTATTTAGTGTTTAACTTCATTTATTCGAAAGATCTTAGTTTCCTAGCTTGCTACAAAGGCTACAAATCCACTGTTTGTTGTTTTTTAGTTCGATCCCTTGTGGTACCATTCCACTACAACTCAACATACATCTTCACAGCTTGAATTTCTACCATTGATATGGGTACCTGGATCTACACACAAGATAAGTCCAATCTTCCAAGTACAAACCCTAGGGGAGAATTTTGTGGGAAAACAAGGAAACACACAAGATAATAGGAGAAATGTAACTGAATTGAACAACTGAAGGATAAAACACTTTGAAACTTTATTGATGAAATTCTCGGTGCCTTTATAAGCCTCTTGGGCCATCTTATTAAACCTAGACATATTTCGTTACTCTAACTACATCTCGTTATTCAACCTACATTTCGTTATTTCAACTACATAGGTAACTAGTAAATTTACATTTTGTTGTCACATTTTTAACAGAGAACTCCCTGAATTTCTACCCACCAACACCTCAATAGAAACTTCCTACAATTTAGGCCAATACTCCTCCAACACAAGGGGGATTTACCTAAGATCAAATCACTAATCTATTTATTAGCATAGAAATAAAAATTAAATTAGTGATTTGCGTATTTGATAATGATGATTCTAAAATAAAGGAATGAGAAGGAGAAGCAAAGTTGAGCACCTTGTCCTTTGGGAAAATGGAGTCAAAACAATGCTTGAAAAAGAAGCTTATAATGCAAGGGATGTCAACAAGTTATGTTATAGATCAACATTATCAACTACTTCATCCATATTTATACAAAGAACTATATAATATGCTCATTAAGATGCCATGTCATCACCAACTCAAACCCAACCAATAAAAAATGCAACCAATAAAGTAATGAGATCAACTACAATCATTGAATAAGAATGAACAACAGCCTTAATCTTCATTAACAAAATTGATTACATCAAGGGGAAAAGAAGGCATGAATAATTCTCCCAAACATCCTTCTCTAATATCCAAATAGTCCACCAGAAATTATAGCACACCTGAACATAGAGATAAATACCGGTAGAATTTGATATGGCGGCCCTGACATCAATATGATTTGTACCTTAGCACAACTCAACATACTTCACCAAAGTTTTTCTTCTCTTTAACCTCCAAATTACAATGGCATTAGCATTGTAAAGCGGAATTCCCTCTGCTTCCACTTCCATTTAGCGAGTGAGGGATGCTTTTGCTTTTATAGCTCTTCTTCCTCTACACATTTACAATAAATATTATCGAAAAGAATCTAGAAAGTCTTAGATTTCCTCTCAGGAATAATATTTAAATTCAAAAGAAAGGTCTAGAAATTCCCTTTAAGTAGGGCACTCCCGCATTCAAGATTATTTGAATGAGTCAAACAGTGAAGTATCATCAAGGCAAATTCTAGGAGATAAATTTCACCCACAGGCTAATTTTCCATGTCTTTTTCCAACAAAAAACCGCCAATTTCCATTTCTTTCTAAAATAATTCACTTAAATTTTTTATAGAATAAAAGTATGTTGCTCTAAAAATCGCGAAAAAAATTAGAAACTACATAAAATCTTTAGAAATTTGAATATTTTGTAAAAATATCACTAAACATTTTATGGTTGCAAATTTGAGAATTAGAAAAATTTACCAAGGTTTGTATGGTTTATGGCAAGAATGGATCCTTAAAATTTTTGCTATCATCATCTAGGCTTGAGCACTCCATTAGAATATTATTCTTGTTTGGAGTATATGTCGCTCTAGATGTTTCTCTAAAAGATGCCCTCTTCATTTCGGGCTTATGCATTATAAAGGAACCCTTTAACTTGCATTGGAGACTCTTCTACACGAGTCCAAGAGGATTTCAATAATGTTTTTTACGAGTTATCTGCCATGTGGGACTTGGAGGTGTGGGGCAGCAAGTTACTTCCAAAATTATTAATGCACTATGACTTTCTTGGATGATGGAATGATGTCAAGTGCCCTTATTAAGCCTGGGGCACTTCCTCCAATAATGGACCATCTACTAACTTCTTTTCTAAATATCATGTTTACACCTCAAAGAGTGGGGCGTTTCCTTCCTTTTAAGCCTTTGAGACCATGCTTGATGCGTCATTTTTAATGCTATGTGTCATTCCTAGCTTGGGTACTCCTTTATTATGTACCAAATTCCAATCCTCCTTGGAATATGGCATGGATCCCTTTAAATTATCATGAGAATGAGGGACAATCCAATGGTTAACCAACTTCACAAAAAGTGCCTTGACCACGTTTTCGTAGGCGTGAAGTATAAGAAAGGCCATAATAGATGTGTGCACTTATTACAGCTACAATGCTCCCTTAGAATATGGCTGTTTGAAACTTTGACCTTGTTTTCATATATGGCATGCAACAAATCCCTCTTCTAGATCAGCCAATAATCACTTGTTAACAGCCTTCAACACATATTAGAGGTGACACGTCCCCTTTGAAAGGTCTGGACTATGCTTAACTTGCCGTTTGCTACATGCTGGAAGAGGTCTTTGCTGCTGAAGTGAACCTCTTTGCAGCCTCTTTGAATTGCCCCCTTGCAACTTAAATAGTGAAAGTTCAATCGTTTCTTCCACACATTTGCAAGAAGATTTTCTGCAGGATCTAACCAGTTAGCTTAACAGCAGCATCATTCACTTGAACTTGAACCAGAGTACACTCGATGCAACCCATAGCTATCAATTTTCAGGGGTTTTGAACCATTTCTTTCACCAAGTATTCCATTTCAGCCAAGACGAACAAAAGAGGTGGCTGAATCACATCAATACTGCTAAAATCAAAGCCACCAACAGCTGAAAGTCATTATGAAAACAAAGCTCACACTGCTGGACCTAAACTCCTTCCAGTCTTCATCAAACATCCAATTCCTAATCACTGCTATAATAAGGGTAATGTCTCAAAAATGGACATGCATTTCTGAGCGGTAACAGGACGAAAAAAATTCCAGTTAAGTGGTATTGTGCTAGAAGATTTGCTTAGAATGATTACTAGTTGGATTTCTAGGGAAAGTCATTGCTGCTTATGTATATTTTCAGCCTACAGAGGAAGTCTATGCAATTCCTGCGACTTTTAATGGGGAAAAACTTAATAGGGAACTGGGGCAAAAATACCATAATATTCTTTTCAAGCGGATAATTTTTTTTGGCAAAACCAAAGCAGAATTCCAAGTCCCAAAAAACCCAAGTCTCTTGGAGGATACAGGTATTTGGAAAACCAGGCCCTGGGACAGTATTCATACAGACCCTTTACTAAACTTTAAATGTAAAAAAATATACAACATAAATAAGATTGCAACCAACCTGATTATTTGGGTGAACTGGAACCACCCTCCTTTTTATCGCTTTGATCCTCCTCTTGGTTGGAATCAGGATCGTGACGAGAATCCATGGACTTGTCCATGGCGTCCTTGCCTTTATCCAGAAAAGGTTTGAAGGCAACCTGTGCGGTCAACCAGGCCAGAGCCAAGCCAGCAACTAGTATAAAAAACGCACCCTGTGAGGTCAACCAGGCCAGAGCCAAGCCAGCAACTAGTATAATAGTGGATTTGAAAGCGCCCATGGTAGATTTTTCTCCGTGAGTCATTTAAACTGCTCAAACTTTCAAGGGGAAACCAGAACGAAAATACAATTTCAAGCCAAGATTAAAAGTTGTCATACCGACTCTTGCCATACCGACTCTTTTTGAAGTTGTCAACGGAAGCCATAGTTTGGATGGTAAGAATGGTTGGTATAAAAAATTCGAAAAATCAAATAATTGGAGTGTATAGATTCAACATTATAAAAATCTCTAAATATACAAAATTTTGATTTTCAAAGATTTCTACCTAATTTTTTTATATTATTGCCAAAATTTTAAGTTTTTTAGGTTTTTTTTTTAAAACCTAAAAGCTTTTTGAAGACTAATTTTCGTGTTTTACATCGACGTCGAAGTTCCCATGCCCAAGGGATGGGCCAGTCCCGAAATTCACTCGTGCAAACTAGGCATTTCTTCGCAATCTTGGCAATCTCGTTTAATGAATCAAGGGATTTATTATTGCATGCTTATGTGTAGAGATTGGTCTGCATTGTTCTATGATTTTGTGAAACTATGAGTTCAAGTTTGAAGCGTTTTAGAGTCGATTACAATGTATAATTTTGGTAGTGAGTTTAGTGTAATAGGAAAGAGTTGATTTTCATGTTGAGGGTAATATTGATTATTATGTAGAATTTTTTTATTAAAATAAGTTTATATATTTGTTTATATTATTATAATTTGTGAAATTTTAAAAGTGTATTTGGATTTTGTTTGGGGTGTTATTGGTTCACCTAAAGGTTATAGTGATAGCAATCAAAATCTACTTCATATTATGCATGTATGAGCTCAGTCCAATTGTTGATTTATCTAAATACTAAAAAAATATATTATTAAGTCGAAGGCTCATTCTACAAAAATTAAAAAATCTAAAATCTAAAAATAAAAAAATTTACACTTGAAGGAATTGGATCTCTCTCGGCTCTTGGATCTATGTTGGTTTTAATATAAAACTCTTGTATATGTGAAAGAAAGTGTTTAACTTATAAAATTGATCTCTTTAATGTCTTTGTTAACAAAGCAACTTAACACAAATTCAGCAATGTGGTATATATAAAGAAATGTTTTTTATTTTTTAATAATATTATAAATCTAAGCATAGTTCCATATGTGTTTATATTTATTAGTTGGAACCTTCTATCCTTAAGTAAAATTGCAATTTGGATACAATATCTTAGACCTTATGTATAAGGTTGGGAGTTAGTTGTTATTATACATAACACATGATTATTTTTCCAATAATGAAATAGAGCTATTAAGTAGCAAATAGATATTATTTTAAGTTGGAATTGTTTTCAAATTTTATAATAAAATTTTCAATTATTTATAATTGGTTAAAAAATTATCTTTCTCTGATGTAGGGTAACAATTTAATGTTTGAAGAACTAAAAGTAAGAATGGAAATATGCCCCTTTACCACCATAAATTATTATAAGTGGCGTGGCTTTCCTAAAATATGATGGTGTGTTTCCCTAAACCTGGGTGTCACATCGACAGAGGGAAGAATTTACAACCTCAATGCTTGGCGTGCCCACTGCATTCAATCCAAGGGAACGGTGGCATTTTGGGCCTTCCCCCTCGCCTTTCTATCACTTCAGTATACGTTGTGATGGCACCCTCCTCACAACCAAGCATTTATGGCCCTTCATGTTGTTGTACACTCGTCATGCTTTTGAAAGTTATGGCTCACACAAAGAGAATGTTGAGGGCACCAAAGGCAGGGATATCAACTGGTAGAAGCATTGGTTGTCAACAGTTAGAGTTAATATAAATCAGAAGAATTGGTTACAGCTCTCCTTCGTAATTGCAATGGTAAGGGAACGTGTTAGATCTGGAAAGGGAAGTAGAGGTAGAGGCAGACCACCTCTTACCCCCTAGCACATTTAGGGAAAAGATCAATTCAACGATAGTAACCCCCGTCGTTACCGTCGCCTAGTAGCAAACCTAAAATCCCAAGAGATGTGCATGAGCTCTCTGCAATATCTTGGGTCACCTCCTTCGCGACCAGGGAGATGAAATTGTCTTATTGGAGGGACATGTTTGGGATTTTAATTTTCACCTTTGACGTGCGTTGGATGCCTTGCAAGGCACTACATGTACCCTGATCCTCCAACTCCAATGCAGCTCTTCATCCTCCACTAGCTCCTCTTCTCATAGCTCATTGTCAATGTACTCGAACAACTAAGATTTGCTCCTCCTTCAAGCCTCAACAACATCACATCACAATGGAAAGCACCCCAGCGAATCTTGGAGCATCGGATTGCAAGGATATGGAAACTAGAGGCCAAGGCAGTGTCACCCATTTTCAGCGAACTATACATCAATTGTCTACAACAATCACTCCACCAACTCTGCACCATGAACCAAATGGGCCCCCTTAGTCAGCTAAGCACCATGAGATAGCAACACAAAATGAGTCGACTAGGCATCCTTTGTCAACGAAGCACCCTTTTTCGAACAATAATGATTACTACCATCCAACACCTGTGATTTGGGATGACCCCTTGGAGCTTGAGCATGATGTGGATGAATCCAGTAAGTAGTCATTGGAACCGCTCAAGCCTCCCACACACTTCAGGTCCCTGTGGAGTTTATGCCTTCATGTTACTTTTATGCTTTAAGTCTTTTTGTGTTGACAAACTTCTCAAGAGGACCTATGGTTTCCCTCACAAAGGGATATGGTCATGTTTGCTTTATTTTTGTGATTGCCAATCCTTTTGGTTTATGGTTTCTTTATGTATATGGCCAGATTTGTCCTTTTCCTTTCTACACTTTTTTGAAGGCCAACCTCTTTTGCTTATAGTTCCATCTTGTATTTGGTCGGCCACGTCGCCCAAGCATGTAATCCTTGTACGTTCTATGTAATAAAATGACTCCTAACTTACAAAAAAAAAATGATAATGATAGTGTGTTTGCAAACTTTAAAATTGAAAAGGACTTCTCTAAACGTACAAATTTGAATTACGAAAACAAGAAATCTATTCCCATATATATATAAGAGATTTTGATAAATAAAATTTTCCTTTTATATGAATCATTTTGAGAGATTGGGAATTGATAAGTAGGTAGAATCTCACTCACTCAATGGAGAATTGAAACTTCCATGTTACCACTATTATTTTTTTCACAAAGCTCATATGTTCGGACCTATCTAATAATTTTAATTAAAATCAGTGGCATTAATAACATAAATCCCAACCACTCGATAATGGGTAAACTAGTTATAAATTTATTCATGCAACATAAAAATTATTTTACAATTACTTCCTTAATAAATAAAATTGTCATTTATTTCCTTGCAATTTGATCATAAAATTATCGTGGTAATGAAAATATGAAAGATACTATTTAAATTTACCTTCTTTAAAATAATAACATGAAAAAAGTAAAAGTTCATTCATTTATTTATACTTTCATAAAAGAATACATATCATAAAGCAATATTAATTATTAATTACTAGCATACCTCCAATATAGGGAAAAGGAAACATCAAAGTGAACTAGGTCGGTTATGTTGTTTAAAAATTATGAAAAATTACTTTTGATGGAAAATGAACATTTTATGAGATCAATCTTCATTCCACGCCTTACATAATATTTTAAACAATCTTATAATTCCAAATTTGAATCACTCAATTACATACTCACATGCAATAATTGTAAATATGTGATTGTAACTTTTCTAGAGACAAATAGAAGAGGTTATGATTAAAAGGGCGAGGAGATGATGATGGAGCAAAAGCATAGGATAGTTTTTGGTGAATGAAGACAATGTGAAGGTGAAGAGGGGATGCAAGTGGATGTTAAATGAGATGGATATGTGGATTACATTGTAAATGGAAGATAGACCAATCAATTGATGACACATGTTAGTTTGCAGGACATAACTTAAACCAAATATCAAATGACACATGTTGGTTTTCAAAATGCCCTAAAAAGACGACAAAACTTGTCAATCATGATTATTGGTTTTAACCATTAGATATATATATATTCCCTTTTTATATATTGAGATTTTTATAAGTATTAATATGTTTGAGGTTTTTATAAGAATATTACCCACCTAGTTAATTATCAAACTTGAAATCTTAAAAAAAAAATTATGGACTTACTCCAAATTAAATTACTCCTTTATATCATGCTATGTGATTACACAAATTTTATTATAAAATCTGTGGTTTTTTAATTAAAAATATTAATCACAAACATCAAATATCAAAATCACTTAAAAGAATAATTTTGAATTCATTCTTTTTTATAACTTATTTCTAGAGATGAGATTTGATATGGTCTTTAATAAATTGTGTTTAAGGACATTTGGTTCAACACTTCTTCTGTATTTCACAACATGGACTAACTACCTCTAGTGGATCTTAACTCTCGTGATTGTAACAGAGTGTTACACAGTAACTTGTTGCCATGCTCACTTGTTGTCCCTGATCCTAAAGTGCCCCGTGACAGACCCTGTGCAATGTTTCCACCATGAAGAAATATGTAAAGACATCCCCTGAAGACTAAAAGAAATCTACCTTGGAAGATTACTGAAGGAACTTGGTCAAAACCCTAGTTTTCTAGGTCAGTTTGTTTCCTATTTTCATGCTCGCGCTGATGTCATATTGATAGTTCTGGCTTAGCACTGCCAATGCCTTTATTTCTTGAAAAAATCGCGTTGATCCCTTTATGGCAGTGTTTCCTCAAATGGAGGAGAAGCTTCGACCTCTAGAAGTTCCAGGGTGGCGAGTTGGTTGTTAAATGGTGATGATAGAGTCGAGCTCTCTGATTTTAGAGCTTTGATATCATCCATGGGGTTTATCCCTTAGAAAGTGGACCTTCCTCCTTTTATGGGCTCCTAACCTCTTCTCCCTTCCTATAAATTGGTCCCCATCCTTCCACTACTAGTTGGTCATGGTTGGGCTAGTCTGAACTCTCATTCCCTTTACATTCTTGCACTGTGATAATGCCTAAGTTGTTTGGGAGAAGGAATGATTTAGAGCTTCGGTGAAGGACTCAAATTTTCACCAAAGGGAGGCATCCAACATCAAGGCCTAGGTTGTAAGCTCTTCCTTTCATATTTATCAATAAAACATATGATGTTTACTTTATATATTTTTCTAATCTTTTATGCAAATATTCGGGTACTCCTTGATCTGCTAGATAGCTAATTTTTAATGATTAGTATGTATCGGGTTACATTTCTTGTTGCCTCTTGATCATATGTAGGTATTCGTGTGCCACCAGTAGCAAGGAGCGAGCCTAAAAGGATCGTGGATCAAGGTCATCATCAACAGGTTTAAACATAACATTAAGAAAAAGGTATCTCTATCTCTTTTCTTGTCACATTTTGAATATTGGCTAAGAAAGCTTTGCATTAGAAAGTATCTCAAGTTGTTAGACCCACTCTAGGGCTAGAGAGATCGCCTCTGTCTGCAGAGGGGATTTATCTTGACAACACAGAGACTAATGCTTGCGGGTTTTGGTCTAATGGTAACTGTGATTCCAACAAGTGGTATCAGAGCAATAGGTCTTGAGTTCGAAACTCAAATGGCTCACGCTAGGGAGAGATTATTGGAAATCGAGCTCAGCGCTCCTCGTGTGTTCACGACATGGACTAACCACCTCTCGTGGATCCTAACTCTAGCGATCGTAGCAGAGACTATTTCTTGTGGGTTTTGGTATAGCGACAATCGTGATTCCAACAAACTCAATGTGTGAATGTGGATTTTCAGTTTTTCGTATGCCATGAAATGAAAAATTAAATGTGTTGGCAGTCGTTAAGCTATTTATGGTATAAATATATATTTTTCTCATTAAAACTATATGTTTTAAAATTATGTGTGTGTGTGTGTGTGTGTGTGCTCGATGTATTTGTTTTCAAAGAGATGTATTTTTTTCTAAGAAAGTAAGGTTATTATTAAAATGAAATTCTTTGAAGGGGATACCTGAGCGATAAAATTAATGGGGAATTGGATTATTAAAAAAAAAACAAAATCAAGTTTTGTAAATATTTAATGTATTTTGGATTTTTTTAAGAACATGTGAAAATGATGTTTAGCGATAAATTTTTGGATTAGAGATCTTTGAAAGGAAAATAAGTTGACTAAGAAACTCATACATCAACATAACGTGAATAAAATGTTTCTGTTTACATAATGTGAAATATAATATATTTATGGGGGGTGACAAGAGCAGGAGGGTTAATACTAAGCCTCGATGAATTAACAGAGATCAAATACTCTTGGGGATTAGGCATGACAACAATTAATCAAACAAAGTTACTAGCACTATGGAAAGGAATGGAGATTTCCATGTCAAGGAAAATTAGCCATTTTAATGTGTTTGGGGAGTCAATAATAATGATCAGAAAACTAAGAAATCTAAAAGGAAACTCTAGTTCTGATCCTACACTACATATAATTATATTGAATTTAAATCAATTTGAGCAAATAGATTTTTCCATATATTGTGGCATTTGAATGCAAGGGTGGACTCCTTACCCAATAGAGGAGCCACGTTAGAATAAGGGAGAATGGAGTTGGATTTAGGATTCACTGTTTTCAAGCCTATTCCATGAAGATGGCACATTGTTGTTTTAATTTCCGAAACAAACATTGGAACGAGTGGATGTCCGAGCGAATCAAAAGGACAAATACCAGACTTTTATACCTAATGTATATACTTGGGGAGTTGGCTGGTTGGAAGGCGCATATCATTAATCACGATTGGATTAATTTAATACCAGTCCATGCTTCACTTGGAAATATTCTATGGTATAATGTAAGGATGTATGGCAACTAGCATCTACACTCCTAGGAAGTAGATCTATCATTCATGTCTCGGGATTAAATGCTTGGATTTTTCATTCAATTCTTTGATTTTCACTGTTAATTATCACCTTCTATCAAATGCGTCGGTCGCCTTTGAAGGCATGACAAGATTCGGAAATGGATTTGGTCATTTTGCATCTCAAGGCTTCTAGGTTACGGTTTAGAGGACGACGAGCATATCTATTGAGCGGCATGGACTTACGCTTGAACATTGTGGTTCTTCTGGGTAGTCAAAAAAGTGAGCAGAGACAGGTCCCTATTTGTCAAATTTGTCTAAATCATGGATTGAAGTTTGCACTCATAGCAATGGGTAATGAAGGAGTCCACACAATGAAAGATGAGATATTTAAATGCAACAGGCTCCTTGATAGCCTTCTGGAATCGCTTGGAGGTATGTTGAGGGCGCTGGTGCATAAGAACCTATTAGATCAATATCAACAAATTCTTCATCTGTTAATCAATACCAAACTAGAGTTGATGCAGGATTGAAATGAGCAATTTCAAAGTGAGGTGAGGAAGCAGTTGGACTTCTTGAACATTTGGGTGGTAGCTTAGGAGAATACACCAAGTGATAAGGTTCGGGTGACCATGGAGAAATGGACAAGGGATAGTGCTTTGCTCAGTGTAGGAGAGGTCGAGACTACTAGCGTGTCTAAACCAAAGTAAGCCAGAAGAGGCATGGAGACAGGAACAACTAGCTCGTCGGGATAATTTGAAGCACCCAATGACATGGACAATGGGAAAATTTTTGTTTTTGACATACTTTGCTCAGTCTGGAGTCATAATATGTTTCATAAGTTTCTTTTGTTGTTAAGTGCATTATGTCGTGACTAAAAATGACATCCATATAGAATAGTAGGCAAGTACAGTCAAGTGCAGTCATAGTTTAGTAGGCAAGTGCAGTCATGACCAAGTATTGTACTAGAACATGATGTAATTTGTGAGTTCATAAGTGAAAAATATATGTAATGGAAGTGGCTCATAAACCAACCTTATAATGCAAATGATAAATATATATATATATATATATATATATATATATATGTTTATTTGTTTATTTGTTTTTGTTTTATCTAATGAGTTTTTATTAAAATTTGATAAAAAAATATTATAATTGTATATTTGAATTGTTAAATTTGTATACTCGGTTTTTCAATATTCTAAATTTGTTTATGCATTCAAAAATGTATTTCAAGTAATAAAAAATAGCACTCACCAAAAATTGGATTGTGTATTTGATTAAGAAAGAAAAAACATATAACAATTAGACTCGATCATAAAGTCAAATGGGATCATTTTATTGTCACGATTTTACGGATATGATTTTAGTAGCTTCTGGTATTGTTTATAGCGAAACTTATAAATAGGTTTCCAATCCTATATTCTAAGGTGCCAAAAAGTGAATAAGTGTTGGACTCACTCGATTAGTAACTTGATTAGATTGGATGAAATAATTGTTGAAGCTTCATATCTAGTTTTTCCACATGGAAATATTACAAGATAAATCTTATATGTAATTTATGTGTATGTGGTTGCTATCTATTTATTACTATCTATCTATTTATTGTTTTTACATATTTTTTAGTCCCTACCTCATTAGGGAATGTAGCATTCGCCTCACATCAAAGTGCACCAAATTTCAATATTTTCCCGATTTTATTGCAATTTTAACCAAAGTTTGGAGAAATGCTTAATTTTCCAATTTTCCCATAAATTCAAAAATAAATTTCTAACTTTTTGGTAGTCTTATTTCTAATTTTTGATTGGTTGAATGAGCTATGATGGGACATAATTCCCCTGGTGGAGAGTGTTTTATTTTTTTCTATTTATCAGCGCTCGACAAATAGTTTAAAAAATGGAAAAATAAAAATAAAATAAAATAAAATAAAATTGTGAGTGGTCATTATGTAGGTGAGTGCTCTAACATTGATAGTGAAACTAACACTATTATGCAATTGCACTGCCTATTGTTGCCAAAACTGATGCAGTTATAGGTTCTTTACGTAGGGGTGGGGGGGGGGGTGGGGAGCGGGGGGTAACTAGAGGGGATTGGTTTATTTGTTCTTCTTTGACAATAAGGCTTAGGCACTCATTCTGATTTTACCGATGGAAGCACAGGAATAACTAGAACAAAGCATAAGATTCACCATCAACATCTCGCAAAGCAACATCAACTACCTTAACCATTAATTTTTAAGATTAAATAATTAAATCTAAAATAAAATATATTGACGCTTTAAGAGAAGATGCGTAGAGCTCTAATTTTAGAGCTATGGAGAACAATGAATTTCACGGATGCTTTGAAAATGAGTTATTGCTTTGAGCATTGGTGTTAGAATTGAATATTTGTAGAGGATGATAATTAAAATTATTATTTTCGTTATGCGGAGCTATTACTGTGTTGAGTTTTTATATTGGGAATGGGAAAAAATATTATGTTTCATTGTGCAGAGCTTTTACTATGCGTAGGGCGGGGTATTTTTGGGATAATAGGGTGTGCATAGGGAAATTAATGTTAAATTGTTATTATTTTTATTATGTTTCATTGTGTGGAGCTTTGACTGTGCAGAAGATGGGGAATGTATGTCAATTTTTTGAATAAAATTTTACGTTAGTCGGAAAGGAAAATAGACAACTATGCAAATTAAGTTGCAGAAATATTTTGAAATTAAGTTATCAAGAGCAAAACTACAACTAAATCAATAACGATTTACTTTGACCTAGGGTATAGGCAATAAATTAAATAGAACAATATAGATAGATGTTATGCATGGAAATTAATTTTATTATTTTTTAATTATGTTTCAGAGGTTGCGTCAAAATTGTTATTGGTCAAAGTTCAAATGTATCTTGACACAAAAATCTAATAAAACCTATATGCTAAACATATGCAAAATATAAAATAAAGTCAAATAACTAACTCTAAATCAAAATATCTTAACCATTAATGCCTAAGATTAAATAATTAACTCTAAAATAAAATAGCTTGATGCTTAACCCTATCGCATTCTCGATATTCTAAACAAGATCTAAAAATAGCTTGAGAACTAATTAGGGTCCTAAATCCAAACGAAGGTGCATAGGGATAATGTTATAAGTTTTTATTGTGTGGAGAGACAAGGTATGTGTGGGAGAATGGGGGCACGTAGGGAACTTAATGTTAAAGGTTTCATTTTGCAAAGCTTTTACTATGCCAAGAATAAAGTATTTATTGGAGAGGAGTTGCGTAGGTCTTTTATTTTAGAGCTATGGAGAATAGGGAGTTTCATGAATGATCTGACTGTGTGTTTTGCTTTGAGCATTGGTGTTAGAATTGAATATTTGCAGAGGAAGGGGTATGTGCGGGAGAACATGATAATTAAAATTATTATGTTTCATTATACAAAGTTTTTACTGTGTTGAGCTTTTATATTGGGAATGGGGAAAGTTGTTTTGTTTCGTTGTGCGGAAATCAGTAACAATTTACTTTTACATAGGGTATAGGAAACAAATTAAATAGAGCACTATAGATAAATGTCACATGGAAATTAATTTTGTTATTTTTGAATTCTGTCATAGGGGTTACATCAAAAGTGTTGTGGGTCAATCCTCAAATGCATCTCGACACAAAAATCTAATAAAATTTGTATGCTAAGCATATGGAAAATATAAAATAAAACAAATAACTAACTTTAAATCATTTTTTTTTAGAAACGAGTAGCTTGTATTAATCAATCTAGTAAATGGGCCAATACCCTCACATTCATGGGTTGATCATCATCTTTTGTATTCCAAAATTGTTCAAAATGAGGTCTGTTGCTACCATACCTATGACTAAATATGCCTCTTGTTAGCACTGCAATTTTTCAAAGATTTTCAAACTCTGTTCATCATTCTCCAAGGAATCAATCCATCTTCTCAGTTCGGTTGTAAGATGAAAGTTTCATTGTCAAAGTGTAGTGGTGTGTAGGTGAGTTCGAGAAGAACTAGACAATGAGCTGAGAAGTGTACAATGGTCGCATAGTTCTAAATATGAACTAGATCCAAGCTCAGGAGAGAATAACGCTACAGAATACCGAACAAGCTCAGGAGGGTTATGCCATGGAGAAAAAAAAAATAGTAATTAAGATCATTTATTTGTTAAGGGAATGTATGCGGGCCTGTTGAATGAAACGGTGTTCATTATTGAAGAAATCGTATATATTTCCGGAAGACAGAGAACTAACGTATTTTCCTTAAAAAATTAAGAGTTTTGGAGAAAGTGTAAAGGGGAAAATAGATGGTCAAGATCAAAGCACAAAATTGAAGCAGAGAGATGGATGGCGAAGATCATAGCACATAAATGCAAGTCAGATGGATGGACAAGATTAGATCGCGAGATCTAAGTCAGAGATAAGCGGTCGAGAATGGATATAGAAAATAAAAACGCAAGAGAGTTAATGGATCGGAGGTTGTGAAGAGTGGTCATGTGTCAGCCATAGGTTCCATCGCATATTTCATTCGGTAAAGGATATATGTTTGCAATATGGTTAAACTTGCGAAGTTGCGATGTGATAAGATGTGGTTTGGCGATGCAATGCAAAGAGAGATAAATTAAGATCTGTGCAATGCGGTAAATATCACACATCGCATGCGATAAGGTATAGCGACGATTTTGAAATTGCAATAAGTTAAATTTGCAAAGCTACGATGAGGTAAGTTTTGCAATGCGCGATGAAGTGCTAAAGGAAAGGGTTTGCGGTTTTGCAGTTTTCCCGATTCCCTGATTGCAATGTAAATGGGCCTCACCGTCTCATCGCACATCGTACTTCATGAATTTTAACACTTAACTCCCATTCCTCATAACAAAACTCCCAATTCATGATTTGCGATATTGTCTGGGCCCCACCTTCCATGCCATATCACCCTCCGCTCATCGCACATCGCACTTCACGAGTTTTAACACTTACCTCCCATTTCTCATAACAAAACTCGCAATTTGCAACTTACGAGCGACCCCACCTCCTTGCCACATCATCACCCCCATCACAAATTGCGTTCCCTCCCGCTTGTGTCTTATGTTTAAACGTTCCAACCTTGATCTGCGATTGCGATATATGTATAAAGGGTTTTTCTCCTCCCGCTCATCATTTATTTAATAATCTCTCCCGCTAATAAAATGAAACCCCACTATCTCTTTCAATCCACCTCCATAACCTATTTAACCTCCACATTTCTCGCTCCTCTTTTATTTCTCCTGCTGGCCCATAATTCAACATGTCTCCTTCTCATATCTTTCATGTGCCCGGTCCTTTTGTTTGAAACCTATCTATATGGATTTTTCCACTCCAACACTCTTTCCGCATTTATTTCGAAACCGTATCACGACAAACAAGAAACCAAAGGAAAGGAACAACGACAGAGTTTCTATGAAACATATTTCTACCATTACTCTCAGCACCAACACATTTCCATAAGGCATCAGGCAGCATTCAAGAAACAATAACAGGTTTACAGAAAATCTGCTAGCAAAGATTTTAAAAATTCGACACCTATCAACAAATAACAATGTCTTCTTAAAAGCTCAAAGACAATTTGTCAATATTATTAATTCCATCAGAGTTCTGTTAGGATTGTAAATGGCTAAAAATAACAGACAGTCTACTTTTTCTCCTTATTTATTTTTTGTTAAGTTATTATGAAAGGAATCTGAAGGTCTAAGCCTTGCTCGCAAATCCATTATAAACTATAAATAGACAGAGGAAGCATTAGGGGAATTTTGAGGTCTAAAATGGGCCTCCTAAGAAAAATGTACAACCAAAATAAACTTTATAAGAACCAATAGGCTTCAAGATGATGATGTCATCCATAATGGATGATTCACCATTTTTGGAGTAAAAAAGTAAAAATATTAAAAAATAATAAAATAATAAAACTACTTTTTCAACTTGTATTTTAAACTTATCTCCCAAAATTTTTACTCAAATTTCGAGCGGGAGTACTCGTTGGATGCGGAATTTAATTCCTCATCCAAGGAGTACCCATTTTGCATACTTTCGATGAACTCTTCTACACGAAAAATGAGAAATACATAAAAAACGTGATTGTAATCACATTTTTTTTTATGTATTTCTCATTTTTCATGTAGTAGGACCCATCGAAAGTATGCAACATGGGTACTCCTTGGATGATGAATTAAATTCCGCATCCAACGAGTACTCCCGCTCGAAATTTGAGTAAAAACTTTGGGAGATAAGTTGAAAATATGAATTGAAAAAGTAGTTTTTTCATTTTTCCCTCTAAAATTTGATGATGTCATCAAATCTTATTTGATTTTTTCCACTATTATTTTATAATTTCCTTAGGAGGCCCATTTTAGACCTCAAAATTCCCCCTAATGAAAGGGTTAATTGGTTGTTCAGCTTATTGTATACTGTGTTGAATATTTATGAGTTGATGATATATCCAGATGCATTCTCGAGGACTCACAAATTGTGTGGTGTGTGTATTATTTTCCTTTTTGTTTTTACATACTTTATCTGTCTTTCCAGATTTATCATAAAATTTCTATCTTATGTTTTTATAAGTCTTGTGAACCTCCAAGACATATGGATCTGTTTTTTGTAAGTCTTGTTCCAAGCTTTCTCGATTCAATATGAATTGAAGGTTGTTCATAAGTATTCCTTGAGGTGGAATTAGACCATGTTTCATGTTTTTATAAGTCTTTTGATCTAGCATGCATGTTAATCTGTTTTTGTCAGTCTTGATTCATCAAGCATTTTTGATTCATGAGGTCATGTTAGTCAGAAGCATTCCTTGTAATAGGATTCTTTAAATGTAAAGTGAGATCCTTGTAAGTCTTTTGAAAGCATTCTTTCACTATACATTTTAGATCTAGAATTTGTGTCACCCTTTCCTCTTAGCAGTGGGCTTCTGTTTTACATATCCATTGTTTATCTTCCATTCTTCTAACGATCAGGCTACAAACTAAATTTTTCTACCACATTATACACTAGTGCCCTCATATGTGTGAGAGATTCTTATTTTCTCAAAATCCTTTTCAATGTGTGTGAGTTTCAACCACTTTCCAAAAAAACTCAATCAAATTATAAGAAAATCCCTTGAGCTTAAGATGTGTTTGGTCAGGTGCTTGTCACAATCCAAGTGTTGATTCCAGCGCCAACATCTTTTGGTGCGTCTGTCGAGAGGTGAAGGCCATGAAACAACGTATTCCCCCAAGTCGCTTGTTTTAAATTGCCGAAGATCAATTCTTGATGGTGAACAAGAATTGGCGACTTGAAGAAGATTGTGAACTTTCACTTGGCGACTCCATGAAAAAGAATCCAGAGGCGACTCCACTGGGTTTAGATCCAGCACTCTGATGGAAGCGATCCTCGCTAAAATATATGCTTTCTGAAAATTTTCAAAGATAGATGGTTTTCCTAATACATTTCCAGATAGAATTGAATTGGAATTTTCTCTTCCAAGGTTTAGTGGACATTATTGGGAAGTACCAGCTGAGTTTTTATGGGATTTTCATGACTGGATTCATAGGCTACATTTTGTTTATGAAGACGTAAATATTAATTTGTTTAGATATTATTTGGAGGGTGAAACCCTTGATTGGTGTAGAGATCTTCCTAAAAATAGCATCGCTTGTTTGAAAGAGTTTCATGATGCTTATAATTAATTTTACAAAGATAGGTATACGGTCGAATGTTTTGCTTCAGAAATTTTCTTTCAGTTTGATAAGCAAGTTGAAAGTGATGATGAACAACATAAATGTAAAGAAAACATGGTTAAAATGGAAGGTATTCAACTATCCTTTTATTCTCATGATTTTCTTCAATATCCTATCATTCAAGAAGAGGATAAACAACATATTATTGAGCAGCATGATGAGATATTAGGTGAACATAATGAAAACTTCATAAATCAGCCTTTCTTTGATAAATATCCTAATGATGAAGAGCAGGTTTTTATGTCACTTTGTTTTAAAGTTTACAGTGATGATCCAATCTATGAAAGTTATGAATCTGAATCTGGGGAAGAAGATGATGCTCAACTCATACAAATTGCCGAGGAAATATCACCTTTGCTGGGAATTGATGATAATAAAAACAACTATGAGCCTATGTTTGAAATGTGTAAATATGAGTTGTAGGGATACAGTGTTGAAGAAGAAATTTGTGAAAAAAAAATGAAGAACAAGCTCTTCATCAAAGCATTATTCTATCAGAGGAAAGTATGTGTCATCCTATCCTTGAACTCAAAGCTGTTTTGAGTAAGTTTCCTTGTCAATTTGTTGATCCTATTGATGATTATATGGAGATTAGTTTTCTAAAATTCTCTCTTGTTATTAGCCTTAGAGTACTTCTCATCCATAGCAGCAAGTATGAGTCACATTTGGAGATTATGCTTCATACTTTTCAGCCTTTCAGCAGTGGATGCGAAGACATGTCAAGAAATCAGTTGTTGAAAATTTTATTTTGGAAGTTTGTATACACTTGATCAAGTGAATTTCAGCTAATTAGAAGTAGGGATGTACATAAATAAGCTTGCCACTAGAGCATTAGTTTCAATTTTAGATTACAGTTTGATTTAGTTTTCAGTTATGTTGAAAGAAGTTGCAGAAGATCGAAATTTAGCTTATGACTCAATCACCCAATGGCTAGGCATGTTGGTTTTTTTGAATTAATGAGCAGAATTGTTGGTTGGAGAAATAAGGGCTGGACAAGGCACTAGAACTACAGGACTTGAAGCCTCACAGGGAGGACTTCGTCCCCAATAGGAGCCACTGTTAGCACTGCAATTTTTCAAAGATTTTCAAATTGTGGTTATCATTCTCCAAGGAATCAATCCACCTTTTTAGTTCGGTTGTAAGATGAAAGTGTCGTTGTCAAAGTGTAGTGGTTTGTAGGTGAGTTTGAGAAGAACTAGACAGTGAGCTGAGAAGTGTATAGCGGTCGGATAGTTCTAAATAAGAACTAGATCCAAGTTCAAGAGAGACTAGCACTAGAGAATACCGAACAAGCTCAGGATGGTTACGCCATGGAGAAAAACAAATTATTAATTAAGATCATTTATTCATTAAGGGAACATATGCAGGCCTGTTGAATGAAATGGTGTTCATTATTGAAGAAATCATACTGATTTCCCGAAGACAGAGAACTGGCGTATTTTCCTTAGAAACTTAAGAGTTTTGGAGGAAGTGTAAAGGGGAAAATAGATGGTTAGGATCAAAGTGCAGAATTGAAGCAGAGAGATGGATGGCGGAGATCATAGCACATAAATGCAAGTCATATGGATGGACAAGATAAGATCGTGAGATCTAAGTCAAAGATAAGCGACCAAGAATGGATATAGAAAATTAAGATGCAAGAGAGTTAATGGATTAGAGATTGTGAAGAGTGGTCACGTGTCGGCCATAGGTTCCATCGCATATTGCATTCGATAAAGGATATACGTTTGCAATATGGTTAAACTTGCAAAGTTGCGATGTGATAAGATGTGGTTCGGCGATGCGATGCAAAGAGCGGAAAATTAAGATCTGTGCAATGCGGTAAATATCACACATCGCATGCGATAAGGTATAGCGGTGATTGTGAAATTGCAATAAGTTAAAGTTGCGAAGCTATGACGAGGTAAGTTTTGTGATGCGCGATGAAGCGCTAAAGGATAGGGTTTGCGGTTTTTTGGTTTTCCCAATTCCCCGATTGCAATGTAAATGGGCCCCACCGTCTCATCGCACATCGCATTTCGTGAATTTTAACACTTAACTCCCATTCCTCATAACAAAATTCCCAAATCGCGATTTGCGGTATTGTTTGGGCCCCACCTTCCTTGCCATATCACCCTCCGCTCATCACACATCGCACTTCTCGAGTTTTAACACTTAGCTCCCATTTCTCATAACAAAACTCCTAATTTGCGACTTGCGAGCAGCCCCACCTCCTTGCCACGTCATCACCCCATCACAAATCACGTTCCCTCCCACTTGTGTCTTATGTTTAAACATTCCAACCCCGATCTACGATTGCGATATATGTATAAATGGTTTTTCTCCTCCCGCTCATCATTTATTTAATAATATTTCTCACTAATAAAATGAAACCCCACTATATCTTTTAATCCGCCTCCATAACCTGTTTAACCTCCATATTTCTTGCTCCTCTTTTATTTCTCCTACTAGCCCACAATTCAACGTGTCTCCTTCTCATAACTTTCACGTGCTTGGTCCTTTTGTTTGAAACCTATCTATACGGGTTTTTCCACTCCAACACTCTTTATGCGTTAATTTCGAAACCATATCACGACAAACAAGAAACCAAAGGAAAGGAATAGCAACATAGTTTCTCTGAAACAAATTTCTACCATTACTCCCAACACTAGCATGTTTCAACAAGGCACCACGCAACATTCAAGAAATGGTCACAGGTTTACAGAAAAACCGACAGCAAATATTTTAAAAATTTGACACCTATCAACAAATAACAATATCTTCTTAAAATCTCAAAGACAATTTGCCAATATGATTAATTCCATTAGAGTTCTGTTAAGATTTTAAATGGC
Organism: Pinus albicaulis; assembly: GCA_034641835.2. Lineage (NCBI taxonomy): Eukaryota > Viridiplantae > Streptophyta > Pinopsida > Pinales > Pinaceae > Pinus > Pinus albicaulis. The sequence goes on along the minus strand of CM076572.1, from coordinate 1,226,229,004 downwards.
TAAAAATAGCAAACAATCTACTTTTTCTCCTTATTTGTTTTCTGTTAAGTTATTATGAAAGGAATCGAAGGGTCTAAGCCTTGCTAGCAGATCCATTGTAAAATTATAAATAGACAGAAGACAAAGGAAGAAAGGGTTCGTTGGTTGTTCAACTTATTGTATACTGTGTTTAATATTTCTAAGTTGATAATATATCCAAATGCACTCTTGAGGACTCACAAACTGTGTGGTGTGTGTATTATTTTCCCTTTTGTTTTTACATACTTTATCTGTCTTTCCAGATTTATCATAAAAGTTATATCTTATGTTTTTATAAGTCTTGTGAACCTCCAAGACATATGGATCTATTTTTTTAATTCTTGTTGCAAGCTTTCCTGATTCAGTATGAATTGAAGATTGTTCATAAGCATTCCTTGAGGTGGAATTAAACCATGTTTCATGTTTAATAAGTCTTTCGATCTAGCATGCATGTTAATCTATTTTTGTCATCTTGATTCATCAAGCATTCCTGATTCATGAGGTCATGTTAATCAGAAGCATTACTTGTAATAGGATTCTTTAACAGTAAAGTGAGATTCTTGTAAGTCTTTTAAAAGATTTATTTCACTATACATTTTAGATTTGGAATTTGTGTCACCCTTTCCTCTTAGCAGCGGGCTTTTGTTTTACATCCCCTATTTGTCTTCCATTTTCTAACCATCAGGCTACAAAATAAAATTTTCTACCACGTCATACACCAGTGCCCTCATATGTGTGAGAGATTCTTATTTGCCCAAAATCCTTTTCAGTGTGTGTGAGTTTCAACCACTTTCCAAAAAAACTCAATCAAATTATAAGAAAATCCCTTGAGCTTAACATGTGTCTGGTGAGGTGCTTGTCACAATCCAAGTGTTGATTCCAACGCCAACACCTCTAACAATATTTATCCCATATGATCCCCAAAATAGGCCATTATATAATGTTTCTTTACATAACATTTATCAAAAATAAATTTCTAAAAAAAGGCCACATTCTTGGAGGCTTGCTGACTACTGACGCAATGTCATTTTCTTCCAATGTCTACATTATAAGTTATGGGTTTAACTGCTCCTCAAGCTTGCCTTATGGTTACGCTCAAGGGGAGGAGGGATCTTGGAGCCTGAAGACCTCCTTGAGGACAGCTAAAGTTGCAGCTTCATCTGTCACTTCTATCCCTTCTACCTTCGAACTTGTTAGGGTCCTATGTTTAGGAATCTTGGTCATGTTAGTCTTTCTATTTAGCCAAGGTAAATTTGTAAATATTAGTCATGATGACCTGCTTATTATTTTTTAAAGAGGTCTAGGTTTATATTAAGTGTCATGTAAAGTTTTTTATTTTGCTGAGGGCCCAAATGTCAAAAGTCATGAGGTTTCCTTATGAAATGGTAGTCATAGGAAGTTTTTGGTCACAATGGAAAGAGTACAAAGATCATGTCATAAAAATCCTTGGTTATTATAAGTTAGTCACCATCCTTAGTCATCATAAGTGGGTCACCTAAGTCTAGAGGTCAGGTCTACATCAAAGAAATCATGAGATGGATTAGACATAGATTTGGAGGCTTTGTTGAGTCAGTTTGAATGTCCTTTCAATGACAGGTAATGATATTAGTGCGAATATAACGGTCAGAAGGATAGACCTTTCCTTTTCACCAAGCATTGTGTTTTTTAGGAGGTGTTGCGCATTCATATTTTCCAATTCTAATCATGATTATTGCTATCATTTCTACTCAAGGCTGTTTTGCAAGATTATTGGAAATTTTCTCTTCCTTCCACATCGCTCAGCTCTTCTTCATTTCCATCAGAAGTTGTGGTATGCTTGTTTTGGTTCACTACGAAAGGGATGAAGGGGAGTTGTGAATCCACACAATGCAACAATTCTCACATACTGGTGGTCGACCCTCCTTCACAGGTGAAAATACAAGCCTATATTTGTACCTCAGTCATGGATGAATCTCAAAATTGCATGTAGGAGCTAGAAAAAACAGTAGAAAGCCTGCAAGAGAGATAAATTCATCATCGCTGCCTTTTTGAAATCATTGTGTTTCTGCCTTTTGTGCTACATTTTATCCTAGTCGCTGTGATTCCACACAGTGGTCTATATTTTGCATTTGTCGCTACCAAATCCATGTTTTTCTCTATGTAGCCTCCACATGCGATGTATGTTATAGTTGTAAAATGTAATTGAAGATTCTTGCCTTAAGTATTTATGCTTAAAAGTGTAAAATAAAAAACCCAAATACCTTGAGCACTACATTTTCCATAAAGCGCTGCGACTATCCCATTAAGGTTCTTTGTCAACTGTTGGAAATTTGCAAGTTTTTTAGGGTTTTCTTGAGATATTATGCATTGTTTAGTCTTTTGTGTAATGCTTGTTGTCTTTTAAGTCATCAACAGAGGTTTTAAAATATCATAACTCCTCTACTGTTTCAAAAAAAAAAAAAAATCGTATAACCCTAACCTATTCACTGTTGAAAAAAGAAAATTCATGTCAACTCCAGAATATAAGAAGCACAAGGGAGGTGACATTGTTCGATTTGAGCCACAAGATGTCAAAGTCGTCAATCCATACCCAACCATCAGAATGAATTTTGAATAGGTGGGGTTTATGAGCTTTTGTGAAAAGATTCAGGGGTATCATCTACAATTGACTAAGGAGTTTTCCAAGGGTTTTGATGGTTTTCAACTAAAGGTGGGAACACTTACTTTTCTAGTCACATCCCAATCAATAGTTGAGGCCACTCAGAAAATCAGGTGCTCAGTGTAAAATATCAAAAATTAAAGTGCTCGTAATTCATTGGAAACTGAACGACAACGAATATCTCGTCGGTAGGAATCCGACACAACTCGTTTTGTTGAAAACGGAGTCTGGATGAAGAAGATAGAATATGTTGTTCATTTTCCTAAACAACTAAAAAATTTGCATAACAGTGACAGGTTGATGACTTGGCAGCGTAGTCAGCATGCAAGGTATATTTTGGGAATATTATTTAGTTTTTACCAATGACAATGTGACAAGTGTCACGACAGGATTCACCAGTTTGGTTTGAAGGTGAATTTTTTTTAGGAATGGCTCCTAAGGTTGAATTCGATTTTTTTTTTTTTTTTTGGTTGGGGATAACCCAACCAGAGCCTGACACGTGGTGCAGCCAGTGGCCACCACTTGCCCCCTCTAGTGGACCCTCTCTAAAGTTCGAATTTCATTTTACATTATGGTCGAATTGCATTTGTATATCCTAAGGTTGGATTACAGGTTGAATTATGGTGAAAATTTGAATTATTATATGGTATAGGAACTATATCATATAGGCACATTATATATATACCCAAAGTCTAAAATATATATATTATATGGAAATATTTATTATATAGTTCATATATTATTACAAAGGTTGGTTAAGCATGGATTAAGCACGGGTTAAGACCGATGCGCTACGACCAAGAGTGGGGTTAAGGATTATTGTGCAGGATTAATGGTTAAGCACGGAATAATGATCATAATCCTTCATTTAAATGCATTTTAGTTAAAGCGAGCTTATGCGCAGTTAAGATATATTTGTCCGCCCATAATTTCAGCTTAACAATAATTAAACTAGAGTTATAATAATGGCGGGTTTGGCAGAATTCTATTAGTTTTGCCGGAGCTCTGCTAGTTTTGGCGGAATCCCAAATTTGACTATGTTAAATGGAGTTCTCTCCAGTTTTGGAGGAGGACTCTAGGGAAAAATTAAATGAAGCATATATGGAGCAATTTTTGACCAATTTTGGCTTAGGAAGAGTAATTTTTGATATATATGGACATTCTGGACTCATTGAAGCAAGTTTCAAGCACTGTAGGTGAATGTAAACAACAATTTTTTCACATTTGAGCTAATACAGAGGCCCAAGCCATGGAAGTTGGATCAAGGAGATGTAGCCCAAGAGGGTTGAACTCCTTAAAAAAAACACTATGTTGATGGATCAATTGTGATGGTTTGTTGTGCAATTTGTTGTTGTTGTTCAGAATTTTATTTGCATACTTTATGCTCTAGAATTTAACTTAAAACTCAGCTCATTTACCTGTTTTGGCACACATAAAGACCAAGGAAACCTATGCAAATAAAGCATAAGATCAGAAAATTAATTTTAAATCTAAAGATGAAATTAGCACAACAAAACTAACATTCAAATTCATATCAAGTTGGTATCAGAGGCAAGTTGAAAGGCTATTTGCTTGATAGTTGCTTGAGTTTAGTGCAAGTAGGGTTTTAATGGTTACAAGTTTGTGATTCTTACAAGATTGAAATTGAGGAGAGGTGAAGGGAAATTAATGGTTGCAAGTCCTAAGATTAGGATCAGAAGGAGAGCCACAAGGGCACCATATCCACACAAAGTTCCACTCACAGCTGCAATTGAAGCACCTCAAGTTTTATCTCAAGAAGCTGAGATTGAAGAGGTACAAGCACGAGAAGTTGAGCTTGAATCCATAGCCATCATGTCAGGTGTTGGAGAAATTGAAGGTCATTTAGAAGAGGATGATGTCAAGAAAGAATTCAATGACATAAAGAGGATGGTTAAAATTATATTTGATGCATTTACTGTTGGGATGGCAGGAGAAGGTTCTAATCCTCCACATGGAGAAGGAACTTCATATGATAAGAAGGATGAAGAAAAGGATTCAAAGGGTAGTGGAGGAAAGTCACCTCCATCTCCACCATCTTCATCACCCTCATCATCACCATCAACATCATCTTCCATTTCCATCACAAAAACTACCCACACTCACTCAAAAGCCACAAGAGGAAAAACACCCTTACTCAAACTTGATGTCAAATTTGAGCTTCCAATGTATAATGGCGAGATAAATGCAGAAATATTGGACAATTAGATATGTCAATTGGAGGTGTATTGCATAATTCAAAACCTTCATGAAGATGACATACAGATTCAATTGGATTCTTTGAGGATGGAAGGATCTGCACTTGTATGGTGGGAAGCAAGGACTCAAGAAGAGATTAAAAATTATGGAAATATCTATATGTCTTGGTTAAGTTTTATTGCTTCCATTAAAAGGAAATTATATCCATTAGCTTACATGCAATAGGCCATTATGGACTGGGAAAATTTTAGACAGTTGAAAGCGAAAAGTGTGCAAGATTATACTCATGAATTTAGGAGAAGAGCTCTAATTTTGGGTATTAATTTATATTCTCAAGAAACTTTGTTAAATTACATTGGGGGTTTGCACAATTACTTTAGGCACACTATTTTCATGTTTAATCCCATAAACATAGATGAGGCTTGTGTTCAAGCCACACATTGAGAAGCAGGAGGGAAACACAAAATAGATGAGAAAAGTGATAGTAAGGGTAAAGGAAAGGACAAGTTTTATGGAAGAGGAAAAATAAATAGCTCTATCAAAAGAGAGAAGGAGAAACTCACATGTAAATGTTGTTTGAAGAATGGCCATGATGAAGACCGTTCTTGGCAACTTCATCCAGAGTTGAAGCCAAACAAAATGAAAGCCAAAGAAAAGGAGAAAAATGTTGTTATCATTGAACATGACTTAGGTTCAGATTCAGGAGATGAGACAAATATTACAGCCATGGGTTTTGAAAGGTAAGCATATATCAAGCACTAGTTCTTCAAATTGTTCCAATGTCACTCAAGATGAAGATACAAGAATAAAACTTTTCCATATTAGAGTCATCTCTAAACATATCAATATTGACACACTTTTTGGTAGTGGGTCACAAGCTAACTTGATTTCTGAAGACTTGGTTAAGAAGCTAGACCTTGAAACTGTTAGACATCCAAGACCTTATCCTTTAGGGTGGATATGAAAGAATGCAAACAAGTGCATACTAAAATTCACCATCAATTCAAACTTTCTTGCAGAAGTTGAACTTGATGTGGTGCCACTTGAGATATCACATATTTTTTTGGGAAGTCCTTATCTTTATGATAGGAAGGAAATATTTCATCACCATGTGAATAAGTATCACTTGTTTAAAGATGGAATTGAGTACATAATTAGAGCACATAAGAAGAAGATAAGTTTGTCTCTTATACATGCAAGAGAAATGAAGAGGATCATGAATGCAAGTCAGAATTTGACATTGTTGATGATCAAATGTAGAGATGTTTTAAATCAAACCTTTCAAAAATATGCATCGAATGAAAATGTTGATTTCATTAAGGTTTCTTATTCTTGTAATGATAGTTTCAAGATTCTAACAAGTTGCCTTTGAAAGGAGGTGAACAAGATGTAAAAAATTTGCAGCAGTCAACATCAGTGTTGAGCAATGTTTTAAACAAGATGACTGTGCAAGAGAGTGCAAAGATCAAAGAGAAAGTGACAAAGAAGTTTGAAAAAGAAGGCATGGGTTCCACAAGTGCCTGTTTTTAGTTTCCAAAAGGTACATGGCAACGACAAAGATACTTGGTCAAGAGCCAATGAAAGTACAAAGAAAGATCAGTTAAGAATCACCATGATGACAATGTGCAAGGTTAGACAGTTTTTAAGTTTCCTTTGATTAATGACTGAGGTAGGAACAATATAGTTTCTACAAGAAAAAATTGTTGCTTTACAAATTCATGGGTATCGCAACATGACGGTGTCAAGGACAATAAGAGAAGGTCACAAGAGTCAAGGAAAAAGTAACTTTTTATGAAAATATCCAATTGATGAAATTGGGAAAATTTCAGTGGATAAAGACTGGAAGGGTGAGGGAACAACACCCTCATCCACATGATCAACAATCACAGAGTTTTTGGGGTCCAAAAGGTTTATAGTAGGGAGGAATGATCAGGTGCTTAGTGGAAAAGCTGAAAAATGCAAGTGCTCGGAATTGATTGGAAACTGAATGATAGCGAAGAGTTAGTCACCAGGAATCTGGCGCAATTCGTTTCGTCGAAAATAGAGTCTGGATGAAGAAGATAGAGCCTGTTGTTTGTTTTCCTAAATAGCTAAAAAAATTGCAGAACAATGACATGTTGATGACATGGCAGCCCAATCAGCAGATAAGGTATATTCTAAGAATATTCTTCAGTTTTTCCCAATGACACTATGACAAGTGTCATAGCAAGATTCACCAGTTTGGTTTGAAGGTGAATTTTTTTTAGGAATGGCTCCTAAGGTTGAATTCAAATTTTTTATTATGGTTGGGGACATACCAACCAGAGGCTAACACATGGTGTAGCTAGAGGCCGCCACATGCCCCCTTTGGTGGACCCTCTCCAAAGTTCGAATTTCATTTTACATTATGGTTGAATTTCATTTGTATATCCTAAGGTTGGATTACAGGTTGAATTATGCTGAAAATCTGAATTATTATATGGTATAGGAACTATATCATATCGCCACATTATATATATACCCAAAGTCTTAAATATATATATTATATGGACATATATATTATATAGTTCATATATTACTACAAAGGTTGGGTTATTTAATTTGTTGGACCCTCTCCAAAGTTTGAATTTCATTTTACATTATCGTCGAATTGCATTTGTATATCCTAAGGTTGGATTACAAGTTGAATTATGGTGAAAATATGAATAATTATATGGTATAGGAACTATATCATATGGGCACATTATATATATACCCAAAGTCTGAAATATATATATTATATGGAAATATATATTATATAGTTCATATATTATTACAAATGTTGGGTTATTTAATTTGGTGGGTGGAAAAAGTTATAACGGGTGAAAAGGCGGAGGTCAGGGCTCAACCCCACGACCTCCCCCACACCACTTTCCACTCATACCAACACACCCCAAGCTTTAGCCTTAATAACTATAACCACTGACATTTACTTATTTTCAAATGCATCATCCGGCGGGGGTATGGAGGAGGCCAGCCCCCTCACCACAGGACCGATGCGCTACAACCAGGAGTGGGGTTAAGGATTATTGTACAGGATTAATGGTTAAGCAGGGATTAATTACCATAATCCTTCATTTAAATGAGTTTTAGTTAAACCGCACTTATGCGCAGTTAAGATATGTTTATCCGCCCATAATTGCAGCTTAACAATAATTAAACCAAAGTTATAATAGCGGCGGGTTTGGCAGAACTCCGCCAGCTTTGGCGTAATCCAAAATTTGATTGTGTTAATTGGAGTTCTCTCCAGTTTTGGAGGAGGATTCTATGGGAAAATTAAATGAAGCATATTTGGAGCAATTTTTGACCAATTTTGGCTCAAGAAGAGTCATTTTTGATAGATTTGGACATTCTGGACTCATTGAAGCAGGTTTAAGGAGCTGCGGGTGAATGTAAACAAACTTTTTTTCACATTTGAGCTAATACAGAGGCCCAAGCCATGGAAGTTGGACCAAGGAGATGTAGCCCATGAGGGGTGAACTCATTCATCAAAACACTATGTTGATGGATCAATTATGATGGTTTGTTGTAGTTGTTGTTCAAGATTTTATTTTCATACTTTATTCTCTTGAATTTAACTTAAAACTCAACTCATTTACCTGGTTTGGCACACATAAACACCAAGGAAACCTATGCACATAAAGCATAAGATCAACAAATTAATTTTAAATTTGAAGATGAAATTAGCACCACCAAACTAACATTCAAATTCAGATCATCAGATCCCTTTGAATGGTGAGGAATGGTTTAAGGGTATGGAGTTTGATTTGGTTAATTTCAAACATTTTATTAAACCAAAATATAGGAAAGGGTATGGGTCTGTTTTTCTAAGAAGTTACCTACAAGACCACCATAGTAAACTGTTGGAGGTGATTCAAAGGTATTTCAGATGTGAAGGGAGGTTCAGTAAATTTTATCTCTATAATATTAGGCTCCTAATGCATTTTACAAGCATGAAACCTTTGAATATTCCTTACTACTTATTTAGGAGTCTTTGTAGGATAGTTGACATAGTTCAAACAAGGAGGAATTAGATTGAAGCTAGTTTGTTTCATTTTTCATTGAATAAACTATTGGTGATAAAGGAACTTGAAAATAAGGAGCAGCCGTGGCAGGACTTTTTAGTTTCTTTAGGGTGGATAACACAATCTTCTAACATCGAGAGGACTAATAAAGATACCCCATCAGTTGCAATCAAAGAGGCCTCACCTACAATAGCTAGATTGATAAAAAAAACCTTTGAATAAGAACAAATAAATTGCAAAAAGAAGTTCCAAGAAAATTCACTTCTCACTTGAAGTAGAAATAATGGCTAGTGTATCGAGAGCAAGAGCTTCAGCCAAGAGGTTTCTTGTAGATTCTACACCTACACCTATTCAAGTTGTTGAATCAGAAAGTACACATAAATAATCAGAAGTTGATGAAAGGGACCAGAGTGTTAAAAATATGTAAGATTAGTTGGACAAGGATCACTTGACAGTAGCATATTTGTAGCAGGAAAATAGAGAATTTAGGCATAAAGTATCACAATAATTTGTTCTGCCCAGTGAAGGAGAACCATTAAGGAAAACATTGGTACATGTTACTAAAGGAAAAATGAAATAGGTAATTGATGTTGAAGAGATAAAGGAGACAGTTGAACAATCAAGGAGACCTAGAACTTGGTCTGCTACCAAGGTGAAAATGCAAATAAATGAGACTATTCATCCAGAACAAAGGGTAGTTTTTTATGAGCAAAAAGAGTTTGAAAAAATGTTGGAACAACTTGAAGGAGTTCAACAACAAGTAGATTAGCTTGAAAAAAAATATCATGGGGATAAACTGAGTTTTTTTAATCAAATACGAGTTGTTGAACCTGTCCTTGAAAAGGCCAAATATAAATTAAATTGGACCCTGCCTTTACATAGGCAGCTGAGAAATTTATATACACAATTTTTTGTATTAAAAAGAAGACTCAGGTTGGTAAAGCAGAAGCTCACTGAGGCCAGAGAATATGGAAGGAAGAGGAAGAGGATCAAGTTGGATATACTAGAAGAGGCCAGTACAAAGGTAAATATTCATCAGAAGGATGCCCCTTAGCTCTAAATTTTTATCTTTTTTTCTCAAGAAATTTGAAATAGGTCAGTTTTGGTGAAGCTTGCAAAAACACAGCAAGGGTTTTTTGCACTTCTTATATAGTTTTTGATGCTGATAAGATAGTGAAATTTTCAAGTTTTGATTGTCATGTGGGAATTTATATCAATGTCACAACACTCACATTGATGCCTCCAACACTTTATATCAGAAGACAACCATCATATGTTCAGAATTTTGAAGGCACTGCGAAAGGTGACAATTTTGATGATGAACTACATTCATTAGTTCGAAACGTGTCGGTTCTAAAATCTCTCATGTGATTTCCTGGAAGATTGATTTTAATATTAAAGTGGGGGTTAGTCAATAAGGAGGTTTGCAAGCATTGTGAAACCTATATTAGAGGTTCAATACCATCACGGAGATATTTTAAGGATACCCATTTGATCCATTTTGTGAGAGGAGGGCTGCAACCATACAAAATGTGAAGGGCTACTTCAACTTGCTACGAAATTGGCTGGTAGGCTATGAAACTAGACAATCAACACCATTTCACTTCATATTTTGATTTTTTGGTTTCTAGAAGCAATTTGGATCATGTGGGTAGGTGGCATATTATATTAGGAGGTGTAGTTAATGATTATATGTAAATAGCACAAGTTGGTGATGCTTTAGGCATGGATTTGTTGTAAGTAAAGCCACCCTTATTTTTAAGTATATGCACTAAAATTTCGATGTATCTAGTTAGAATTTTGTTTTGTTCAAAAATTTCGACAACCTAGAGTGGGAGATCGAACCTCATGATGCATATAGAGATTAAAAACATAGTAAATGGTTATGTTGGTTAGATTAGAGAGAAACAAACTTTTGTGCACTGTATTTTTGAAAAATTTTCTAGTGAATGAATGAAAGGTAGAGGGTGATTTGTAGGGATTCCTGTGTGAGATATTGATAGTGTTGTTCTTATTTTATCTTGTAAGTTTGTCTAATGTGTTTACATATCTTAAATGTATGTATAATTGCTTGGAAAAACTAGATGTTTAACTCATAATTCATCTTAATGGTGCTCTAATTTAGTTTTCCCAAGTGATTTATGTTTTCATCTTAAAGAAACACTTAGAATTCATCTACAGTTTTGATGTTCTATGTGTTGTCTTCCACCTTTCTTACACTCACCCTCCTACAACGATTTAAATTAAATTTCACCACCAAGACTCCTACCTTGCCCCTGTGGAGAAACCCTTTCTTTCTTCATCATATCATTGGAAAAAAAATTAATTTGACATGAATCCATGCCCAATGGATTTGTCTCTTTTCTCATCAACATACCTTTGAAAATCATGCCTTATTGAGAATTATTCCCAACCTAATAATAGATATTTTGAGAAACCTAAGTGAGAGAGCCCTCTCCAAGGCTATAATGGCTAGTTTATGGCCTAAAATTTGTTAGTGGTTACCTCTGAAATTTCTCTCTTCAGCCTAGGGAAATCATAGAGTGATAACAGAACTGAGGTTGTCAACTTTCGTGGCCAGATTGACCACTCTTAATCTGAGTCTCTTCACATCCTCTCTGAGAGCTTGAATCTCCTGCATTACCAAATAGAATTGTGAACATGCTTCCACCACCATTTTCTCTCTGACACTATCTATTTTGGCTAGGTTATCCTCCAACGAAACCTCAACTTTGACCAGCCTAGAACTATCACCACTTACTTCATTTATAGATTCCATACTTAACAACAAACATAAATTCACTAGATTTCTAAGAAATTCCAACCTTATCATTCATCATTTATAGCCATGGATGTTCCCAAATTAGATCCCCATCTTCATTGAATTGCATTGAATGTATCTGAACCACATTTTCCTGTTGATTTCACTGACGTCCTGCAACCTATCCTTAAACCAGAGATCATACATTTCTCATTTAATACACAAGCAAGGGAATGAAGTACTTTCCTAGAATATGATAAATCCCAAGGAGGGATCACATGTCGAATGGCATTTGCAATCCTTGAAAGTGACGAGAACCATCTCCAATAACCGATTAGAGGGGAAATCTGAACCTATATCCACAATCAAGAACCATCTTTTCAAGATCATTATTAAAGTCTTAACCATATTAATAATTAATATCATGGCATATCTCGAGGCCTTTTCACTCCATCTTTCCTTGTTGATTAATTTATTCCTCGCCTCCAATTTATTATTCCAGTCAAGCTTCATGGTATATATTGAAATGATGGGTCTCCTTGATCCATGAGAATAACACCTTGATTAAGACATTCGCCTTTATTAGTTTGCTCATCTGCAACTTTATTATTCTCTCTTTTTATGTGTAAAAAAGATATAGATTCAAATTTTTGAATTTGATTTATAATCCTTCTATCCAAGGGAAGTGAATATTTCTCATTGAGATTTTTAGCTTTGTGAAATTTTTGAATAATTAGCATTGAATCACCCAATATAGATATTTGATGAATGCCTCTTGTAAGAGCTAGTTTTATATCTTACCAAAATGCTAATGCCTCTGCCTGGTTATTGGAGGATTTCCCCAACCCCTATGCGAATTTGAGCTCTATTTCTTCATTGAGGCAGAAAATTACCCCTCCCACTCTTGCCTCCCCCAACTTTAAATCAAATTATATTAACCATTAATGCCTAATATTTAATTAATAACTCTAAAATAAAATACATTGACGCTTAACCCTAGTGCATTTTCGATGTGCTAAACAAGATGTAAAAATAGCTTGAGAACTAACTCGGGTCCTAAATTTGAATAGTAGTGCATATGGATAATGTTACAAGTTTTGTTTGTGTAGAGAGATGATGTATGTGCACGAGAAACATAGTGCATAGGGAATTTAATGTTAAAAGGTTTCCTTTTGCAGAGCTTATACTATGCGTAAAACGAAGTATGTGTAGGAGAGAAATTGTGTAGAGCTCTGATTTTCAAGCTATGGAGAACAGGGATTTCCTCGAATGTTCTAAGTATTGGTGTTAGAATTGAATCTTTGAGGAGGAAGCGGTATGTGTGGGAGAACATGAAAACTTAAATTATTATGTTTCATTGTACAAGGCATTTACTATGATGAGATTCTATATTGGGAATGGGGAAAAAATTATGTTTCGTTGTGCGAAGCTTTTACTTTGTGCGGGATGGGGTATTTTCAGGATAACGTGGCGTTCAGAAGGAAATTAATGTTAAATTGTTATTATTATTATTTTTCATTGTGCAGAGCTTTGACTGTGTGGAAGAAGGGGAATGTATGTCGATTTTTCAAATAAAATTTTACATTAGTCAGAAAGGAAAATAGACAATTGTGTAAATTAAGTCATAGAAATATTTTTAAATTAAGCTACTAAGAGAAAAAAAATAATTAAATCAATAATGATTTACTTTGACATAAGGTATATGCAAAAAATTAAATAGATAAATACAAAGAAATGTCATGCATGGAAATTAATTTTGTTATTTTCGAATTCAGCCAAAATTTCTTGTTCTAATGTTAAAAAACTTGAAGAAGGACATGTAGTAAATTGATTTGCTTTATCAACGAAAAAAAACTAACAACTATCTAAAATACTACATATCGTCAATATCTGAAGTGACATGGAATGGCTCAAGTTGAGAAAGGGAGGAACCTTGGTCAATCCCCATTATATCATCATCTCTTTCATTAGCGTCCTCCTCAACATTTACGTTCTCTACGTGAGCCAAATTATGTAGACAAAAACTCAACGTTTCGTTTTCCAATTGCGGTCGCTCCATCTTCAAGTCCAGTGTTGCCATTTTCTAATTGAGAAGTTCGAAACGGACCTGTTATTGAGATTTAATCATTTCAACATGGTTTGTGTGAGGACCTATCATATGTCTTCTAACTAAACCAAATTTATCATATAATTGAATAACAATAAGAAAAAAATATAACATTTTTATAAATCTACATTTACTTGGTAAAAACATACAAGTAAAATTTAATCAACAACATATTAAGCATGTAAGAAATTTCATTTGCAACATTTTACTAAATAAAACAACAAATGGAGGAATACATGTTCCAATGACTTGGTTGAGATGCTCCTAACTTTATTGGGATGTTCCTCTTGGCTACCTGATAGAATTTACCTCCCAGCCAACTAGGAATGATTTCCTAGCCCAGGGAATCTCCACAGGTTCCCTAGCCCACCGAGCCAAAGTCCAACTAGTTATAGTGTGTCCAAGTTCAAAACCAACAATTTCCAATAGATCCAAGTTTTATTTCTCTGATTTCTCTCTCTATTCTCTCTCCTCTCCTTCTCCACATTACTCCCCAAAATAAAATCCTCCAATGCCAAAAAAAAGACCAAGGATCTCCCCCCTCTCCTCTCATCTTCCTTACCTTCTATGTCTCTTCCTACCATCCACCTCAACCACCTATAATTAATATTATAACTACCCCCTCATACTTTTATTTTAATACCCTCGACTTTCCTTACCATTTCTTATCTAAAGTAGATTTGAGAAAACACCTTGGGAATAGAATATGGATAGTTAATTTATAGATAAATTGGAGAAGACCATATCTTATCCAAAATTAGATTTGAGAAGACACCATGAGAATTGAATATGGATATTTAATTTAGAAATAAATTGGAGAAGACCATATCTTATCCAAAAGTAGATTTGAGAAGAGATCTTGAGAATATAAATATGGATATTTAATTTAGAAATAAATTGGAGAAGACCATATCTTGTATAAAATTATATTTGAGAAGATACCTTGGGAAAATAAATATAGATATTTGATTTAGAAATAAATTGGATAAGATCATATCTTATCCAAAAGTAGATTTGAGAAGATACCTTGGGAATAAAATAATAACAAATAAAAGTCATATTAGTAAAATAAAATTTCAGATTCACAAGTGTAGGTATACCAATATTACTTAGTAATTGTAAGTCAATGTCTGCAGGTTAATTAAACACTAATCAAAATTAACTTGATAGGATCAAGTAGGGCATTACATACACTCCTCCTTAAGAAAAATTCGTCTCGAAGTTAGAGTGAAAATGATACAAGGAGTTTGAAAGAAGCTTGACAATAAGGCATAACAAAATAGAAAGAGATATAATAGACAAATTAAGTAAGTCAAGCAATGATAACACTTCCCATCAAGAGTCTCCAACTAACCTATAACCTCTTATCCTTCCTAACTTACTTCCACTCCCATCCTATCCATCCTCTGCTGCAATATAATAAGACATCGACTATACCCATCTAACCACTGATAAAACCCAATATGGCAGAAGCATTGACTATATCGACCTAACTTGCCCAATAATAAACTTTCAATCATCATCACACGTCTAGGGGGGTGTGTCCATCACTACCCTCCCACGATTCCAAGCTTGGAGGTTACACAGTGGGAAATTCCTTCACCCTTCCTCAAAACTAGGGTCAACACCCTAATATGGACCACACTACAATGCTGGCTAGATACTTGTCATGAAATAATCCAGTCAGGTAGTCTTTTGCCTGCCATTTACACTTTACGCATGTCATAATAGTGCATATCAAGTAGATACAAAATGTAATCGAACAATGTACATAATACCATTCCTCATTGGATGTCTCAACATTCCCCCATCGGAAGAGTGGATATTAGTTCTTTCCAATATACAGGTTAGTTCTCATTCATGCATATACATAAAAACAACAATATATATAAGTGATCTTAATCATCATGTTATAAAGTCTAGTATCCACGTGTCAATTTTGTACTTCATAAAAACATACTCAAAAATTTGTTTACATTAGATAAATCATAATTTTGATAAGTAATTCATTAGATAAATCATATCCCCTTAAGCCACACATAAAAAAAAAATCTGATAAGTCATACACTAGATAAATCATAACCAAGTAAATTGCACATCAAGTAAATCATACATCAAATAAGTCATATATCAAATATTTTAATTAGCAATACCTAGTATATCTAATGATTTATATAAGTAGTTTCATTTGTCCAACTAAAATGAATCAATATTACATAGCGTTCATAAATAAAATAACATGGAACTACAAAGAGAACCCTAGCATAGGTAGCTATCTAAGTCAAAATGGGAATCAAATATGCTCAAAAAGTGAGGAATAGTCACGACGTATAGTCTCTACATCCTCCCAAGTAGCAGATCCTGGGCTATACTTGTCCCACTAGACTGTAACCTGGTCTACCATGCGATGTTTGAGTTGTTGAACCCTATAACAGTCCAATATGCGTAATGGTTCAACTGTTACGATTCCCATGTCTGAGACCTGCAATTCCCTCCAATCCAATTTGTGAGATTCATCATAAAAATAATGTTGTAGAATAGATACATGAAAAGCATCATGAGTTTTATGAAAATGGGGTGGAAGCACAAGACGATAGGAAACTGGTCCAATCTTATCCTTTATCCTAAAAGTTCCTATAAACTGAGGTGACAACTTTGTCCCTTTCCCAAACCGAATGGTTCTTTTGTTGGTTCGGATACAAAGAGAAAATTGGTCTCCTACTTCATAACTATTTATCAGTCCTATGTGAATTGACATAACTCTTCTATCTATCTTGTGCTTCCTTTAACCTTTGTCGAATCTGTCTTACCCGTTCCTCCATTTCTTGCACCAATTCCAACCCAACTATTAATTAGACCTCCAACTTTTCCCAACTCAATGGCGTCCTAGATGGACTCCCATATAGAGCTTGATAAGGAGGCATCCCAATGGAACTGTGGTAATTGTTGTTATAGGAAAACTCTACCAATGGTAAGTACCTTTCCCACTGAGTCTGATTATCCATGACATACATTCTGAGCAAATCTTCCATAAACTAATTTACTCTTTCAGTCTGCTTGACTATTTCTGGATGATATGCAGTGCTCAAGTTCAACTGAGCCCCCAACGTTGACTACAAACTTGTCCAAAACCTAGATGTAAAGCAAGAGTCTCTATGAGAAATGATCTTTGTGGGTAACCCATGTAGTCGAATACTTTGCTTATAAAAACTCGTGCCACATCAATAACATATAATTGTCTCTCACTGGGATCAAACAGGCACTTTTGGTCAATTTATCAATGACAACCAATATAGGATTGTGCCTTTGTGAAGTGAGTGGAAAACCCACAACAAAATACATAGAAATGGCCTCCCATTTAGACTTAGGGATGTCATGCAGTTGTAGGAGTCCTATTGGATGGCGATGATCAACCTTCACTTGTTGACATTCAAGACATTTGGCGACAAATTGGACTATGTCATGCTTCATGCCTACCCAAAATAATATTTTCTTCATATATGCATACATCTTCTTCACTCTAGGATGTGCACAATAGAGTGCTTTATGTGACTCTTCGAGGATGGTTCTTCTTATACCCCCTTCCTTAAGGATGTAAATTCTCCCTTGAAATATCAATTGTCCATCTGTTTCAAGGATATAACCCTCGAAATTTAGTTTTATCTACTTCCCACTTTGGAGTGTTGATATAATCTTCAGATACCAACTCTTCAAATAGTTTCTCCAACACACGGTCCGTCAAATGAAACCTCAAGGGTACTAGGGAGACGTTTTGTGACCTCCTACTTAGTGCATCATCCACCACATTGTCCTTTCCCTTAATGTATGAGATCCCAAAATCATACTCACTCATGAATTTGATCCACCACCTATGTCTAACATTAAAATACCTTTGATTGAAGAGGTGCTTCGGGATTTGATGATCAGTTCTTAACTCAAAGCTTCTCCCGACGAGGTAGTGTATCCACAGTTTCAAAGCTATCATCACTGTTTCTAACTCTAAGTCAAGGGTAGCATAAAAATCTTCATGTTTATTCAAATTTTTGGATTCATAAGCTATTAAGCCAGCTTCTTGGATCGATAATGCTCCCAATCCTTGCTATGAAGAATTCGTGCAAACAATGAAGTCCTTTTCCATGTTAGGCACTCGAAGGATCAATGCACTAATTAGTAACCTCTTTAGTTTGGTGAATGAGTGTCACATTCATATTTCCATTCATACCTAACCCCTTTTCGCTGTAATGTAGTGATGGGTTTTGAAATATTTGAAAACCCTTCCAAAAATTTGCAATAATAACCTGCTAGCCTCATGAAGCTATGCACCTCATGAAAAATTTTCGGCATTGGCCATTCCATTATGGCCTTTACCTTTTCTGGGTCAACTAAAATACCTTCTTCTGAAATGATGTGCCCAATATAATGAATTTTCTTCTAAAAGAAGGAACATTTTGACAATTTTCCATACAACTAATTTTCCCTTAAGAAAGTTAATGCAACCCTTAGGTGCTCTTCATGCCCCTTTTAATTCTTGGAATAAATGAGAATATCATCTAGAAATACTTGCATAAATTGGTCCAAATATTTCCTAAACACACCAATCACGAGACTCATGCATATTGTTGGTGCAATGGTCAAACCAAATGGTATAAATACGAACTCATAGTGCCCAAATTGAGTCCGAAATGCACTTTTTAGGATGTCACCTTCCTTAATCCTCAATTGGTGGTATCCAGATAACAGATCAATCTTTGAGAAAACTGTTGCTCCCTTAATTTCGTTAAATAGGTCACCTATTCTAGGTGTCAGGTACCTATTCTTTATTTTGGTCTGATTCAAGTTGCTATGATCTATGCATAGCCTTAATAAACCATCCTTATTCTTGATGAAAATCATTGGTGTACCCCAAGTGAAATACTAGGCCTAATAAATCCCAAGTCTAATATCTATTTTAACTGCATGTACAAGTCATAAATTTCTAGAGCTGTCATCCTGTAGGGTGTCTTAGAGATTGGTTCTGCACCAGGTTTTAGTTCTATTTTGAAATCAATATCCAGGCTCATTGGCGATAATCCAGGAAATTCCTTGGGGAAAATATCCTTGAATTTTGACAAAATTGGGTGCTAATCAAGGGAGGGTCCTTTCGGGTCACATAAGGCCTCAACCACATATAATTTACGACTTTTTTAGAGAAAACGTTTTAACTTCATCATGGATATGAATTGTAGGGACACTCCTCTCTTGATACGGCAAATCTCAATTGACTTACCTTCATCATCTTAACAAATCACCTTCTTTTTGAAACATTATATCAAAGCTCGATGAAATTCTATCCATTCCATTATGATGATTACATCATACGTCCCCAGTTTTGTGACATATGCCTTCAACTTAGTTGTACACACCTCGAGGTTCACCTAATATTGGTCAACACTAGGTCCTACTGCCTGTTTTAGCCCATAATCCATTTTGACTTATTTAAAGTCATCGTGATCATAAGATGCCAACCCACATTTTTCTAATGTAACTAGTGAAATGAAACTATCTATGGCACCATAATCAAACAAAATTTTAACTTTTACGTTGTTTATCATACCTGATATTTCCACCATGGACGATTGGTGTTCAACTTATTGGTTATCAACTAATGCATAGATTCAATGGTGGTTGCTTGCTCCCCCCATTGGTGCTTTTACTTCTCTATAGTTGTTACTTGTTATGAAACCAACTCAAAAAATAGAAGAAAGGATAGATCAATGACTTAGAAATCATCCTCTTTGAAGGGGAAACCTCCTTTACATTACATAAATGAACAATTATCGAATGATTCAAAAGACAAAACCTCCTTTCTATATATAGGAGTCCAAGGAGTCACAATATAATCCTAGCCGACATAAAAATAACAATGTAAGGGCACAACAATAACAATAGTGGGCTTTTATGGAGCACAATAATAACAATATGGGGACTACATGGGCACAACAATAACAATAAAGGGGATACACTAACAATAACAATAATGGGATACACTAGTAATATAGGGACCTAACATGCTCATATCCTTCAAAAAAGTGTTGTCCTCAACGCTTGAGTAGTTATGGATGCATTTGTATAAAATTATCATCCTCCCATGTTGAATATTCAATCGGTAAGTTCTTCCACTTGATGAGATACTCTGAAATTGATCGATTCCGTAGCTTTCGAGTTCTTGTTTCTGTGCCTGCTTCAGGTTCCAATGTGTTTTTTCCTTCTTCGTCAAGTTCTGGACATATTGTTTGAACTAGGAGCTTGTCACCTATAACCTTCTTTAGGCATGAAACATAGAAAAATGGGTGCACTCGGGAAGATGCTGGAAGCTTCAATCTGTATTCCATAGTACCAATCTCTTGCAACACTTTGTAAGGACCACAATAATTTGGTGATAATTTATTATCCTTCTTAGCTTGCTTAAGGGACATTTGTTTGTATGGTTGTAGTCGTAAAAATACCCAGTCACCTACATCAAAACTTTTCTCGCTACAATGTTAATCTTCCTGTCGTTTCATTAGATTTTGTGCCAAATTTAGGTTATCCTTTAAGAGTTGGAGAACTTGTTGTTGATGATCAATGTGATATTCCACTGCTTGAAACTTAGAATTTTCTCTTAAATATGATGTGATGGAGCGTGGATGATATCCATAAAGTGCCATTAATGGGGTCATTTTTGCTGCAGTATGGAAGGAAGTGTTATACCACCATTCAGCTAGAGGTAACCATTTGAGCCATTGTGTTTGTTTATCAGATATGAAGCAACAAATATACCCTTCCAAACATTTGTTCACTATCTCATTTTTCCCATCAGATTAAGGATTCTATGATGAGCTATGAGCTAATTGAGTACCCAAAGAAGAAAATAATTTTGTCCAAAAGTTTCCTATAAAAATGGGATCTTTGTGTCTTACAATAATCTTTGGGTTTCCATGTAGCTTTTGAATTGTTTCCATAAATGCAATAGTAATTGTACTGGCTTTAAATGGATGAGATCATGCACAAAAGTGTGCAAACTTGGAAAGTCTATCAACTACCACCATGATGATAGACTTTCCTTTGGACATGGATAAAGTTGTGATAAAATCCATTGAAACCTCCTCCCAAGATTGAATTGAAATGGATAAAGGCTTTTATAGACCTGGGGTCTTAATTATTTCAACTTTATTTTGTTGGCAAACAAAAAATTCCGCCACAAACTTTTGAATACCAAATTTAAGGCCATCCAAAAAAAATTCCTTCTTGACCTTGTGGTAAGTTTTTAAAAATCCCGAGTGCCCTCCTAAGGGAGAGGTGTGCAATTCCAAAATAATATTTTGTTTGAGTTGGGAATTCTTACAAATATATAAGCGATCTTTGTACCATAATGAATCATTTTTCCAGCTAAATGTTTCAGATGTACTGGGATCTTGCTGCAAATTTTGAATGAGTGTCCACACCTCTTCATCATTCTTATGTTCATCACTTGCTTTGGTTGTCCACTCAGGTTGGATAATAGAAATGGCACAAAGAAATGCTTTCACATCCTCATCCTTTCTTGAGAGTGCATCTGAAACAACATTTTTCTTCCATGTTTTGTAGATGATTTCAAAGTTATAACCCAACACCTTTGTGACCCAATTTTGTTGCTCTATTGAAGATAATATTTGTTCCAAAAATTATTTAATACTATCATGATCTGTTTTTACCTTGAAGTGTCTTCCCATTAGGTAAGGTCGTCATTGCTTTAGTGCATGTGGTATTGCCAACATTTATGTTAAAAAATTAAATATTACAGAGCAATGAAACACATAAAATATGTGAAAAACACAAGCACACAAAACACATAAAACCAGAGAGACATAGATATACGTGGTTCACCTAGTTTGGGCTACGTCCACCTCGAACAACCAGTCCTTCCTTTCTATTATCTAGCAAAATGAAGAGACACAACCTACAACAAATCTATTGTAATATCCTATGTTCTCTCTCACATTCTCCCTATCTGTTTCTCGCTTTGAGAATACACATACAATACACAGCCGCAATACAATACCCTCATACAAGCGAGGGGTTGCCTTCTAGGGAAAAAAACCCTAAACTAAACATAACTTCTACCATCAGATCATCCGCCTAATGAACAACCCAAATTGACTAGAAATTACTATACTTTTACAAGGCAATTTTACATCTGTTTTTAGCTTCAGGGGTGCTGCCCCCAAAACCCCCTGCTGGGCGGGGGGGGCTCCATAAATTCATAGCCGCCCCCCACCTGGACCCCCTAGGTAGCATTTAATTACGAGCAACATTGCCGCCCCATTAAGGTACAGGGGTCCAACGCTGTGATACAAAATAAACAAGATAATCAGGCTCCACACCCAACAATTTCCTTCTCATAATTAGGTTTTAGTAAATACTTTCCTTTGATTAGACGAATTTCAAAAGAAATGGGTCTTCATTATTGCATTAAAACCACACCAATTCCATATCCCGAGGCATCACATTCCACAATAAAGGTTTTTGTGAAGTCTAGCATATCTAAGACCGGTGATTGACACATTGCCTCTTTAAGATGTTCAAAGGCATCAGTTGCTTCTAGAGTCCAAGAAAATGCATCTTTCTTCAGTAATGATGTTAAAGGTGCCAATATTCTCCCATAATTCTTAACAAACTTGTGATAATACCCTGCTAACCTAGAAATCCTTGAAAATTCTTTATGGTTGTAGGGATTTTCCATTTCTTAATGGATTTAGTTTTGTTAGGGTCTGCCTTAACACCCTCATGAGATATAATATGACCCAAATATTCCACCTCTTGTACTCCAAAGAAACATTTGGAGGTTTTTGCATGTAAATGTTTCTCCTCCAATATTTTGAGCATGATGTCAACATGTTGAACATGATCCTTCCAAGACTTTATGTAGATTAGTATATCATCAAAAACTACTAACACAAATTTTCTGAGGAGGGGCTTGAAAATGGAATTCATCAAACCTTGAAATGTAGAAGGTGCATTAGTAATGCAAAAAGGCATGAAAAAAAATTGATAATGACCCTCATGAGTTCTGAATGTTGTTTTCAGAATGTCTTTAGTCTTCATTCTAATTTGATGATATCCAGAATGAAGATCCAACTTGGTGAAGTAAATTTCTCCATGTAATTCTTCCAATAATTCATCAATGGTGGGGATGGGAAATTTATCTTTAATAGTGAGCTTGTTAATCTCCCTATAATCCAGACACATACGCCATGATCCATCCTTATTTTGCACCAATACTACTGGAGTAGAGAAAGAACTTTGATTAGCTTGAATTATACCAACCTCTAGCATTTATGCAATCATACGTTCAATCTCACTCTTTTGAGAATAAGGATATATGTAAGGCCTAATGTTTGGAGGAAAACTTCCTAGAATCAAATGAATAGCATGATCATGATCATGAATAGGTGGAACTCCTTTGGGAGTCTCAAATACCTTGGAATGATTTTCCAAGACTTTTTGGAGATATGGAGAAATAAATGATTTTGATGTTTGAACCTATAGTGAGTATAATTTTTCAATTCTGCCTCGTTTTTATTTATTCAGAAGCTTTGTCATGACATTAGAGCTGATTATATTTCTTGGCTTCCCTACGATACCTTGTAATTCAACTTCCTTTCCTTCCAATTTTTTTTTTCAAGAAAATTTATTGAAAATTAGAAGCTACCGTCCCTAAAGATTGTAACCATTATACTCCTAGTACAACATTAACACCACCCATTGGGATGGAGAGAATTGGACTATTCAATACATATTCCATGATGGTTAGTTTGATGTTATGGCACTTTCCAGAGAAATTTATAGTTCCTCCATTTGCAACCATCACTTGACACTCTGGTGATGGGTATAGGAAGCAATTCAATTCCTTGGCTACCTTACAATGAATAAAATTATGTGTACTACCCGAATCAATCAACACTATTACATTGTTCTTCTTCATATGTCCTTCTATCTTGGGGGTTTGATGAGTGGTAATTCCTGCCAATGCATTACATGATATGGTCAGATTCATTTCTTCTTCCTCTGGGGTTGGTTCCTAGTGTATATCCTCTTATTTTGAAGTTTCCTTTTCCTTTTCTTCCTCCTCTTCACAATCTATGTAAAATACTTTCTTCTCAACACACTTATGACCTTTAGTGTAATTTTTACCACAACTGTAGAAAATCCCCTTTGCTATTTTTTCTTCCAATTATTGTGGTGCCAACCTTGTAGGTTTTGGAAGTCTAGGAGTAGAAACACTTCCATATTTATAGTTGTGAGTGGTAGGATTCCTTATCGCCATAATTTTTCTTTCAATTTTTCTTGCCAACCTGAATGCCTTCTCCAACGAATCAGGTTCCCAAAAGTGGCCCTCATGTTGGATGTTATCCTTTAAAGTTACCTATGAAGAGATAAATCATGCATTCCTCTAGAATATCAGTTACCCTTATATTCAATTTTTTGGAGTCCTCAATGTGCTCCACCATTGAACCCTTTTGTTTGAGATTTATCAATTGGCTAAAGAAGGTTTTTCTCTTTATATTCTCATAATGTGCTATCATTTCCTCTGTAAAAATTGACCAAGTGGAATTTTTTTTTACGAGAGAAAAGCCATCGATACCATAAAAATGTATTTTTTTCTAAATATAAAGTTGCAATGCATACATTTTGTGTGTTTTTCACATTATGGAGATCAAAATATTGTTCCATCTGTAGTATCCATGTTACTCGATCCTTGCCATCAAACTTCCTCATATTGATCTTTGGAATATGGTGGGTCTTAAATCCAACATTAGATTATATGAAATCATAATTAACATTTCTTTTTTTCTCGTCATGCATTTCATCTACTACCATTTCACCATTAGGAATCATTTCATGTAGCAACTTTTTCAAACCTTCCTTCAAATTTTCCATGTTTGCTTTTAGACCATTCTTAATGTCTTCCATGTTGCCTTTCAAATTTTCTTCTATACCAACAATCTTAGCTTCCACACCATTCTTCAAACCATCCATCTTAGATTCCACGCCTTTCTTCAATTCATCCATGTCTTTCTTCAAACCATCCATCTTAGCTTCCATTTCATATTTTGTTACTCTTTGCGAGAGCGAAATTTGTTGCACTTGGTCTCGTAATTTTGATATACAATGTTGCACTTCTTCCTCTTCATGAGTCATAGTAGAGCCTTATTAGGGCTTAATGGGTGTCGAATTATTTTTGGAGGGCATTGTAGAACCCAATACTGATATCTGTGCTTCAATATTCCATTGGAATCATTTGAAACTGATTTTTCAAACAAGACTTATGCAATATATAAAAAAAATACACACATTTTTCTTTGTTTTGAGGAGCTCAATATTGAAATTGATGTATCTTTTCAATTTTGAATCCCCAATAATTGATATTTGGTCTTGTAGTATCCCTCTTAGTCTTATTTCCAATGCCCCAAGTCATAACTTGTTTTACGGAATTCAAACCTATGGATATATAAGTTTCCCTAAGTGTGGTGGACGCACTTAGAATAACATATGAAAGACACTTGACCTTTTCCTTAAGATAAACAGATAATAGAAGAGCACCTACTTGTGATCCTCTTCTATTCTTCATCTCCCTTTTGTCACTTCCGTCGCTCCCAATCGAACTAAACTCATTTGATTGGTACCTGCAATTACTAACATAAGATAGAAAATGACATAAAGGCATATGATCTATTCAACTTAATCAAACTGAATCGATTTCATTTGAAAATACATATATAAAAGCAATAACACATGTATTAGGAAAGGAACATATCTCTTTATAAGATAGAAGGAGAAGTTATAAACAGTTGGATCGATTCGATGTCAACTCACTCCATCTTTAGTCCTATCCTCATCACATCAGCAACATTACTGTAGTAGCATAAAATTACTTGCAAAAAATACCTCAAAGAACTATAATATCACCAACATAACTCTACAAATTCAAACTCTTGCTCCCATTTTGCACTATGATCAATGCTCAAATTATAGGAAATGAGGGTAGTTTGGAATTAATTGGTCATTGAATGGATTTTCCATAAATAGATGAGGGAGTTTCCTTGTTCAATGGGATAAAAAGATAAGTGATTTAATGAATCCACGGTGTTCATATTTGAGGTTATCAAATAGCATGATAGCTGGAAACACTTCTAGAAGCCACTCAAAAGTGGGAAGATTCCTGAAATCATTTGAAAAATTTGCTCACAGTCGACCAACACACTATTAAGTGGGCCTAGGTGCTCTACAACGCTGCTTTGCATGGGAGTAAGTGCTCTACAAATCACTTACTGTAGTCTAGAGGTGCATTGGTGGCTCAATGGAGCATTTCAAAAAGACTTTAAGAAGTGAAACTTTCATGGATAAAAACCAACAATGGGATGACTTGTTTAAGGCAAGTAGCAATAGATTTAGAGTATGATAAACCATGTTTATACTGATCTGAGTTTTGAGAGTGATGCCAAAATTGAACTATAACAGCTGCCCATTAAAGCATGAAGTAAAAAATGATAATGTTGAGTGATATGATTTACGATGTGATGAGTAGGATCTGAAGCAGACGGTGACCCGCATATATTGTAATACATTACATCATGATATTTTTTACATTTTGGACATGAATTTCTGAGGGAGGCATACCCATATTCAGAACATAAAATATTATAACATGTATATAGATCGAAAACTCGTCTACAGATATAGACCCATGATAGGATGACCATTTGTGTGAAGCCATCGTACGAATGATGTGGTACTACTCCTGAAATTGTAGCCCGGATACATGAAACTAGATCCAAGGTCTTCTTATCTCGTTCACTCGATCGCTCAAGTATGAGTCTAACCATGTGAATATGTGATCTGAAGTCGAACATGGGAAGACACTGTTTGATTATGATCCAATGATGTAATCCATTAATGGACACGAGAGAAACCATCGATGATGATAATGGCTCTCAAGGTACCGCAGTACAGTCTGCATGGTGTGAATAGATGATTTGATGTAGAACACCATACAAAGTGTTTCGATCAAAGGCTAGTGATATCAACCTGTCGCTGGAAGCAAGAAACTTGCCATTGATGTATGCAAGCTCCAAGGTATTGGAAGGGTGTTTTTAAGTGAACTTCCTGGATGATGAGCTGATGTCGACAGGAAGCGACTCATCACAGGAGAGCCTTAATGTATCCCCCATCAAAGAAACGAAACAGGAGTAATGATTTTAGAGATAGAATGTAACTGATGAAGCAATGTTCAAGGATGGTGGTCAGAAAATGATATTTTATGAGTATTGCAAAGGATGAGGAATTATTGAGTGAATTATTTTGAACATATCAGCGACACTAAATGAGTTGGAAACATTGACCCAAAACCAAAGTGATGGATGGTATGATATACCATCAATCAGATAACCCAAACCAACAACCATGGAGATGAAGTGAATGAGTTTCATGTTCAAGGGTGACTTGCTACCATAAAGTGATTTATCCCTTTCCAATTTTCCCTAGTCATTGCTCACCAGTACCTTTTAATTTTTTAACAAGCTTGAGGAGGATAACATATGCTTGATGTATAATTCCACCCTTTGGGTAAATCCATCACTATGTGATGTTTTAACGAGCCTAGCGAAAGTGAAATTCGATCTTGTCATGATGGACAAGTCCATAGCTATTTGATGTTTTAACGAGTCTAACAACAATGAAAACTTGTTCCGGGATTTATACCTTCAGGGGGATTTTGAGCTCATATCCCCCTGAAGGTATGAGTAGGTCATAGTATTTTGAGCTAAATATGTAGAAATTTGAATAACTATTAAATTATTCACCGAGATTATCCTGATCACACACTATTTGAGCTTCATGCATAATACATAACCTCTTCTACTATTGATCATCAATTTGCGGAATTATAAACAATCGCATGCGCACATTAAAACCATAAATAATCACACATACAAACACAGTATTTATGGGAAAGCTTAAAGCTGGAAACCCCCAACTATCTGTATATTATAATGATAGAGATCATGTAACAATCATAGTACAAACTCCTCACAAGCTCTCAGTACTATCTCCAATTGTTACACACTACACATGCTCCAATCTGCTCCACCTGTTAGCCTGCCTCTACTGCGCAATCCAATATGGATAATCATGAGATCCAAGTTCAAATCCCACCAGTATGTACTGAGAAATCCTCATTGGATTCTCCATCAATGTGTGTGCAAATCTCATGCACCAGTATTGTCACAACTGATAGTCACACTGCTCTTTCACCTACCTCTCCACTGGTATCCACTGAAACTGTCCATGCACTGCAGTTAACTGATGTATTCTTTAGTTGATTTATGAGTTAATAATTAGCGAATTAATTAATAATTAATTCACACCACTCTCACTAATTGTATCAATCAGTTAGACTAGATACAACTAGTTCAACTAAGTTAAACTGAACACAACTCCATTAACTGTCTCATCAACTCCACCAAACTCTGTCACATGAGTTCTAACTGAAGTCAACCATGAAATAGCTCCAATAAACCCTAGGAATAGCGTAATTCCTTCTGTCAGCTGCATGTGCCACATCCAGGCATCAAACTGAAGTGCTCCAAGAGGATAAGATAATGTTTAGAGTCCAAATATTATTAAGAGCTAATAATATTCGACATATCTATTTTTAGACTGGCAATCTAAAAATAGATTCCGCCCAATATGTCTAAAAATAGAAGTCCATCTATTTTTCCCGACTTGACCAACCATCCAAAAATAGCATCCTGCAACTCATAGAACATGATCCATATGTCTAAAAATAGACATAGTCTAAAAATAGACTTTGCGCCAAAAATACCCTACGGGCCCACTTAGTGAAGGCGACTTCTTTCCACTAAGCTCATCATCTTGTTGCAATCTCAACACTCCCTCTAAAAAAGATATGGATTATCTGCAACCCCTATCCTGCCCCTGTGGTATTTGAATTTTCTCCTGGTGAGCGCCTTCGTTAAGATATCAGCATCCTGATCCTCCGTAGGAATGTATGAAACTAACATGATTCTCCGCTGCACACAATCTATGATATGATGATACAGGATGTCAATGTGTTTAGATCTATCATGAAATACTGGATTAACTGAGAGTTTGATGAAACTCTGATTATCACAATAAATCACAGTAGGCTCTAAGTGTGAACCGAACAACCCGACCAGGATCTTCCTCATCCATATAGCCTCGCATGCAGCCAAACTCGCTGCCATATACTCAGCCTTTGCTAAACTGAGTGCCATGAATCTCTGCTTCCTTCTGTACCAAGAAACTGTTGTCGACCCAATACTAAAAATCCCTCCAGATGTGCTCTTTCTGTCCGTTGGACTCCCTGCCCAATCTACATTCATGAAGCCACACAGCTTCACCTCATCCGACTGTCTGTACCACAATCCATATCCTGATGTGCCTCTGAGATAACGCAATACATGCTTTCCTGCCTTCCAGAAGAGCTTGGTAGGCTTAACCATAGCTTGTCAAAGCTGGTTAACAGCATAGCATATATCGGGTCGTGTATTGACCAAATACATAAGCGACCCCACCAACTGTCGATAAACAGTGGCATCCACTACCTCCGCCGAAGTAGCATCCTCCTTCCTCCAACCACTAGGAAGAGGAGTATCAACAGGCTTGCAGCCATGCATGTTGAACTTCTCCAGTATCTCCCGGGCATACTTACCCTGAGAAACAAACAGTCCTCCACTGCGCTGCCAAAATTCCAATCCCAGGAAATAATGAAGGAGGCCCAAGTCCTTCATCTCAAACTCTTTTGCAAGATCCTCCTTGCATGAGAGTATCAACAGATCATCACCTGTCAAAATCAAATCATCTACATAAAGTACAATGATCAGCAACTTACCCTCCACTACAATCTAGTATAGGTTAGGATCCGCCTCACTCTTGGAGAATCCAAGTCCGGTGAAATAACTGTCTATCCGTGTGTACCAAGCACGAGGTGCTTGTTTCAAACCATACAGCGCTGTCTTGAGCCTGCACACATGCGACTTGCTGCTGAAGATCTCGAAACCTTCGGGCTGCTCTATGTACACCTCCTCCTCAATGACTCCGTTGAGGAACGTAGTCTTCACACCCATCTGATGAATGTGCCACCCCATCTGCTCTGAGAGAGCAAGAATCGTCCGTATGGAAGAATACCTTGCGACAGGTGCAAAGGTCTCCTCATAATTGATCCCCTTAATCTGTGAAAAGCATCGGGCAACAAATCTTGCCTTGTACTTCTCCACACTCCCGTCAGCTGCCTGCTTCACTTTGTAGATCCATCTCAAACCCACCACTGATTTCCCTTCCGGCCTTGGGACAATATCCCATGCATTTTTTCTGACAATCGAATCATACTCTTCCACCATGGCATCTACCCATGCGGGGTCCTCCACAGCTTCCTTGAAAGAGGATGGATCTGTAATGATACACTTGCTCATAAGAGCCATGTATCCAGTATACCGGTCAGGTGACTGTCTCTGTCTGCGCTGTGATGTAGGTGCTCCTACAACCTTCTCTGCATCTTGAGCCAGTCGCTCAGCTTCTGTAGTGCGCTTTCGCCCTCTGATGGTTGGCGCTGCCTGAGTGGTCTCTTCCACTCCATGAACCTCATCTTGTGGCTGATCCACATCCTGAGACTCATCCTTAGGAACTAATAGCTCCTCCTCTGCATGCAAGTGTGGCTCCATCTCAAGCAAAGACTTCATGGCTTTCTCGTCCTGAAATTTGATATCCTGTCGCACAACAGTCTTGCGACTGTCTAGAAAATACACACGATAGTTGTGGGGTGTATCAGTGTACCCCAAAAATATCCCAACCTCCGCAGTCGGCTCTAGCTTCTTCCTGGCATCCTTCGTCTCATGAATGTAAACATGTGAACTAAAAATCCTCAAATGGGAAATATCAGGCCTCTTACCAAAAAACGCCTCCTCAGGTGTACTCATGCCACGTATCCTGTGAGGACAACAGTTCTGCACATATACTGCAGTATTGCATGCCTCTGCCCATAAGTGAATGAGTAGGCCTTGACCATGCAACATCACCCGTGCAGCACCCACGATCGTTCTTTTCTTCTGCTCAAAAACCCCATTTTGTTGTGGTTTATGAGGTGCTATGAGCTCTCTTCAAATTCCTACTGTGCTGCAAAAGTCCTTGAATTCGCCATAGATGAATTCACCACCATTCCCCGATTCTTTCTCAACCAGTGCCTTGAACTCACAGAACTTTGAGTATGTCTCGCTCTTCTTTTGCATGAAGAAGATCCAACACTTACGAGAAAAATCGTCAACAAATATCATATAATACTTGTGCTTTGCTATCGAAGCTGCTAAGAAAGGTCCACACACGTTTGTGTGAATTCTCTCAAGGATCGTCGTGGCGCGACTATCCTTCTCGTGAAAGGTGGATTTCACAAATTTTCCCAAGGTACACCCCTTGCACTGATCTGACTGTGCAAGAGTGCCTTTAGGAAGCCCAATAGAAATCTGCTGCAGTATCTTCAAAGCTCCATGGTGAAGGTGGCCCAATCTCTGGTGCCACAACTCGCCATCATCCCGGCTCACCACTCCTTCTGCCTTGCCTGCCATTGTTGCGTAGCCATCTACCTGCAATTGATAAAGGTTCTTAACTCGAACCCCTATCCTCCGGGTCTCACCAGTTGCCTTACTGCGCAGGAAAGCCTTTCCCTCGCTAAAGACAACATCATATCCCTTGTCTTCTAACATCGCCACAGAGATAAGATTCTTCTTCAATCCCGGAACATGCATCACTTCCTTCAATACGAAGGGTTTACCAGACTCCCTCTCAAAGGAAATGGTACCGATACCGGTCGCACTGTATCTACCATCATCGCCCATCTCAATGTGCACTCCAAGATCTTTCTCATCCAGATCAGCAAACAAATCTTGATCTCCTGTCATGTGAAAAGACGCACCACTGTCCAGAAACCACACTGATCCCGCCACACTTGAGACCAATAACAAGCATGTGATCGCGAGTAATCCAGCTCAAACTGCGAGGCTAAGGCCTCTCCAGCTGCAGATCTAGCAGCCTGCTTATTTTTCTTCTTCTGCGGACAATTTGTGGCATAATGTCTGTGTTGGTGATAGTGAAAGCACTTCACCTTGGACATATCTTGCTTCTTGCCTTTCGCACCGGAATGAGAAACTTTCTTGCTCTTCCCCTTCTTTGCTTTGGCAGCCAAAGCACAATTCTCTTCATCAGAGTTCCTTGATGATGATCCATCCCTGGTACTCCGCCTTATCTCCTCTTGCACAAGATCCGACCAAAGTTGCTCCCATCCTGGCAATTTTTCCCGACCATTGACAAAGTCCTGATAAGAATGCCAACTCTTCGGAAGCCCAAGCAGAGCCAAGCTCACCAATTCCTCATCATCTACAGTCACCCCCACACTTCCCAGCTCATCCCTGCATTGGATGAACTTCGTGAGGTACTTGGGCATACTGTCGCCTTTCTCCATTTTTATGTTTCTGAGTTTATCCTTGAGTGCCAACTTCCTCTGGTCGCTCTTGCTTTGGAATAAATATGTCAAGGCTTTCCACATCAAGAATGGAGAAGCCTTACCATGCAGGCTGGAAACTATGTGATCCTTCACGCCCTCCAACAGAATCCTTCGACACTTTGCTGTCTTCTTTTTCCAAGCCTCAATTACAGCAGCATCGCTAGAAGTAGGCTTTGGGACTTCAACATCTATGAACTCCTTCAACCCATTGTCATCTAACACCGCCTCCATATTGTCCTTCCATGAAATATAATTCGAGTTTCCCTCAAGGGCAGATTCCAATCGTAATCTGTTGAAATACATCTCAACTTCGACACCAAGAAAACACTACTGCAAATTCGAATTCCACCAGCACAAAACTCAACCGCTTCAATGTTCTGCAATTGCTCCAATGATCAATACTGCTTTGATACCATGTAGAAATTTGAATAAATGTTAAATTATTCACCGAGATTATCCTGATCACACACTATTTGAGCTTCATGCATAATACATAACCTCTTCTACTATTGATCATCAATTTGCGGAATTATAAACAATCGCATGCGCACATTAAAACCATAAAAAATCACACATATAAACACAGTATTTATGGGAAAGATTAAAGATGAAAACCCCCAAATATCTGTATATTATAATGATAGAGATCATGTAAAAATCATAGTACAAACTCCTCACAAGCTCTCAACACTATCTCCAATTGTTACACACTACACAAGCTCAGATCATACAAAACACATGCTCCAATCTGCTCCACCTGTTAGCCTGCCTCTACTGCGCAATCCAATATGGATAATCATGAGATCCAAGTTCGAATCCCACCAGTATGTATTGTGCAATCCTCATTGGCTTCTCCATCAATGTGTGTGAAAATCTTATGCACTAGTATTGTCACAACTGATAGTCACATTGCTCTTTCACCTACCTCTCCACTGGTCTCCACTGAAACTGTCCATGCACTGCAGTTAATTGATGTATTATTTAGTTGATTTATGAGTTAATAATTAGTGAATTA
Organism: Pinus albicaulis; assembly: GCA_034641835.2. Taxonomy (NCBI): domain Eukaryota; kingdom Viridiplantae; phylum Streptophyta; class Pinopsida; order Pinales; family Pinaceae; genus Pinus; species Pinus albicaulis. Next base: position 1,226,195,613 of record CM076572.1, on the reverse strand, counting down.
ATTACTAATTAATTCACACCACTCTCACTAATTGTATCAATCAGTTAGACTAGATACAACTAGCTCAACTAAGTTAAACTGAACACAACTCCATTAACTGTCTCATCAACTCCACCAAACCCTGTCACATGAGTTCTAACTAAATTCAACCATGAAATAGCTCCATTAAACCCTAGGAATAGCGTAATTCCTTCTGTCAGTTTCATGTGCCACATCCAGGCATCAAACTGAAGTGCTCCAAGAGGATAAGATAATGTTTAGAATCCAAATATTATTAAGAGCTAATAATATTCGACATATATATTTTTAGACTGGCAATCTAAAAATAGATTCCGCCCAGTATGTCTAAAAATATAAGTCCATCTATTTTTCTCGACTTGACCAACCATCCACAAATAGCATCTTGCAACTCATAGAACATGATCCATATGTCTAAAAATAGACATAGTCTAAAAATAGACTTTGCGCCAAAAATACCCTGCGGGCCCACTTAGTGAAGGCGACTCCTTTCCACTAAGCTCATCATCTTGTTGCAATCTCAACATTTTGTGCCCAAAATCTCTTCAGTTTTTTGCATGAAATGGATCCTAACTAAGATTATGGTTTGATTGCAGGATTTGATTCAACCAGAATGTCACTTACATGGCAAGAAAGAGAACATGAGGAACAAGATATGGTTTCCCTAAATGATCCTGGAACTGTGAGAGCCCTCATAGACTACGAGTTACTCAAGTAATTTAAACTATCAGGGATGAGGCAACATTTGGAACTATTGCAGTTCTTGATTCGCTCATGGGATCTAGCACAACAAGAATTTCACATTGGGGACAAAGTGCTCCCAATATTGGTCAATGATATTTACTTTATGACAGGTTTGTCGAGATGTGGTGCCCCCATTTCCCTTGCGGGTTCCATTTGTGGAGGTGAGACAGTGAAGGATTAAATTCGATAGTTTTGTCAGCTAGGTACAGAGCCTAGCAAGGATGGAAAAATAAATATAAGGGATGTGTATGCCTTTACGAACACTCATGTTCACCATCGCAAAGTTAGCTGGCAGCGTGACACTTCATGTTGCAAATAGATCATACATGCAGTATGCACTTGAGTGTCTCAAGTCGATCGTGTTCAACTAGGTTGAAGCATTACTCTCTCAGATGAAAGAACTCCTGACCAAAGTGAAAAGTGGCAGGACGAAGAAATTTAGTTATGTTTCATCCTGATCACTTTCATTCTAAAGCAAATTGCATTGATGCAGCCACAACATGTAACATTGGGTGTCGCTGGTCCTAGGGATCTGAAAATGTAGTGGTGGGTAGAGTTGATGGCTAGACATGCTGGCCAGTCATCGATCTCATTCTCTACTGCATTCTTTACCTAGCTTTGACGACAACATATTGTCATAGAGGAGCATCCATATACATGGGTGGATTTTCACAGAGACCCAAATTTGATGTTACCAGTAGGTGCTCAATGGGGTGCTATAGGTAAAATGTTTTGACCATGTTTTTTTGATTTTTTGGGTTTTTAACATATTTTTGTGTTTTTGATGTTTCCAAGAATAAACTAAAAATGTTTTATGTATGCAGATGTGCGTAGTGTTCGACTAGTGGGTCTTCCACAACAGGTGGATGAAATAACATAGAGTACTATTGACAAAGCAATCCTTCGGGATTTGGATTTGACCGAGACTCTGGCTAAGTTACAACAAAATGTAGAGGGGATAACTCACATGATACCATATATCTGGATCGAGGAGTTACCGATGAGGCTGCAACGCCATACTATTGGTGTGCCTAGATGATGGATAAGGCTATTGTGCATGATAGCTCAAGCAGTGACCTGCTATCATGAGCACCACTAGATCTACTTAGGATATGATATGTCTACATACATTTTGAGTTCATGTGACCAACGTGTCTTAGAAACAAATTTTTGTAAAAAAGCTTGATTATTTATCTATTTTACTTTCAGTGTTTTCCTATGGTTATGTGAAATCCTATTCAATTGTGTGATGTGAATTGAAAATCTATATTTACATATGTTGAAAATGTCTATTTAACATGTAATTCGCTAAAGAATCAGTCAAAGTGTTAAAGCTTCTGGAAATGTGTTGATATTGGATGTAAACAAAATGTCTTTCCAAAAGACAAACTCTAAGGAAAATTCGATAAATAGCTAGATTCATACAATATAAACACTAGTAAGCTGTAGTAAGACAAGTTGTGAGTCCAGCCTGATGATGATGCAATGAATTCCAAGTGAAATGGAATAATAGAGGAGTTCGATCAATGCGCTATACTCAACGATATTGTTGGTGGATCGACTGATATAAATACCTTGGAAACTCACTAACTCGCCACTTCGAGTGAAGATGGCCCATGCCGCAGAAGATAGATTATGCATACTGCGACTAGCACCATCGACATAACCAACAAATGGTTCCGAAGTTTTTAACATCTGCAACAAAATGCAAAGTAGATTGCTAACCACATGAAACCTCTTAAATGACAACATATATGTAGTATCACACAATGTTTACTACGCAAAATTAAGCATAGTAACATTTAAGATACAACCCATTCTGAGGCTGTGACAATGGTATCCCATCATAATCTACCAACTCATAGGCACCCTTTTCTAGAACACATTTGACAATATAGGGGCCATGCCATAATGGTTCGAATTTTCCTGTTCCTATATTATCTGCTTCCCTGATCATAAAGCAAGACCATGTCTCCTTCCGAGAAGGTGTGAGGCTTGAAATTGTGGTCATATTGCACCTTGATTCGTCTTATGTGCTTCGTTGGCCAATGCGGCTTCACAACACGTTTCATCTAGATGGATGAGATCTAAAATACACACCTCTTTGTTAGAAGTGTCAGGTAGCAAGTCAATTGCAAGTTTCAATGATGGAATTTCACATTGAATCAGTAAGATACTTCTAAACCGTAAACAAGCTAAAAGGGAGTAAATCCAGTTGTGTTTCTCACCGAGGTTCCATAAGCCCACAAAGCCGAGTACAATATTAAATTCCAGTTTCGTTTATGAACCCCAATCATTCGTTGAAGCATATGCTTAAGAATTTTGTTGATGGCTTCAAATTTTCCATTAGATTGCGGATAATAAGGGGTAGAACTATCATGCAATAGTCCTAACTTGGCAGTCAACTCAGTCATCATGTAGTTGCGAAAGTGATTACCACGATCTCTAACTATGGCTTGCAACACACCAAACCGAGTAACCACATGGTTAAAGAAAAAAAATGTAGCTGCCTTGCCTGTGTTGTTAAATATAGGCATCACCTCGGCCCACTTGGTAAAATAGTCAATGACGACAATAATATAGCCATGCCCCTGACCGAGCAAGGGTTACATGTCATGAAGTCAATGCCCCATTTGGAAAATTTTCTCACAACGATGTCATGATGCATTTACACTAGAGATAGGCGAGTTTTATGATCAAATATCTAGCAAGCACAACAAATTTTGACTACCATAATGTAGTTTCAAAATATGGTAGGCCATAAGTAACCAATGTAGAGAATATTCTGCACGGTAGAAAAACCGGACAAATGTCCACCACAGGTACTAGTATGGCAATCATTTAAAACTTTCTCAGCCTCCTCATGAGTGAGGCACCTACGTAAAATCGTATCGACACCACGATGATAAAGTGTATCGCCGACGATCAGATAATATTTGTCTTGGTATCGAATACGTCGTTGTTGTGAGTGAGAGGTATTGGGTAGGAAAGTTTGTGTCTGGAGATATATAACAAAATATCCATACCAAGGGTCAGATGAAACAATCAGAAACAAAGATTCATCTAGAATGGATGGTTCCGATGTATACTCAGTGCTACTCGAGGGAAGGTCACAGATAAGCTCAACGAAAACCAAAGACTTATTCGACTTGGATTTTATGAATTCCAAATAAAATTCCTACAAAATGGCTATCCATTTTGAGTATTTTCCCCCCAGTAATTGACGTGACAGAATGTATGTAATAGGGTTGCAATTCGAAATGACAATGGTCTTCTGGAGCAGGATATAGTGGAGAAATATTTGTACAACTTGAACGAATGCCAAAGTGAGGTTCTCAACATAAGTGTACTTAACTTCCATATCATTGAGATTGTGACTCAAATAATAGATCAAATGTTCAATCCCATCTTCTTCCTAGACTAAAACCATGGCGATGGTTGTATCTGAAGCAATGAGATACAATATATAATCACTCTGATAACTTGGGGGATACATTAATGATGCTCGGATCATGGTATCTTTAAGAGAACCAAAAGAAGCTTGTGCAACCTCATCCCAATGGAAGGGAGTCCCATTTTTCAAGAATCGAGTAAATCCTTTAGCCATTTTGGCATAGCTAGGAATGAATCTCCTTAGAAATTTAGCCTTCCCTTGGAGTCTCTATAACTAAATTAGGTTGGAAGGGTCAAGAAAATCTAGAATGGACTAGAACTTCAAGGGATCAAGTCGAATTCCGTCTTTTGACATGACGAAACCAAGAAAACGATTAGAACCGACACAAAACACACATTTGTGTGGATCGAGGCGTATTTTGTAGTGACAACATTGTAAAAAGATGGCTCTCAAATGTACGGGGTGGTCAACCCGTTTTCGTGAATGGGCAGGTAAGTCATCCAGATAAGGTTGAAAAATGTGTTTAATGTCATGGAAAGCATAATTCATTTCCATCTAAAAGACTGCTCCAATGTTCTTTAAACCAAAAGGGAGTTTTCGATAAGAAAATGTGCCCTAGGGACTGATAAAAACTATTTTATATTAATCCTCTAGGTGAATATTGATCTGATTGTAACCAGAAAAACCATCCATGAAGGAAAATATTTCACATTTGGCACATTCGTCAATTATTGGGTCGATAAAGGGAGTGTGATAGTTTCCCTTTGGACAAGCATGATTAACATCCCGATAATCAATGCACACTCTAATTGTCCCTTGTTTCTTCATGACAAGAACAATGTTGGAAACCCAATCAGTAAACGCAATAGGGTAAATAAAACCAGCACGAAAAAGTTTTTCAACGTCTACTTTAATGGAAAAAACCTTCTTATGATGAACAAGACGAAGGCGTTGTCGTATCGGTTTGACATTAGGGTACATTTTAATCTCATGCTCAATGATACTGGAATTGATGCTTGGAATTTCCTCATACGACCAAGCGAATACATCACAAAATTCACGGAAAAGAGAGCGGTAAGTGGCAAGTTCAGATGCAGAACAAGACGGGCCGACATAAATGTTTTCTACTATGCTAGTTTTGGTTGAAATATCGATAGAAATCGTTTCTTCGATATTTTATGGGTTTTTTTCAGAATCGACGACGTGAATAGAAAAGGAATTCGTGATGAAATCAACAAGTGAAGGCTGATATAGTTTAGTTGGAATATCTTCACTGTAATCCAGAAGATGGGATCGGTGATGATAATCTGCCCATGACTCTTATTTTGACATCATGGATTCTATAATGCTTTCATCGGTTGAGAATATACGTGAAAAAGGGTCATAAGAAGTACCATAATCCAAAGAATGATCGATCCAAACAGTCAGCGACAAAGAATTAGGATTGGCTGCACAAGCCAAAAATATTGATTGCTATGCGAGCTCGATGGGACTTAGCGACACAGTTACACCTAGCCTATCTATTTTGGAACCATTGGGAATCTTCCATAAGTCAGATGAATTGGAAGATATCATATTGCAGGTTTCTATTTTTGTGATTTCTGCCAATTTCGTAGGCGACGGCAACAAAATGGTGCTTATTAGGGTAGAATCCTTAAAGAGTCCTACACCAATATTCTGAAGAGATGGCGGGGTTTCGTGAACAAAAATAATGCTTCCAGTTTCCGGGAAACAGAGGCGAAGAAGGCGAGTTTATTGATGACTATGATGCTGCCCTTATGGGGGAAGGAAACCATGTAAAAGTAAGTAGAGACAACTACAAACATAACATAAGCCCATGGTCTTCCTAGTAAGATATTGTAGTCAAGGGGTCTATCAATGACCTCAACTTCAATAGTAACAATTCCCCCCCCAGTTCAACTTGCAAGTTACTGATAATTCCACAAGGCTTATATGTACAAATTTCAAAATATTTCAACGTCGTAGGTGATTGTGATAAAGGTGGCGAGCCAAGTGACTTCCAAAACCTCATAGAAATGATAGAAGTAGATGCACCTTCATCAATAATAGTCCGATGAATGAGGCGATTCCAGACATTTACTTGGATCCAAAATACTAATTGTAATGGAAATTGTGGCACATAGCCCACATGGTTAAAGACTACGAGATTAGAGTCTGTTGGATCGATTCCACCAATTTTCGACACCAAAACATGCTTTTGGGAGGGACAATTCTTTGAACCTCAAGCGTCGACATAACAGAAGGTGAATGAGGCAGATCTTTGACTATGTTCTAAGTTTGAGTTGTACAAGCTCGGGGGTTGAAAGTTGATTTATGAACGACTCCCTTTGGCAGATTTATTGTTAACTCAGGAATAATAGGTAGCAGAATTGAATCAGATGAAGTTGAATTCGAAGTAGTAGGTTGATTTTTTTCCTGACTATTTGATGACGAAAGAGGATTATTGTAATCTTTACTTCGCGTAGACACCAAAAAATTAGTTTTGGGCTTAGTGGCGGAGAACATAAGCACTTGTGAACTAGAAGCGGAATCCGTAGGAACTGTATGTGTTTCCGAGTTCGGAAAAGGGTTTGTTAACACTGCAAATGCGGGAGAAGTCTTAAGAAGTTTCGATACTTCTGAGAGGTGAGGATAGTCTCGCATAAAATTATCCTCATTACACATCAAACAAGGGTAACTAGGTTTCCGAGAAGTACCAGGTGTATCAGATGATTTTTCCTACTGGGGTGAATTTTGTTTTTTCTTATCTTTCCCTTTATTCTTACTTCCAGGTTACTTGTCACTTTTTCCCTTGTCAGATGACACGATATGTATTTTGAAAGAAGACGCAGGATCAGATGCAACAAGGGTTTGATTGGACAAAACAAGTGTGGAAATGGGTAGTCGACTTGCAGGCTGAGTGTTAGCAGAACCAATGACCTGTCGCTAGCATGAATGTCCTTACCAAATGGAGGAGGAGGAAAAATGAAATTCAGTTGTGGTGCATTCAAAATATTTTTGTAGAGCATAATAGACTGAGTATAAATCAAATCTTGATATTGGGCACGATAAATTACTTGCTCTTTAGTGAAAACACCGCCTTTGGCCACGTCCTCGGTGATAGATGGCAATAAGGAATTTATAAACCACTCAACTAAAATATGATCCAGAACAAAGTTTTTAACCATTCGATGATGACGATGCCACTCATGAATGTGATTTGATATGTGAGTAGCAGTCGTCTATTTAAAGTTGGTCAAAAGTTCCATTCCAGTTTCATATTTGTTGGGTAACTGGAAGCGGGTTAGAAAAGTAGTGGCCAAAGCCGTGAAGTTATCAAAAGAAGATCTTGGTAATTAAATATACCACTTTTCACCTGAAAAAGTGAGCGTTTGTTGGAAAAGACTGAGTCTAACAGAATCATCATTCAAGGATTTTTAGGAACACCATAAATGATAAGACATAACATGCGTAGACGGATCTTCTCCAGAGTTTCCATTGAATTTCAGAATATCAGAGGGTAATTTATGAGGAATCACCAAACACCAAGGTAAATAATGAATGGGGTCATTATTGAGCCAGTTTAAATCAGGTATCTCGAGTGTTGCAACAAACGAAAATTGTCAGTTTATATTGGGTTCAGTGTAACCAGGGTAAGATGGAATTGCCTAGGCAATAGGCCATTGTGCACTAGTATAAGGAATCTGCTGCTGATAACCTTGATAGGGATAATTTTGTTGACCAAAGCCTTGATAGGCCTGTTGACCAGAACCTAGATAAGCTTGCTGTTGACCAAACCCAGCATAGGCTTGTTGACCAAGTCCAGGATAGGTTTGATACTGTTGGAATTGATTTTGTGGCTGCCATGGGATTTGATAATATGGCTTTTTCTTGCTAGGATAGGTTGGACCAGCTTGTGAATAGAAGAGACCAGTAGAATCCTGTGAAAAGGCTAAACTAGCCAGTGGTTGTGAAATTACCGATATAGACAGTTGTTGTAAACCATCCTGGGAAGACAGAGTCTGTAGACCAAAAACTTGAGGGTAAAGGGTTGAAGGACCCACCTGAGAAGGCTGAGCTATGGCCAAGGAAGTAATAAAAGGAGTAGTAGGTACGAATGGAACAAGTTGAACTAGTTGATATTGGTACACAATTTTTTGCGGTTGAACATGCAAGGTAGGATGCCATTGACAAACAAGAATTCCAACATAAGATTGACCTAAAAACGAAGGAGTACTGCCATACGGGGTAAGAATGGGTTTCCCCCTAGCATATGGAGTATAATAATATTGAGCATACTTACCTTCATATGATGGGGGTCCAATAGAAACCGGATAAGATGGACGGTAATTAGATGGACTAGACTGATATTGAGCTGAAGATGTAAATAAAGGATCAGTCTGTTCAATACTCGTAAGAGAGGAACCATATAAAATTCCAGATGATGACATGGGCGAAGTCTATGGACTAGAGGAGGCACCGAAGTGGGTTCCATTTAAAGATTGGTAACCCTGTGGGACAGACGAACCATCATAAAAATGACACTCAACTGTCATAGAAAACATCGAAGAGGTAAAAACATTAGATGTTGTTGTAGCTGTAATAGATGGTACAGTCTAGGATGCTGTCTTAGCCATGGTTAAATAACCCAGTAAATACTAAAAAGAATCTATGGGAACTTGAAACTGAATATGATCAACAGGAGCAGTGTGGGTCAAACGTGGAAAAGATGGATAAAGATGAAGCCTCGACCTAAAATGAGTTGGAGTTGTAGGGGTTTTCTCTTCCCGAGGTTATTCCTCAATTGAAATCAAACCAGGTGGAAGTACTTCATTGTTAGGCTTGAGATAAATTTCAGGCGGTACACTCTGCGGTAAAGAAGAAGACTCAATAGTTACATATGACTGAGGATGAGTCGATTGATCGTCTTCTGACATGGGAACAAATCTTGTTGTCAACTTCGGGATCAAGATGTTCATGTAAAATAACGACAGTTTCCAGATCAAATTTCGGTTGAACAACTTCGATTTTTGGATTTACTGTTTCACTGAATTCAATTTCAGTGTATCAAGTAACTATGAGGGTTTTGTCTCGATGGTAGCAGATAAAGTGTGATCGGTAGAAACGACTCGAGACTCGGTACTCAAAGGATCAGATGACCCTGGTAAATTATATGAAGATGAAGCACCAAAATTTCCAAAGGTATCAGACTCAGTAGGACAAGCTCACCTTCGCTATCTAAGTGTAGTTTCTGGCAGTAAAGGTGGTTTATTCAGTGTACTACGCGAATGATGGGGAAAGGGTTGATATTCTTCCACGATCCCTGATTGAATTTATTACAAAAAATAGATAAACAAAAAGAGGGTAATGCTAGGAAAAAGGATTACCAAGCAACTGTGAACTGCAATATACCACCCCAGTAAACCAAGGACTTACGTACATGCAGGAAATATCCTCGAATGTTGTGTTCGGTGTATCACATTGTACAAGGCGTCCGACTCGGTTACCTATGGATGGTAAGCAACTTAATGTTGTCCTCCCAAATATACTTGATGGTATGTGGAGGCCCAATCTGTATTAGCACTATCTAATGAGAAACTGCACAGTGAGAGCATCCCCATATACTTTTCATACTAGAACACAGCTCGATATACTCAAGGTACATGGATGAGCTCCGATATACTTACGTACGTGGGATGAGGTATCACACTTGGAGTGTATTGCAAACATTTAACGACAACTGCTATGATTTACGGTGTCGGAACACGTCTCTAGCCTAGACCTATAAATTTTATCGTTAAGTGAAAATTCTCCCTTAGATTAATTGAGATAAATTTTAAGTTGATCTTTCTTAGAAATTTTCCTTTCAGGTTCACCGCGTGATGTATTTGAAATTCCTATAATGCAACAAAGATGATAAGCATTCGTTTCAATTCAATTTAGACAATATAAACCTTAGCTACAAGGGATAGAGCAATCATATTGTAAGCGATCAATAATGAGTACATATTAATGAAAATTCCCTAACTATTCCTATGCAGCACTCACAAACCCTATATGCAAATGCATGTTTTTATTTTTGATTTCTTTTAAGTTTAAATGAATGAAAAAGAAACTAAGATGCATAATCAATTAATCAATATTTTCTAGAGAAACAAAGACTAGTATGACAATTCCTCTTTCGAAAAAAAAGAATTGATTAAATGTAAACTTTAAACTTTGGAGTTGTTTCAACAATGATAAATAAAACAAGAAGAAACATTGAACAAACAGACACCCAAAGTGAGCAAGAGTAGCAGAAGTAATCTGGAATCCAAAGGCAATCAGACACTTGAAAACTCAACAAACAAGACACTTAACTGGATGGTAAAAGACAAAAATATGATGAATTTTGGTTGGTCACAAGAGCAACACACCCTTGAGTGGGAGACAATGTGTTGCATAGCACTGTATATAAGACAACAGTGCTTTGCAGAGCACTGTGTCAAGACCAACAATGCGTTTTTGCAATAGGAATATAAAAAATAGGCAAGAAAACACACTTCTTTTACCAAAACACATTCAAATGACTGTAATGAAGCAAGTAAAGTCTACTAGAGGGTGACAAACAAGGATAAAACCACTAGGTATGATCAACCATCTCCCCAGCAGATTCACCAATTTGTTTTACGGAATCAAACCTATGGATAGATAGTTTCCCTAAGTGTGGTGGATGCAGTTAGAACAATAAATGAAAGACTCTTGGCCTTTTCCTTAAGATAAACAGATAAGAGAAGAACACCTACTTGTGATCCTTCACTATTCTTCGTCTCCCTTTTGTCACTTCCATCTCTCCCAATTTAACTAAACTCATTTGATTGGTACCTGCAATTACTAAAAGAAGATAGAAAATGACATAAAGGCATACAATCTATTCATCTTAATCAAATTGAATCAATTGCATTTGAAAATACATATATAAAAGCACGAACACATGTATTAGGAAAGGAAAAAATCTCTTTATTATAAGATATAAGGATAAGTTACAACTAGTTGGATCGGTTCGATGTCAACTCACTCTAGGTTCAGTCCTATTCTTATCACATCAACAACATTACTCTAGTAGCATAACATTACTTGCAAACAATACCTCAAAGAGCTATAATATCACCAGCATAACTCTACAAATTCAAACCCTTGCTCCCCTTTTGCACTATGATCAGTGCTTAATTTATAGGAAATGAGGGTAGTTTGGCATTAATTGGACATTAAATGGATTTTCCATAAATGGATGAGGGAGTTTCCTTGTTCAATGGGATAAAAAGATAAGTGATTTGATGAATCCATGGTGTTGATATTTGAGGTTATCAAATAACATGATAGCTGGAAACACTTCTAGAAGCCACTAGAAAGTAGGAAGATTCTTGGAATCATTTGAACAATTCGCTCATAGTTGACCATTTCATTTTTAAGTGGGCCTAGGTGCTCTGCAACACTGATTTTCATGGGAGTAAGTTCTTTGCAAAGCACTTATTGCAGTCTAGGGGTGTGTTGGTGGCTTAATGGAGCATTTCAACATGACTTTAAGCAGTGAAACTTTCATGGATAAAAACCAACAATTGGATGACTTGTTTAAGGAAAGTAGCAATAGATTTAGAGTATGATAGACCTTGTTTATACTGACCTGAGTTTCGAGAGTGATTCCCAAATTGACTTGTAACATGCCTAATTTGTATTCTTCAAGATAAAGTTATCCCCTATCTCCCACAATGACCTAATTATAGACTAGTTTAGCAGAGCGAACTTGTACGGTGTGCCACATGTCACTATTTTGACTTTCGGCTCTGAAATCAATACACAAGAAACTACAGTTTGTGCACTTGCGACCACTTTTTAAATAATTCCAATCTGATGTCTAAAACACAATTTATGATGATTTTACCTCGGTCGCTTGTTTGAGATGAAATTCTAGAGCCTGCAAAAACCCTAACTTCCTTAGATTATATCTCCAAAAATATAGTGAACCAAGATCTAAAGTTTTTACACGAAATTCCTCCAAATTTCGACTCAAATGCATTTTTGTTTCAGTTTCTGAACCTTCATAGAAATTTTTTTATAGTGAAAATTCCAATATGACCTGTCTGCAATAGCGAAACCCTATAATACAAAGCTCTGATATCAACTATTATGAAACTAACTCTCAAAATAAAATAAAAGATAGATCAACGACTCATAAATTAACTTCTTTGAGGGGGAAACCTCCTTTACATTACCTAAATGAACAATTCTTGGATGATTCAAATGAAAAAACCTCCTTTCTATATATAGGAGTCCAAGGGGTCACAATATAATCCTAGCTGATATAACAATAACAATGTAAGGTCACAACAATAAAAATAGTGGGATTTTATGGGGCGCAATAATAACAATATGGGGAATACATGGGCAGACCAATAACAATAAGGGGGTTACACTAACAATAAAAATAAGGTGATACACTAGTATTATAGGGACCTAGAATTACCAGTTTGTAACTCTGAATAATCGCGCTGTTAATGAGGTCCCCCACATCACCGAAAAGTCATGTGTGGTAGACTCTAAAAAAAATGTTGTGGATTTCTTGCAAAAATCTCCTTCCCCTAAGACCCTTGCCCTTTCTTGTGGATCCTCATCTCTGATCGTGATTTGCATGAGTCCTCGAAGCTGTCCGTGAAGCTGCATTTCCAACCATTGAAATCCCCATTTTTGGTGCTCTAGATATAACGTTGTTTCCATATGGCGATGGCCTCAAACTTCCTCCCCTGGAGAAGGGATGAGGGGCCTTCCCCATAAACCTTGGATGTTGTGGAAAAATGGTTTTGTTTCCAACTTTTAAGTTTAAGTTCTCTTCAACATAACAAGCATGTTCAACAACTTCTGAAACTGAGAATGGTTTCCACATCCACACCATTGCCCTAATCTTAGGGTTCAATCCATAAATGAAATGATCCTCTTGGTGTTGATCTATATCCATGTAGGAGATATACTTGACCAATTCGATGAATCTAATATAATATTCCTCTATCGTGTAGTGTCCCTATACCAAAGCATGGAAGGCTCCTACCTGTTGTTCTCCATAATATGCTAGTAGGTACTTTTTCCTGAATATCTTCTCAAATAACTCCCAAGTAATTGTGTCACGAGTGAGGTGTAGTTGACGCTCTAAGTTTCCCCACCAGTTCAGGGCACTATCTCCAAGTTGTAATATCAATATTTGAGCTTTTGAATTTGAAGTATAATCTCTTAGTGAAAAACACCTTCTCATTCCCTCTAACCAAGTTTCTTCTCGTTCGCTTGCACGAACTATAGCAAAATATGGGAGCTTAATATTTTTGAGCTTCCTCGTAATGGCCTCGATTCGAGGTCCTCTATCGGAGTCTCTTGATCCCTCGAGATTCCCCAATCATGATGAAGGGTGCTCCACTTCCACCTCAATTGTTTGGTTCCCTCTTAAAATCTCATTAATTTCTTCCAGGGAGCACAAGATAAAAGCCATCTTCGGTGATGACAATGGGTTATTTGTAGGGAGTCCTTTTGACGATCCTCCTCGACCTCGATTTCCCTACGTTTTGCACTATTTTGAACTGTTTAATTATTTGTTCCATAGGAGGCTTATTGATGCAACTTAGGACTTGTCCGCTCTTAGTCGACTCACACAAATATATAAAATGATAGGCATGAGTTTTTCTTTTACTATGATCATAAACAATCATTACTAATATTGATTAGATCTTGAAGGATCTCCTTTCATGAGTGTGATCCTACAAATTTTCTCTTAATACTAGCTAGGTTACTAGTGCAATGTACTTATTAGTCATGCTCTAATGCTTTATTAACACCATATTACTTTATTTAGTAACCATAATTATTTATTTAATTTAATAATAAATTTAATTAATCCATTGGTTTAATATACTCAAATATTAGTTCACTCTTGGTGGGTCTCAAAATACTAATCTAGAATGAAATTTGGATACCATTCTTGTGTATTCACCAATAAATCATTAATCCAATTTTAAGTAGTAGTTTAAATATAAAGAAGAGCTTTTACTAACTCTTTGACACATGTTTCTTTCTTCCACATAGAAATATCAAAACCATTCAAAGCACAATGAAAACATTATTTACCTTGGAAACTAAAATGGGAAACCAATTCCAATTAAGTGTCAATTAAGAAATTACAACCATCTTGAACACATGGTTAGAATTTCTTGTCAATAATTCTTCTACATGAAGTTTCTGCCACAAGTTGTATAAATTTTGGTGGGCACTAACCTTTATATATATATATATATATATATATATATATACTCTCCTATCTAAATTTATACAATGAAGTGCATAAATTATGGTGGTTAGTAACTCTTGGTAAGCATTTATTTATCGAGTATAAAGAACATCCCAAAGAACTCTTATATTGTTGGAATTCGTATTCCAACTATTTAATTATCAAAGATGCCCTATTAGCAATTAATTAAATGAAGTGAATTAGCCCATTATTTATATATACAATTTTCATTTAAAAAAATACATAGTACACCAATAATTAGTCTATATCTGCACATATACTATACTAACCTTATTGTATAATTGTTCTATATCTACACACTATACTATACTAACTTTATTTTATAATAGTTTTATTCAAGTATAATTGCTTTGTTAACTTTAATGGGTATTTGGACTATCCTATGCCTATTTTATATTTTTGACTTATTTTATTTCACACATATTCAATTTCCATAATTTTTATGGATAAAAATTTGAAATAAAACAATTTTATTTTTTTATTTTTTATTTTTTATTTTGATTTATTTATTTATTTTATTATTATTATTATTATTAAATTCGGCATCTATTCTATGTTAAAATAATTGTATTTCAACAAATCCCACATGTGTAATACTAAAGTTTCAAATTTCAATAGTAAAAGATATCAAATTTGTTATATTTTCAAGTTTGACTTATCACACTCCATACATTAATTTCAATTTCAGTAAGCAGGTGAATCAAAATCTAATGTGGAATACAAAATACACAATCAAAGTGTATGCATCCTAAGAAGGAGGAAGATTACTTCATTACTCAAACTACTGGATATTGGAAACCTTTTGGTACACCTCTAATAACAAGGTTGTGTGATGATGTTCACACTGGAGCCAACTCCAGGAAAAATTTCAAACGTTTGTTGCTTTTTGTTGTGAACCAAAAGGTTTTCATCCTTCACTTAGATGAACATCGCAAAGAAAAATGGTTATAAAGCAGAGATTGGTGAAGATGAGCAAATGGAAGATCTTAATGATAATTTAAGTATAAGCAATTAGGTGATGATTTTTAGAGCTACAATGAATTAATCCTAAAAAAGGCTGATTATTATGTATTTTCTGACACATGGCCTTTCTAATATTGCTTCATCTCTGTAGTAGTACTGTAACTTCAATCTGAGTTGTTATTGCTAATGAATAATTACATCTTTAAATATGTTTTCCCTTCCTTTGTTATTTCTAATTGAAGTAAAAAGTATAAAGAGAAACCAATTATCTTTAAATATGTTCCCTTTATTATTATTATTAGTTGAAATAAAAATATATATAAATAAACATTAGTATCACCTAATTATGAGGATATGGTATTTTTCACATGAGAATTTAAAATAAACCTAATGAACATTTAAAAATAAATGTATATACACCTCATCACAATTAAAAATAAACTTAATTAACATTTAAAAACAAATGTTATGTATACTTGTCTACAATTTTCCATTCCAACATCGATCTTGATGGACGAGCATCGTGAAATTTTTTTTCTCTTCAATTTTTTTTTTATGTAATTTCTAGAAGTTTAAGTGAGTTTGAGTGAAAAGTGAGGTGGTTTTTTTATAAATGGTTTATTAGCCAAATGTAGCTCCAATCATCCGCAGATTGAGAGTTAACTATTGGTTAGGATTTTATTTCTATGTTATTTTAGCCAGATTCTTTTTTATGGATCTAAAAAAAACCTGTTGTAACTAAAATATTCGTGGCCACATTAATATAATAGATATAATAGGAGGAATCCTGTTGTACCAGGTAGCAGTGTGTGTAATGTTAAGTTTTTTGCTTATGCATTTCTTTTGTGGGTACCATTTATATATCATTGTTCTCATTGTGCTAAAGTATAAATATATCTATTTTATATTTAATGAGATATAAGCGCAGAGGTGCGTATGACTGCCAGGAAACAAGGGGATAAGGCTTGCTGTAATTGTAACAGACAGGGTGTGGACAGGGACATAATTTATATTTAATCGTTCTGATGAGAGATCAACTATCGAATAATACAAATGCCATGTAAATACCACCGACTAATACTGTAGTGAGAATGTGGAAGAATGGGTGCTGAAAGTCTAGAATTTGAATTAGCAATAAAGTGATCTCACATTAAAATTAAGATCTCGTTGCATGCATTTCGTGGTTTGGTGTAAGAGATATGTTGGTTGAGGCATTGATAGCTCGAGAGCCGTGCTTGGCATGGATTGGTGTTCAAAGCAGCGTACACCATTCATTGAGTTGTAATATGCCATTATAGGATTATCGATCGGTGCTGAACTTGGATTGGTCTCAACAGGATCCCATCGAGGTTTCCACACAAACAACAATATGTCAAAAAGGGTCAAATTTTAATTATCTCCATTGCTTTTACCTATACTATTTGTTAACAACGTCGTTGAGTTTTTTTTTTAATTGCTATATATTTTCAGCCGAGAGAATTGGAAGTAAGGCCGAAAGGCCATGAATTTTCTTTGTTTTGAAAAAATATATAATTCAATGATCCTGTGAAAGTAAATTGAATGAGGAGGATTCAAATTTACTTTACTCATAAAGGTTATGATGCAATAGAATTATTTTGAAGATTTATGTGCATATCTCCCAATTAGTAATAACAATTTTCCATTAAATATTGATGAAAAGACAATACCCAAAGGCCATTCAATTAATTGTCATTCCAGTTAAGTTTGACATACGATAGGGAAAAAATAAAGAGGTTTTTTTTTCAAGGTAGATGATCTAGTTCTGATTCCTTGTAGATGTAAACGATTGCAAGTCTTAGTATATTGGCGAGAGAAAACACTGGACAAGTATGATACAAATATTATTAATAGTTTATCAACAATATTGAAGTTTGGTTTTGCTACAAAGCAAGTGATCCACGAACCAATCTCCTTATATGCATGTCTAGAGGCTTTCTTAAAGGAGGAGCCATTAGGGCCAGAGGACATGTGTTTCCAAGATGGAGAGGTCATTCCTTCGTTTTTTTTGTTTTGTTTTGGATAGGGCATTGCCTCAAGCTTCTTTAACGAGGATTTCTTCACTAAAAATAATTTTGGTAGATGTAAATTTATAAAATGGGTTTAGTTGTTTGAACAAATAAATTTACAAGCGTGAGTTTAAATTAGTTGGAATTCGATGTTTTCTCATGAACGAGAATTGGATGTTGGGTGTGCAAGTGGGTTTTAGGTCCAGATTTTGAACCTAGGTTCTGATACCATATGTGAGGACCTAGCATAAGTCTTCTAACTAAACCAAATTTATCATATAATTAAATTACAATAAGCAGAAAATATAGCATGTTTATAACTCTACATTTACTTGATAAAAACATACAAGTAAAATTGAATCAACAACATATTAAACATGTAAGAAATTTCATTTGCAACATTTACATAAATAAAACAACAAATGGAAGAATAATTGTTCTAATGGCTTGGTTTGGATGCTCCTGACTCTATTAGGATTATCTTATTAGCTACTCAAGTGAATTTACTTCCCAGCCAACTAGGAATTATTTCCTAGCCAAGAGAACCTTCACAAGTTCCCTATCCCTCCGAGCCAAAGTCCAACCAATTGTAGTGTGTCCAAGTTCAAAACCAACACTTTCAAATAGATCCAAGTTTGAGTTTTCTCATTTTCTCTCTCTATTCTCTCCCCTCTCATTCTCCACATTTCTCCCCAAAATAAAATTCTCCAATGCCAAAACAAAGACCAAGGATCTCCCCCCTCTCCTATCATCCTCCTTCCCTTTTATGTCTCTTCCTCCCATCCACCTCAACCACCTATCATTAATGTCATGACTACCCCCTCATCTTTTTATCTTAATATCCTTGAATTTCCATACTATATCTTATCCAAAGTAGATTTGAAAAGACACCTTGGGAATAGAATATGGATATTTAATTTAGAAATAAATTGGAGAAGACCATATGATATCCAAAAATAGATTTGAGAAGACACCTTGAAAATATAATATGGATATTTAATTTAAAAATAATTTGGAGAACACTGTATCTTATCCAAAAGTAGATTTGAAAAGACACATTGGGAATAGAAATATGGATATTTAATTTATAAATTAATAAGAGAAGACCATATCTTATCCAAAAGTATATTTGAGAAGGCACATTGGGAATAAAAATATAGATATTTGATTTAGAAATAAATTGGAGAAGACCATATCTTATCCAAAGGTAGATTTGAGAAGACACAATGGGAATAGAATAATAAAAAATAAAAGTCATATTAGTAAAATAAAATTTCAGATTCACAAGTGTAGGTATATATCAATATTACTTAATAATTGTAAGTCAATATTTGCAGGTTAATTAAACACTAATCAAAATTAGCCTGATAAGATCAAGTAGGGCATTATTGTTTGAGACCAAATCGATGATAACTTCCAGAGCACTGATTATTCTAGTTAAATAAGTATTGAGCATTTGTTCTGCAGTTCGAGGATCACACTCCATAAAATTTAATCTGTATTATAATCGCTAATAAACTTGGCAAATTATGATTCTAATCTCTGACTCTGTGTTTGTAGATTCACTCTAGCAAAGTAAATATATCATAGATCTAAATTTCCTTTATTTTATGCCTTTGTATCTATCGTTAATGCCAGGTTTGATTCCACACAATCTATATGTTTGTTGTCTGAAGGATGTGTGGAGGATGGCATATGGGCTTGAAAACGAGGGTGCAAATGGAAATTTATGTTGTTGACGTGTAATTAATTTAACTATGAACAAATTTAGAATTAGTATTTTTATATTTCCTTTTGTAAAGCTCTCCTTGTGTGAAGCTTTTACTGTGTGGAGGTTGGATAATGTGCACGAGAACGAGGGCATTTTCCAGTTTGTGTTTTCTACAGTAAAATATTTGATTCAGTTTTTGTGCCTTGGGCATATTTCATTTTGTGGAGTTTGTGTCACAATCAATACAACATTTAGTAAATTATTTAGCATTATTTAGAGTTAAAATATTACCAATAATGATAATAATAATGTTGAAAAACAATGCGGAAAGAAAAATCTTATAGATGTGGAAAGTTTTCACTTTAGCAACACTATCTTTAATTAGTTAATTGATAAAGTTTTTAGTGCAAAAAATGTCAATTATGCGGGTGTGCGGAAAAATAACTAGTGTTTACACCTCGACAATTTTTCTTAAAGTGAGCTAATAACATAGTAGTGGAGACCAACATTGTTGATAGGATTCAACATGAAAAAAGTATTTTTTTATTAAAAAACTTGTTTATGAGTGCAATCATACATGAATTATACGAAAGATATGTGACCCGTGCTTCAAATTGAATCATTTCAACATGCTTTGAGACCAAATCGATGAGAAATTCCAGACCACTGGTTATTCTAGCAAAAGAAGTACTAATCTCTTGCTCTGCAGCTCCAGAATCACGCTTCATAAACTTCAATTTGCATTACACTCACTAATAAACTTAGCAAATTTTGATTCTAATCTTTGACTGCATGTTTGCAGAATTTCTCTATAAATGTAACTATATCATCTATTTAAATTCCGTATAATGTAAATGTTGATTTTCTGAAGGACGTGTGGAGGATAGCGTATGAGCGAGAAATCAAGTGTGCAAAAGGAAATTAATGTCGCCGATGCGTAGTCAATATAACTATTAACATATTTCGAATTAGTATTACTATGTTTCCTTTTTGTGAAGTTTTTTTTGTACGAAGATTTTACAGTGCAAAGGGTGGGTAATGTTCCCGAGAATGGAGGTGTTTTCTAGTTTGTGTTTTTTACAATAAAAGGTTTGATTCGGTTTTCGTGC
This sequence comes from Pinus albicaulis, assembly GCA_034641835.2. Taxonomy (NCBI): domain Eukaryota; kingdom Viridiplantae; phylum Streptophyta; class Pinopsida; order Pinales; family Pinaceae; genus Pinus; species Pinus albicaulis. The sequence goes on along the minus strand of CM076572.1, from coordinate 1,226,175,320 downwards.
TTTGGAAAAATTTCAATTTGTGGAGTTTGCGTCACATTTCGACAGTTCCTCCTAAAGTGAGAATATAACATAGTAGTGGAGACCAACATTGTTTATAGGTGTTGACATGAACACAAATATTTTTTGTAAATTCTTTGATTAAAAAAATTGTCTATGAGTGCAAGCATGAATGAATTATGTGAAAGGTTTTTTATTGTGCATAGTGTGTTGGTTCGTACGATGAAAGCTTGAAATTTTCCTCCACACAATGGATTTCCTATACAATTTGGAACATATGCCTATTTAAAAAAATATATCCATAAATAAAGCTTTCATTGTGCGGAGAAATCAATTGATCAAGGAAGTATTTAGTGTAGAAGAAGTATATTTTACTAGAATGTAGAAACCGCACTCAGTCTGCAAGAGGTGTTTTTTGACATTGTGCTTAGGTGGAAAGCTTCCTGTTGATAGATTTCAATGTGCATAGAGGTTTCATTGGGAATACAGAAAGTCTAATAAAAGTTAAATAAGAAACATTACTATTGTCTTTTAAATAAGCAACATTGATTTATTCTAATTAGGACTTTAATAATAAGCATTAAATAAGAAACATCATGATTTCGTTTTAAATAACAACAAGATTTTGATGCGTTGGCAATGCATCATTTACACATATTGGTGGAACGAAACATTATGATAGAGTAGGGATTTTTTATAATTTTAAGCCTTATATTTGGAGCTTCCTGGTGTAAATGGACAATATAATCTCTTCTTCATTGTAGTGATTCATTTAACTCTTTTTTTTTTTTTTTTAAATTCATAGCGTGGTTTTATCTATTCTTGGCGTGAATGGAATATTCACAGGATTTTCCATTTTCAATAGACAATTATTACATTGCCTTTATCATTTGTATTTGTAGATCCACATCGATACACTTATGTGTGGGAAGTGTGTGAGATCTTTTTTAATTCGGCTAGAAAAAGAAGACAAACATGTGCCACATTTGAAAATTATATCAATTCCTGTCAGTGCACGACTTTTTAGTTATATCATTTTGATACACAATAAGTCATAATGGTTGTTTGCGTGCTTATTCTTCTTTTTTTTGTGTGTGTGTGGGGGGGGGGGGGGGGGGGGGGTGGTGTAGCGTAACGAGGGATTACACCAGTCAAACTTCATGATTTTTTCCCAATTATGGTTATTGTTTCGTATCCAGATATGTTTTGCTTCAAATTGCTTATTGTCACTTCCACTGTATGTACACTGTCAATATTGCATCGAAAACATTGGAACGATTAAAAATCTAGACTAGATAACAATGTATCTAAATAACGATGAAAACCATTAAGTTGTGATTCAGGAATACCACTAATACTATCGCTAATTAACCACTAATATCCATTTAGTAAACCCACACACAACGACCTTATCACAACTAGTTGTAAAGATATCGATAAGGCCATATCTATTGATATTATAAAATACTCTTTTCAATATATATTCGATGAATTCAAGTATATATATTGCTTTTAAAGGACCAATATTTAGCATTTGGTTGAGTCGTCTTGGATTAGAGAAAGAGCTATGAGTTTTGGTTGGTCTATGTTAATTAATGAATGTATATTTATGCTAATTAATTGATTCTCTTTACATACTTATTTTGCAGAGTGGAGGATACTTTTGTAGTCAATACAGCCTTTCGGTCAACTATATTATTATTGATAAATATGTTGGTATTAAAGGCTTTTATTGCTAATATTTTAGTAAATGATTGATGTATACGTTATTATTGGTGATATTTTAATTATAAATAATGCTTATCTTCGTATTTCCGATTTTTTCTGAATATCTTTGTAGCTACTCCCGTATTTTGTTAGTCATTGACATTTGAAGTTGTTATTAATTGATAAATACATTTGCATTAAAAACTTTTATTATTAATATTTTAGTAAGCGGTTGACATATACGAAATTATTGGTAATATTTTAATTATAAATAATGATTTTCTTTATGCTCTTGTGCGGAAGTGTTGTTCTTCGCACTTTGGACTAAACATTTTTATTGTTAATATTATTGGTAATATTTCAATTATAAATAATGCATATCAGTAGTCAACTGAGTAAAAGTTGTGTAGAGTGCATACAAATTTGTGTAAAACTTCATTTCATTGAGCATAAGCTTTGTTTATATAACACACAAAAGTGCTGAGAATGTTCATTGTGTGAAAGAACCTTTCAAGTTTTCATTGCGCAGATAATAACATTGTTTATGCTTATATTTTTGATAAAAAATTATTTGTAAATAATGTATTCTACTGTTATTTAGGTGATTATGTGCAAAAATTCATTTCATTGAGCATAAAATTTGTCGGTGGGATGTGCAGAAGTGTGGAGAAGGTTCATTGTGTGCAGAAATATTCCAGACTTTTATTGTGTGGAACTTCACATTTAAACATTTCATTGCTAATATTTTAGCATCAAAACATATTCCATATTTTTCCTTTGCAATAACATTGTCTATGCTTATATTATTGATAATATTTTAGTTGTAAATAATGCATATTATTTAATTGATTCATTATACGAAGGAAGCTTTGAAGCCTTCATTGTGTGGATGTCCGCACTTCACATTGAAGGCTATGATTGCTAATATTTTAGTATTAAAAATGCATACTTAATGTTTATTATTGATACTATTTTAATTTTAAATAATGGATGTGTTTGTATTTCTGAATATGTTTGAAATTAGACATATGTGTGGAAGTGCGGAACAAGCTTTCAATGTGAGAATCACTGCACTAGGCACTAAAGGATTTTATTGCCAATGTTTTAGTATTAAACAATGCATATTTTCTATTCACAATAACACTGAAGCAAGCGTTGGACTTTTACAATATTGTTGTTGATATTTTAGTCATAAATAATGCATATCTCCTTGTCTCTACAACTAATTAAGTGGGGTCCACATTTCACTCACAATTCTGTCACATCCCATGCTTGCTTTACACAATGACATTTGCACAACCTCTTCCACACACACTATATTTGGACATGCTTCCTCCACACATGCTTTGGGATAGACTCTAATAGAATGAGTAGCTATTTAGTAAGAAATTGACATATAATAAATTATTGGTAACGTTTTAATTATAAATTATGCTTATCTTTGTATTTTCAAATATTTCTTTGTTTAGGCTCTTGTGTGGATCTCCGCACTTCGCACTAGATGCTTTTGTTGCTAATATTGTTGGTAATATTTTAGTTATAAACAATAAATGTTAGTAGTCGGTTGAGTAAAATTTGTGCGGAGTGCACACAAATTTGTGTACAAAACCGAATTTAATTAAGCAGAAGCTTTGATTATAGGACACGCAGAAGTGCAGATCATCAATCTTTCATTCTGTTGCTTTGTTTACTAACGTATCCATTTGCAATTTTGAATTTTTGATATTGCGATTATCCTTTTTTCTTATGCTAGACTATGCGAGTGAAAAAAATGAATGTATTGCATCAGATTACTCACTGTTTCTTTTGCACCTTCATTCTCTTAGACATATGTCCTTAGGTAGATTGTTATCTAGATTTTTCATCACCCCATTGCCTTCGATGCAATATTGATGGTGTACAACTAGGTGAAGTGATAGTAACTAATTTAACACAATTTGTATCTAAATACAAATGAATTGCCATAATTTCTATAATAATGACAATTGAATTGAAAGAAAACAACTGACATTATTTCCCTAGTTATTGCGGATACTCATTTTTTGACATAAATCACAAATCAAAGGGTCTAAGTTATATGAATCTTTTGTGACATAATTTTAATGATAATAATGATAGCTGGATGGCAGATTTATCTTTGTAGTGTGTGATGGGCCTCTAAATTAGACATAAATTAAGGCCCATCTACCTTCCTTGTGCACATGAAAAAATATATTAAATCTCTCCTTCTACACTTAATAATGTTTTCATATGATTTAATATTTTCTTAGGAAGGTTTAAAAGTAATTTCATATTTTTGCCTAATATTGATTATTTTTTTAGAATATTGTGAGAATAATTGGCAAATTTTGTAGATTTGGAGAAGGAGATAATTTAGGGACTTGCTCCATGCCATTGGAAGATCAAGATTGAAGAATAAATGAGCAAAATGTCAGGAAATTATGGATAAATCTTGGAGATATTCAAGGGGGTTATCCACCTTCCTTAACTATCAAAGGCAACCAAGCAAACTGAAGACGAAGTGCACTCAATCTATGGTTTACTTGGAGTCAAAGTGGACTCAATCACTATTTTTTAAGGAGCTGTTGGTAGCTGTCCTTAAGGATAATAAAGTTGATCAAGAGCTAATTAGGGTCGATTCCAGGGGATGCCGGTCGATTTTCCGATCCATTTGATGCTAGTCGATTCCATTCCATTCAACACTTTTGTTGCAAGCTATTAAGATTTTTATTAATGTACTTAGTGATTAACTTTCAGAAATGTAACAAGGCTATTCTCTTCCTGAAATGAGCAAACATACTCCATTTTACGGATTTAGTTCCAATGAGCTGGGCACGTGGGTTAGGGCCCAACCCATGTGCCTCATATTCTCTGTTGTTTTCATTCTTTTCTTTATATCATTTATCTAGTTTTGTTGCTCTCATTTAGTTAGATCTGCTTCTGATAGTTTCATTGTTGTTTAGTTTTTTCTTTCAATTCTGTTGTTGTAGTTCTTCATTTGCTTATGAGTAATATAATAGAGGAGAAAACTCTAAAAGTTGTGGATCAAGACCTCCTTTCTCATCTTTGTCAATAGAGCTCGAGGAGGGTGAACCTTCCCACTGACCAAAAAATTGATTTCTGTTCACTGTTTCTGAGATTAGAGTAGAGTCACATTACCATTTTCAGCCTTCTTTTTCTACTGTATTCTCATGCATTTGTTTATTTCTTTGTGCATAAGTTAGCAGGGTTGATTGCAGGAATTGGTGTTAAAGCCCCAGAGCATCTCTGTGGTGCCTTTTCGCTTCATTTTCCATCTCTATTTCATGCTCCCAAACACCTCTGTTACGCTTTATTCCCTCCTTCTTCTTTTATTTCTGATGTCGCCCTTTTTATTCACAAAATGCTTGAAAAACCATAAAAGTTGGACCTCCTCCTTTGCTCCTCGAATCTTCCTCTACCATACTTCTCACTTCGCAACCTTTTCCCTTTTCCTTTTTAAGACTTACTGCTCCAAATGCCAATTGTGATAATTCTTCATACTTCGCCACATCGCAAATCACAAATTGCACTTTTATTTGGTTTCCGTTAAGACTTACTGCTCCAAACGCCGATTGTGATAAATCTCCGTACTCTGCCACATCGCACATTGCAAATCACATCTTTTTTTTGGTTCCCGTTAACACTTACTGCTCCAAATGCCGATTGCGATAAATCTCCGTACTCCACTACATCGCACATCGTAAATCACATTTTTTATTTTATTCCCGTTAATACTTACCGCTCCCGACGTCGATTGTGATATTGTCATCACACTTCGCCACCGGTCCTACCGCCATGTCACCCATCGTATTTCACATTTCACAAATTTCAGCCTTATCGCAATCACATTTCGCATCACCTTCCCATATCGTATTTCACATTTTGCAGTTTTTATCCTATCACATATCGCATATCGCGCCTACTCTCGAACAACACTTACTCTATTCCTCTGGCTTTGCGATATTGCGATTGCGATATCGCATATCATATATTGCACTTCCATCCCTCCATCGCAGTTCCGCCATCACACTTCTAAAAGCCTCCCTCTCCAAATCATTATTGTGATATTATGCGCTTTAATAAAGTCCAAACACCTTTTTCACTCCTTTGAGCCTTGTTTCGTGTGTTAATCCTTCCACTAGCATCTTTAGCCCTTTCCCTCCAGACTGCAATCAACCATTTTTCAATTAGAATTAAGTCATGGATAGCTTAGCTGCATGGATAGAAGCATGGTAGATAGAGCATAAGATAATTAGGGTGTGTTTATCCAAATGGCCATGTTAAATGTGGTTTAAATTTGTTTATTTTCTGCCATTTCTTTTCAACAAGTTAAATTAGTTCCCTTTCCGTCATTTCCTTTCTGCAATTTAAATTAGTTTCTTTTCTGCCATTTCTTTCAGCAAGTTAAATTAGTTTCCTTTCTTGTCATTTCTTTTCAACAATTTAAATTAGTTTCCTTTCCTGTCATTTCTTTTTAGCAATTTAGTTTAGTTTCCCTTCTGTTCCTTTTTGCAATTTATTTTAGTTTCATTGAAGTGTGACAGACTTCACCGAGAAACCCTAGAAGTAGCACCCTTTTGTAGAGAGAAAGAGGATGACATGATTAGAATGCATCTGCTGTGTATATAACACTGTCACCTCCAAGTTTGTACAAACCCCGGGTTGATAAAGTAAAGTAGGGCAACACTTGGGAGTTGCAACACTCTTGGTGCAATACCAGGGCTCACTAGTGTGTTTCAGACACAAAATATTGGCAGGTGGTGATTTACTATCAGTTTCAAATGTCAATGACTAAGGGAATTAATAAGTGAGGAGTAGTTGTGTAGAGGAAGTTGTGTGAAGGTGGTTGTGCATGTGTAGAGGTTATGCAAAGAACAAATGAATGTGCAAAATTTGTACAAAATGAGGGAAGTGCAGGGCAATATTTTAATTGTAATTCATTTTGATAGTAGTAGATTGTGCAAAAGAGCATTGCTTATTTTATTATTAATAGATTTTGTGGAGTGTAGAAGTGCATTCAATGAAAGAGTGAGAGATTTTTGCACACAATGGACTGTGTTTTTTAGAGGTAGCGTTTGTGGAGAACAAATGCTTTTTCCAACGTTTATTTCACAATGAATGCTTCTTGCGCACAATATCTGAGATCCACGTTTATCAATATTAGTTTCAAATGTCAATGACTGATGGAAGGGCATTGTTGAGTGCAGAACTAGCCCATGAAGAAGTGGTTGTGCGGCTAGATTTTTACACATAGATGGATTTGATCTGCAGTTCTGCACATATGCATTTGTGTTATGTTGAAAGTATACAAAAATCATGTTTCTAGATTGATGTTTTGGTGCTTATGTGGTTTTATGAATGCATGAGAAGGTGTGTAGTCGGTGAATTGAATGTTGAGATGACTTGTATTTGCCTACAACTCTATTTTCTATTAATCATAGGACAAAAATTGAGACTAAGGTATCGGTTTGACTTTTGCATTATCGATACTTTGGTTATCTATTTTTCTTATGCTAGATTGTGCAAATGAAAAAACAAATGTATAATTGTGTTAAATTGCGTACTGTCACTTTTACATGTCCGTTCTACCAAATATACTCAGTAACATAGTAGCGGGGAGAAACATTGTTTATAAGTGTTAACATGAAAAAAAGTAGCTTTTGTAAATTTTGTGATTAAAAAACTTGTTTATGAATGCAAATGTGCATGAGTTATGCATAATTTTTGTGATTGTGCGGAGTGCATAGGTCCAGATGATGAAATCTTGAAATCTTCCTCCGCACAATGGTTTTCCTTTGCAGTTCCACACATATGCTTATTTACACAAGTATAACCATAAACAAAACTTTTACTGTTCGGGGAGCATAGACTTTAATCAATTTATTAGCAAAACATTTAGTGCAAAAGAAGTTGATTATGCTAATGTGCAGATCCTGCACTCAGTCTGCAAGAGGTGTTCGTTGACATTTGTGCATAGGCAGAAAGTTTAATGAAAATAGATTTCAGCCTTTGGAGAGGTTTCATCAGGGATATAAAAAGTCTAATAAACATTAAATAACATAGAAACAATTGATCATTAATGTTTTCTAGTCTTTTTTTCACAGGGAAAAAATTTCGTAATTAAGAAGAATGACATGTTACATTTTACTGTATACTGTCCAAATAAGTTCAAATACAAAGCATAAAATTGTCAAAATGAGCTCATATACTTAGCCGTTTGGTGCATGCTGATAAATAAAAACAAATGTAAGTTCTGGTGCATGAAACTTACAAAAATATAGGGTAATAATATCTACAAATAGCAGTCGGTAATCAATAACTATCAGTCCGAGTCCAAAAACTGGTGTGTCCACCATATGTAGTGTAGAAAACAAACACAGTTAAGTATTAACTGCCTCGGAATCTGCAGTCCATCTATAAACGACTGATGAAAGTATTTGTAAATCTAAGCACCATCATGCTCAGTAATGTGCCAAGTGCCCCACTCTAGCTCCGCGGCTTCTTTGGATAATTTATCTGCCACTTTGTTCCTTTTCCTGTCAATATGAGTGACAGATATATGATCAAAATGAGTTTTGAGGCGTAATACTTCCCGCAGAATTGCAGTAAGTGTGTGAGTGTAACACTGTGCAACAGAGTTGAACCAATTAATAACAACAAGTGAGTCTCCAAAAATCTGAATGCTATTACAGTTTTTTCCATAAACGAAAAGGAGGAGGAGTTTAAGGCAAAGAAGCTCGACATAGTTTTTTTTCCCTGGCCCCAAACCCATCTTTAGGTGGTAATAATGGTTGTCAGATAAATATAGTACAGCCCCCTCGCACTCGCATTGGTTGGCCGCTCCGTCAAAATATGCCCACGGTCTGGTTTGGTTAATGATTTCGGGGGTAATAATTCTCACTTGGGGTGGTGTAGCATCATTCAGAATAAGACAATAGGTAGTAATGGAGGAGGAGGCAATATGGTCTTCAAGTATTCGACTGTTATCAAATATAAACCTGTTACGACTTGTCCATAGATGCCAGATTATGATTAAAGGTAGGTTGCGCAGCTTTGTGTTGGTAGCAGTCGACCTCCACCAGACTGACCATGCCTCAGAAATGTTAGGACCCTGCCAAGGATGCTGACATCTGAGATTTTTTATGACAGAGTGCCAGATATGCTGTATAGCAGCACACTCCAGAAAAATATGTTGAGTCGATTCCTCCTATGCCAAATAGAAACAACATCTAGAAGGTCCATGGATGGCTCACCGATGTGGGTAATCCATCGTGGGAATGCAATTATTGAGAATGCACCACATTAGCAATCTTCTTTTGTGTGGAGATTTTAACTTCTAGATCGCCCTCCACCACCAAATCTTCTCCTGTGGCTCTTTGAGATGGTAGAGCGTCTTATAACCAAACTTGGGAGAGTAGATACCATTTTGAGCGAGAGCCCATATCAGCAATTCCTCTTGTTCCGTGAGCCTGATGTGTGATGCCTGAAGAGCTCTGATATAACCAGCCCAATTCAAGTGACCAGCCTGGGGAATTCGAAGGTCATCAGCGGTCAACCAAGCCTGGGTAAACCAATTAGTGCGTTCATGGTCTGTAATTTGGGCTAGGTGATGATATCCCGCAGTAGCTAAGTATTCAGTGATCCAATTTGGTAATTTGTAGTGTTCACCGCTCCCAGACCATGAATCGGTACCTATACGGACTACTCGGCCTGATCCAATCTGCCAAGTGAGCCCCTTTTTGATCAAGTGATCTGCCTTTGAGATGGCTTTCTAGATGATGGAAGCACCTGGGTGCAGGAGTACATTTCCGTGAATCCAATCAAGAGTGTTGATGGGAGATATATATTTTGCAATGGTAACCTCTCGCCAAAGGATCAGACCAGTGATCAGATGCCAACATAGTTTAGCAGCAAGTGCGGCGGCAAATAGTTGAAGATCCTTAATGCCCCATCCTCCCCACTGTTTAGGTTTGTTGATGCGCTCCCAAGCAATCCAAGTGAAATGGCAATCTTTCTTTTGATTATGCAAAGGAAATTCCTGCAAAGATTTTGAATTCGGCAAGTGACACCCTTTGGAATCCAAGCGAGGGACATTCAATATACTGGAATAGCCTCAAGGACAGATTTAATAAGAACCAGTCGACCGACCCTGAAGAGCCACCGATGAAGCCAGTGATTTATGCGTCTATCCACCTTGGCAATCAGCCAATTCCAGTCCTTTGATTGGTATTCATTAGGTTTTAAATGAAATCCCAGGTATTTCAATCCTTCCCCAATGCTTTGATGAGAATAAGGAAAGGAAACCAGATGAATGCCTCTTTCATGAGAAGAACAGTTGTTCATGATGATATTTGATTTGTAGCTGTTAGGGGACATGCCGGTCGCTTTACAGAAACATTGAAGAATCCTTCCAAATTGAATTGAGTCCTGGTAGGTGTCATCAAGGAAGATAAGAACATCATAAACAAATAAAAGATGAGTTAGGTGCAAGATATCATTGATGTGAAGTCCATGAAGCTCTCCAGCATCTTTGGCATTTTTAATGAGAGCAGAAAGACCTTCCATAACAATAACAAATAAAAGGGGAGAGAGTGGACAACCTTGTCACAAACCCCTCCTCGCATGAAAAAAATCCGATGCAGAGCCATTCAGGAGAATACTGAAGGATGTGTGACGGATGCACCCCATAATCTAGTCAATGAATAAATTAGGAAAACCAGTTTGTATGGGAATAAGATGAAGATATGTCCAATTGACATGATCAAAAGCTTTTGGAAGATCAATTTTTAGGATGGTACACTTTAGCTTCTTGGTCTTGATGGAGTGCAGGGCTTCTTGTGCCGTGCCAATGGCCTCATGAATCTGGTGATGGTGAAGGAAGGCAAATTGTTCTTTAGCAATGTGAGCAGATAGGATGGGCTTAATGAGATTAGAAATGATCTTAGAGATACTTTTGTAGATATAGTTACAGAGGGAGATAGGCCTATAGTCATGGAAAGAGGTGGGGTGATCAATTTTGGGGATGAGTGTAATAAAGGTAGAGTTGAATCCATCATAAATTCTGCCATGCTTCCTACTATCATCAATGGAAATAAGTAAATCTCTACCAATTAATTAGAAAAAATGAAGGTAAAATTCGATGGCCATCCATCAGGGCCAGGAATTTTATCCCTTTTGAACCATTTAAGAACCCCTTCAATCTCTCCCATGGTAATAGGCGCATTAAGTTCCTCCACCTGTTCCTGGTCCACAAATCTGTTGAAGGATCTGGCAATGTTCATGATCTCTGGCAGATCATACTGAAGAGGGGCTCTGTATTGACTGGAAAAATGCTGAATACCCATGTCCAAGAGTTGTGGGTGAGTACGAGCCATAAATCCATGTTGATCCGTGAGTTCCCAAATGGTATTATTGATCCTTCAACCATTAGCATAATGTTGAAATTTTTTTGTGTTTTCATCGCCAGCTTGCAGCCAAAGAGCCCGACTACGCGGTCTCCAATCAGCCTCCTTTTGTCGGAGTAACTTATATTTGGCAGCTTCAAGAGAGATAAGGTGGACCTTAGTATCAGCTGAGCAATATCCCAAGAGATCGGAATCATTAAGTTGCGCGATTTCCAGCTCAATTCTGCGCAACTCATCTTCTTCCATTATCTTCTTCCTTTTAGCCCACTTGATTGTCAAGGCCTTAATCCAGTTTAGATTATCATTGATCACCCTGGCAGGGTCCAGGTCTGGCAACTGGTGACAATGTTGCCACTCCTGAGTTACTAGGTCACAATAATATTTTTTGAGGAGCCATCTGGAGTTGAATTTGAAGGGAGGTCGGGAATGAAGGGTTCAACCAAAAATTCCAAGGAGACAGGTGAATGGTTCGATATTCCGCCCTTGCCCAACCATCGTCTTCATCTGATTAATAAGCTGATGTTTGATAAGGAACCTGTCAAGCCGCCTAGCCACTCCCGCAACACCAATTCTTCTATTCCTCCAAGTGGGCTGTAATTTGGGCATATGAATGTCTATGAAATCCGCATAATCCAAAAGAGATGCAAAATACTCTGATAACGGATCCAGGACAGCATGGGTACCCTAGGATTCGGCTAGGCCCAGTGAAAAATTGAGGTCACCTCCCAATATGATATTCAGATCTTTTAGTGATGAAGTACTTAATAGGGCATTCCAGAAGACTTCTCGATTGGTACATGGCCCATAGATATTAATAAGCATAATGGGTAAGGAAAGCGCCCCGAATTGAATCTCCATACTAATGGTGCAATTCCTGCCCCAACAGTTTATCATCCGAGTGGTGTGGTTATTAATGCCCAACGCACAGCCCCCAGATCTTCCCCTCGAATCCAAAGTGATGAAGGTCCAGTTTGGTAGAAATGAATTGAGAATAGTAAGAACGATGGTGCCCTCTCCCAGAGTTTCTTGTAGGAATAGTGCATCAACCTGAGTTTTGAGGAGCAAGTCTTTCAGAGCCAGTCATTTAACGAGGTTGGAAAGGCCCCTGCAGTTGAAAGTGAGGCAGATCATTGGGAGACCTCGCCAGTGGGTTTTCTTGCTCTAAGAACCCTGATTAGGGAGGATTGAGTGCTCGCCTCGAATTATAGATTGGCATGTTTGATGGCCCTGGCTAACGCTGATGGTCGACCTTGGGTTTTGGATGGAATATCACATGAGACCGGGCCAATGCCCAGAGCAGGTAGGGGATTTAAGTGTGAGATGGAGCGAAGGAAATAAGAGTGGCTGGAAGAGGCTGAATCAGTGGATGTAGTGGAGTTTTTCCTGATCAGATTGGCAAAGGTATGGGGTAAAGTGGGTAGGATAGAGGGGGGGCCGAAGCAATAGAACAAATAAGAGAGGGGAAGGAATTCAAAGATTACAAAACTGAAAGTGAAAATGCAAGATTAATTGAAATAATACAGGAGACAGGGGAGAGAGTGGTACCTGGCATAGTCGAGGAGTGGATCTGTGGGGTGGGCATCGTCGACTGATGAGATCGTGCCTAAGTGATAGGCCAGTTCGGGATCACCGGCACATACATAAACGCAACATCCCCACCAGGTTGATCCTCATCCCGCACCCCAGGTGAAATGGGGTTGTCTGTGTAGCAGCGTGAGTGACCATCTTCTTGTAGCTGATAGGAGCACCCAGGAGTGGACAATCTTTATAAAGGTGTCCCACCTTGTGGCATTTCCGACATTTGAAAGGGACTTCCTCATAATCCAGCATCTGTTGCCAAACCATATCTTCAAAAAACATGTTGTAGTTGTCATGTAGCCCATCTCATGTGTTAAGAAATATAAGTATGCGTGTCACGGCCTTGATTCCGGTAACCAGATAGGATCTGTCATGGTCCAAATAATGACCAAAGTCTTCATCAATGTTCCACAGAGCAGTCTCATTCCAGAATTTAACCGGTAATCTAGGAAGCCTCATCCAAATGGGTCCAGCCCCAACATTCTCTTTTTTTGGGTCAAAAAGAGGAGACCAATGCTTAAGGAGCATCGAGTGCAGTTCAGTGTGCCAATACTGGTTAAGTACCCAGTCAACTTGAGTCAGAATAGCGAAGGTAAGCGTAAACTAGCCCTTGGTGAGGATAGATACATCCGGGAGAGTCTCCAACACCCCTCCCCAAATCTCCGTAGTCCATTTCTTGAGTCTTGCAGTGGAATATTTACGCCCCCTGACCTTCCCAACTAACATAGTGGTCGCAGTAAGCTCCAGGTCATCCATGCCTCTGTCGCGCCCAAAATTTGAATTCCTTCTGTGCTTGTTCTTAGTTGACCAGTGCTTCTTTCCCTTTCGCGGACCGCTTAGAGCAGGTTCCGGTTCTCCTGAATCCTCTGATTTCGAGGTGGTGATGGGGGAAGTCCCGACCCGAGCTTCAGCTGGAACATTAACGAAAGCACCTAAGGCCGGTAATGGAAGAGACCCCCATGCAGAAAAAGGAGGAACAACCCCACCTAATTTGAGCTATTTGAAGTCATGGGTCATCGCCCCAATGAAAGTTAGGGCTTCATGCACTGTAGTAGCGGCGGTCTCCAGGCCGTTCTCCGGGCTGAATGGTGGAAACAGAGTCTGAGGACCCCAGAGGCAGTTGACTGTAGGTGCTGAGGTGGAGAAGATAAGAGGGTCTAGTTCTTCATTGGAAAAAACTAAAGAGCTAAGCGTATTAAATAGGGAAGTGGTAATGGTGCCCGATGAGTTTGTCGCGGGGACCATATCCACCATATCCTCGCCAGCTGCCCCGTCATTTTGCCCCCAATTTTTAACTCCCTCCAGAAGGTCATCAGTATAATCCACTTCTTCTTCATATGCACTCATTTTGTCCGTGGAAAGGAGTGCAGGGGGCTATTCAGAGCAGAAGAGGTCCCAGCAAACTGACAAAATCATAAACAAAAAACAACGCAACCCAACATAGAGACCCGCGAGAATATGACCAGTAAACATAGAGCAGATAAAATAGAGTGTGAGTGTGTGCCCTGTTGTCGCAGGCGCACAGGTGCCAATATAATGAGAAAAAAAAACCCTTGAGAAACAGTCCGAACACCGAATCGCCCAAGTAGTGCAGCCCTATGTATCCGGTCGACCAATCACCAGAGTTCAGATCCCAGCAGATAGTGCACGGAAAGTCAGGGTTAAGCAGAAGATAGGCATTGCAGGCCGTCAAAAACCTCCAAAGAGAACCAGGGATGTCGCGCTGCCATCGCTAGGTAATGTTTTCTAGTCTATTGATTCTCCTGCTCGGTTTACAAGAGGTGTTCATTGATATTTGTGCTTAAGAAGAAAGTTTCATGCAGATATATTTCAGTGTGTAGGGATGTTTTGTTGGGGATACAAAAAGTCTAATAAACATTAAATAATATAGAAATAATTGATCATTAATGTTTTCTAGTCTACTGATTCTCTTAGACCATGCAACTTTGATTTTCCTCATTCGATTAACATTTGGAAATTCTTTTTTTTCATTGTCAATATCAAACAACAATTCAAGCCTTTGACTAAATAAGCACCATAATTTATTGTAATAAGAACTTTAAAAAATATTAAATAATAAACATCACTATTTCATTTTAAATAACATAGTAACTACTTATCATTATTAAGGTTCAATTTCATAAAACTTACTTCCATTACATGTTGATGGATCATTGATCAAATTATTCATTTGATCAATTATAATGTCATGTGCTGAGAATATGGGTATATGATATCACCATTAATAACAAGTGCATCATTTATGGTACATTGGTAGTGCATCATTTTCCCATATTTCCAGCACAAAACATTAGGATCGAGTAGAGCCTCCTAATAATATTTCATCAATTAATTAGGTATGTGCAACTGGTCTTCCACATAGTTATACTTGTAAAAGTTCTAATTGAGAAAGAGTTTAAAAATTAACCAAAGAAATGCTTTTCCTACAACATAAAGGAGTTGTGTCTCCCTACAACTATTACCAAATGTTTGTGAGAGGAAATCTCACTTTGCGAAGAGAAAAAACCATGGTCATTTGAGTGTTAGCTACTTTCCAGATTTATGATATATTGCAAAATACATATTCAATTTTCAATTAAGCTTGAACGACATCTCCAATCTATAATAGCTTTTGTTGCTTTATGTTTATCACTTGGTGCTTTTTGTACGATGTTTAGAGATGCCACTCAAATACAATTGAAAGCTAAAAATGTGTTCATTTATGCTTCAACATCCTACATAGATCCTCTATTTTGCGCAGATTCAAAGCTCTATACAATTGATTTTTCGAATAGGTGTTATAAGACTGCTCTACCGCTAAATAGAGCAACCACGGTTTAACGAGACAAAAACCTGAGCGATTCGAAAAGGGAAAAACTCATTCTAGTTGTATCACGACACGTCCTTAGGTATATTGTTATCTAGATACATTGTTATCTATATTTTTAATTGCGGCAATGCCTTCGATGCAATATTGATGATGTACAAATAGGGTAAGTGACAGTAAGAAATTTAGCACAATCTGTATCTTAATACGAATGAATTACCATAATTTCTATAATAATGACAATTGAATTTAGAGAAACAACCAACATTATTCCTGAATCACAGTTTAATCATCCTGATCATTATATAGATACATTGATTTGATGCAATATTGACAACGTATAGCTAGGGGAAGTGACAGTAAGTAATGTCACGTAATTTGTATCCGAATATGAAACAATTACCATAATTTATATAATAATCACAATTGAATTGAAATAAAACAATTAACGTTATTCCTGAATCACATGCATGGAAACAACATGGGAACAATCATTACGACTTGTTGGGTATAAAAAAGATACAACCGAAAATCCTTAAGTTGGTAGGAATTGCTATAAATTTGAGAGGTGACACATGTAAGCTATCATTTTCGAACTGAACTAAAAAAAAAATCACATACTTTCCACAAATAAGTGTATAAAGCTAATGTAATAATCATCTATTGAAAATGGAAAGTCCTATGAATCTGCTTCAACTATAAAATAACAACCAATGAAATGTACCCAACAAAATAACCGAGTAGCACAACAATTTCACCAACAATAGATAATTCCATGCTATTAATTCAAAGAAGATTTAAAGGAGTAGCTACAACGAACAAGAGCTTATATTGTTCGCCGATGTGCTATGCTCCAAATGGACCAAGACGCTCCGAAGAGAAGTCTATGATTACTAGGAGGCCCTACTTGATCATAATGTTATGTGTTGGGAATATGGGGAAATGATACACTTGTCATTAATGGTGATATCATATCCCCATATCCTCACCACATAACAATATAATCAACAAAATGAAGAATTTAGTCATTGATATATCATATTGATTTAATGGGAGTAAGTTTTACAAAGCTTAATCTTATTAATGATGAATAGTTTCTATGTTATTTAAAACGATATATTATTGTTTCTTAATTAAAGCAAATCAATTTAGAATAGCTTCTATAACACAATTGTGAACTGACTAAATCCTTTTTCAAGTTTTTGAACATCAGAAGAATAATTTTGTCTGAATTCAAAAACAACAAAATTAATTTCCATGCATGGCATTTATATGTGTTAATGATATAGTTGTTGTTTTGTTCTCGGTAACTTAATTTCAAAATATTTCTGCAACTTAATTTGCAGAGTTGTCTATTTTCCTTTTCGGCTAATGTAAGCATTTCTTCAGGAAATTGACATACACATCTTTTGCACAACCAAAGCTCCGGAAAATGAAACGCAATAGTAATAATAATATATTAACATTAATTTCCATACAGATCCCCCGTTCTCCCAAAAATACACCATCCTAATTTCATTCCTACCGAATAAACAATAAAATCTCCAGATAATGAAACATAATAATATTAACTATTATTTTCTCCCACACATATCCCGATTCAATCCTAATACCAATGCTCAAAGCAATAACACACTCTTTCCTCTGATAAATAGAAAACTTGTATACTTCCAATATAACACAAATTCACATGTACAACATTTTACAACAAATCCATTGTGTGAAAAAAAATCACAGATTAACATTAATAATTTAATATTAATTTCCTATGCACCAATCGTTCTCCTCCACAAACCATGACCTCCGCACAGTAAAAGACCCACACAATGAAAATTAACAACATTGATTATTATGTTCTCTCTCACATACCTCGTCATTCGCAAATATTCATAGCTATAAAATCAGATCTCTACGCAACTGCTCTCTTGCACATAGTTCGTCCTTTGTACGTAAATGCTACACACAAGTAAAGATTTTAACATTAATATTATCCTTGCTGAATAAAATTTCCTACGCATCCCCGTTCTCCCACACATACTCATATCTCTGCACAACAAATTTCCTTGTATGAGAATATTTCATTGTGCGGACTGTTCTCCCACACATACTCGTCTCTCTGCACCATAAATTTCCTTGTACGAGAATATTTCATTGTGCAGATTGTTGTTTCATGGTGTTGAGGCCTGCACGATGAAATCTCGAAAGCTTCCTCCACATAATGGATAAGTAGTGTGTGAAGCTCTGCTTGTGTGGAGATTTCCACAGGAGTCTATTTATAAATTAAAAACTAAGGCAAGAATATCAAGGGTAAATGCATAAATCATTAAAAAAATGAGAAAACTAAAAGTATCATTTTTGAAAGCAGCTTGAGATTATAACTATTTTGCAATACATCAGCGAGTTGAAATGATACATTGTATATGATTGATGTAGCACATTACTGCTTATTGTATATTCTAGATGCAAAAATTGAACTCTTAGATCGATTTTTTGCCATGGTTTTTGTAATGAGAAAAATTATAATAAGGGAACTTTGTTTGCAGAACAAAGAAACTGAAAATCTTTCATCGCCAAGCATGAAATATCTTCAACATTTAATAGATTAATAATAAATATGATACAAGCATGGTGGTGGAGTTTTTAGTGTGAAACAACGCTAATTTGTGGGCAAATAGAGTAATATGTAGCATAATTATTCACATTGGTGCAGTATAGCGTAGATATGCGAAGGTGGTTGTGTGGAGGAAGCATGTGCAAAAGTAGAATATTTGAGGAAGCTGTGCGGAAGGTGGTTGTGAAGGGAAAGTTATGTGGAGGAAGCATGTGCGCGGATGGAAATGCAAACCCCACTTAATTAGCGATAGTTTAGAGATTACAGTCGAGGAGATTGCAATCACAGTTTTCATTGGGATGAATGCAGGTGCTTGTGTGAAGTTGTGTGGAGGAAGTGTGTGCAAAAGTAGCAATGTGAAGGAAGTTGTGTGAAGGTACATGTGTAGAGACGGAAATGCAGACCCAACTTAATTAGCGATAACACCAGACATGTAAAAGATACTTATTTTATTTATGACAAAACTAATTATTCGTTATTATAAAATTTCTTAAGAAAAGGAAATTTTACAAACTCAATAATTGTGACTGCCACTATAACATCAATGATACATACAACTCATAAGTTGGATATACTAGCAATTGACATCACCAAAAATTTATGACACCAAGAGTACATCCAACAACGTGTAAGCTAGATATACTAAGAATTTATGACTTAGCAAGACTCGAGGCTCCACGATGGCAGGGAAGCTTAAAACTAATTGTAAAAAAAAATTATAATGTTATTTCATTAGTAGCGAAAATAACTGTTAAATGCCACAAAATTAATCTACAACAAAATGTAAGAAGGCAACTTTATATACAACAAGAGCCACGTGGTGTCAATGTCACTGATCCTGCTTTTTTGCACATTACCATCATGTGGCTTTTGTTTATTGTGCAAGAACGATATAGGCTTATGTATGAAAATAACATTTTCAAGAAAAAATAAAATTCAAAAGTATTTAAAAAGATTAATAATATTTTAATTTTTAAATATAAAATTGATATATAATATGTATATATTAAAGACGAATATAAATTTATATTAATTTTATATTTATTATAAATATTTACAAATTATTTTTTCTAAAAAAATTATATTAGAATAATATGTTTTTTTATAAGTTAAATATATATATATATATATATATATTAAATATTTACAAATTAATTTTTCAAAAAAAATTATATTAGAATAATATGTTTTATATATATATATATTTTGGTAAGTTGAGCTAATCTATTAATTTTGAAAACATAAAGTTACAAATGATGCAGGCTGAGTTGGCAAGCTGCGCTTAGCTAATCCCAGCCTTTGAAACATTGTTTCTGGGCTGCCTCGGGGGAGGAAACTAGCCTAGACAAAACTTAAAAACGAGCAGTACATTATGCGCAATAGCGTTGACATGTCTGAAAAGCACGAAGAAAATGATTACAAAAAAGCCTTGAGGGTGAACTTGGCAAAAAACAGTGGAAAACTGAGCGATTGCGCAGACGTCACTCATCATCTTCATCATTGTTGTGGGGTTCTCCTCCTCGATAGGATAGGCAGGGGCCTGCGCAACAATAGCTTCCCTATCGGCCACTGTATGCTTGGGAGCGCTCACTGGGGCGCAGAGAATGGGGTGGTCCGGGTCAACGCCATATGGAACTCGTGTCCATATGCCATTGGAGTCCATGACCTAGATGTCCATGTCCTCCTGATCCTTCTCCTGAGCCTTCAGAGGGACATGATTGCGATGTGGAGGGTGTGCCTGAGGGGAGGAGGTGGACCTCTAGGTACCATGACCACCTCTCTACGCAGCTTGCCTGGAGGATTCTGTGCGCTACTCGAGAGCGGGACAATGGCTAGCAAAAGTGCTGGAGGAAGAGCCATCAATCGATTCGAGATGATTGTCCTCTCCGCGGTGATAACGACTCGGGAGGGCCCCTCTTTTCCCACCACGGATAGTGCATTGGCGAAGTCTGGGAGCCATTGCGGATCTAGGAAGGGGTGAGCAGCTTAGGAGGAACAGGGTCGCACAGGGCTATTTGAAGGAGCCAAGACTCAGGAGATAAATGGGGGGCAGATGTGCAGGATGGAGACTACACATCTCCTCGCTAGGGTAGTGGCTTCGCCGCTATTTGAGGTCAGTGAGGAACTAGAGCGGAGAGAGGGGAGCGAAATGCAAGGGAAACAGGCTGAGTGAGGAAAGGGGTAGAATGTTAAGCATTATAAAGGTATGGGGATGAGGTCTATGAAGATGGTCATGAGTGACCTTCACGTGATTATGCATGCGATAATTGAGAGCCTGTACAAGCTTGAGGGGAGAGTTATGGCTGCGAGATTGGCTAATCATGATGGACAAGAGAGGTAGTGGCTGCGAAGTGATCTTCAGGGCAGGGTGACATAGGACCTTTCCTTTCATCATTATTTCTGGTGCTGCAAGGTGCGTGCGAGAGGTTAACGATAATTGAATCCGCTACAGGTGAAGCTCTGCAATGGGGATTTCCATTATCCTGGAGGGAAGAGATTTGATTAACACTCGTGTCTGATCTGTCACCCGCATCTGGGGGAATATATATATATATATATATTATTACTGAAGTAACAATCACAATTAAAAAAAATACAAAATTATGCATAAGACTTCTAAGCTAAATACAAACGACACAATGTTCATTTATTACATTTGACTAAGCTAGATACAAGATACACAATGTTCATTTATTGGAAAAGAAAGGACTAATACATTTACAACCTTTGGAGAAACATAGAAAATTTACATATTAAAGACAGAAAAGAAAATAATATATATATATATATATATATAAAACTAAAAATATTGAACAAACATTTTCTATGAAACGATTATTGTAAATAATCAGTATAGATTTATTTTAATTAGAAATTTATTAAGCATTTAGAGGGATCAAATCTCATTATATGTAAATCTCTCTTTAAAATGCAAAACTTAAAAAAAGATTGATACATCAAGAGATTTAATTTCTTTTAGTGCTTGATAAATCTATGATTAAGATAAAGATATAGAAGTTTTGCCTCTCTTTCTATATAAACTATATGTAATTTTTCATTATTTAAATTGTATTTATAAATAATTTATTATTATTAATATTTTATATTAAAAATTAAATAAATTGAACGTCGAAGCCAATCCCTCTAACAACAAATTAACCGGGTATCTATCCCTAACTTCAAATTTACATAATCAAACCCGCTATTTCAAATTCCAATATTAGAATTTGTGAAGGCAACTCAAAACCAATGAAATTGGAACACTGGATGCATTAAATAATGAGAGAGTGTTGGTGGCGAATGTACAGAGGACGATCGGTGAGACTTAGATTTATTACGACCACTCGACAATTCCATGTGAGATGAATTGCGCACCGTATCTCAAACTTCCAAGTCCCATGGGCAAAGAAACAAGCGAGAGAAAAATCAGAAAGCAAGCGTGATTGTCATGCAGTAGAATCTTGAAATAATAAAACTTTTTTTTGATGGAAACGTTGAAGCGACATAAACGCAAAGAATTTGTCGCTTTGTCATATCACAATGACACATCAATATTGAATTGGAATTTTTTTGTGGAAAATTACAAGCAGAAATGTATAAATGCTTGACGTGTAGCCTAAATGTACATGTTCAACATGAATGTATATGTACTGGAATATTAAAATGACAATTGTTTTTTCTTTGAAATTTAAATGAGAGGATGCATTTGTACCTCACAATGAAATGATATCAACGTTTCAAACATGACATTTGACAACGATAACTTCGTGGTGACAAGTTGTTCACTCGAGACAATCGTTGATATTTCTTAAAAAAAATCATTGTTTATGATTGTGACGTGATGTCTAACTTAACTTCCATGGCCAACCTTAAGTAGAAATACACATTGAGTAATATTAACACACAATTATTGTGGACCAAATATAAATATAAGGGTTCATCCTAAACCATTTATAGCTTAAACTTTTAGCCTCTCCTTGCCTTGCACTTAATGGTGATATTAGAGATTGGGAAACACAACAACCTTCACTACTTGCAACTTAGACATAGGTCACAAGTGGTTGTGTTCCTTGCCTACTTGGAAGGCTAACTCAACAAGATTTGACACATGCAATCAAAATATAAGACTTGGTTATCCTTGCTTAGCAATGTCTATAAATGTGTTCTTAAACCAAAAAGTATTATTTTACCTAGCACCTGATGGTGGGGGCTTCCCTATTGATAAAAAATTATCCTACCTAGGGGTCCATAAACCATAATGTCCTTATTGTTGGTGAGCCAAAACCTTGAAGCATATCTTTTGGTTTTATCTACCTACTAGGAAGGTGTAGACATGGTTCAAGTCAGTGTGCCAATATTTTTTGCCTACCTCCCTCTCTTCGTGGACTACCTTGGTAAGTAACCACCTTCCATGGGTTGTAGAGTTCCAAATGTTGATTTATGGTAGCATCAGATGTGCTCTAGCCTTGTAAATTTGTATATAGGCTTGGACACATGTATTCCATAAAACCCAAAAATGGTTTTGGAAAATTCCACTTACAGAGGGTTTAATTAAAATAATTAATCGTTTTTTAATGTTTTCCTAAGTCTAAACTTAGGGAAACTGATTAATTAAAGGGTATTAATTAAACTAAGTGTGAATCTTCTAGATAAAGTCATGGATCAACTCCAAGATAATCTTAGCCCTTGATTATGTTTTAATCTTGGCCGTTGAAGGTTCAACAGAAGAATATAAGAAGGAGGGTGAGGGGCCTATGGAACATACACGTTGTGACACTTAAGCCATTGAGCATTTTCGAATTTGTGTGAGGAGACACAACTTTTGATCAAGGATCAAATCACTAGGATAGGGTTTGCTAAGTGATTATGATTCAATGATCGGATCCAGAGAGGGGCATAAGCAGAGATTGGCCAGTTGGACCAAGAATACATTTCAGAGTGAGACAACATTTACATAGAAGAGAGACAACACAATTTTATGAAGAGGTGACGCAGTTCCTGCAGAGAATCACACAGAATCAACGCAGTGTCTCTTGGAGTTAGTGCGGAGATAGCTAGAGGTTGGGGTTTCTATGCTAGGAGGGCCAAAATCAAGCCCTAGATTAGCTAAATTAGTTGCACAGCAAGGTGATGCAGTGCCTCCAGCTTGCCCACACAAGCTTACGCAGTCCAGCATAGGAAATCACACAGAGGCAATGAGGGCTTCACTTATGTTGTCAGATCAACTAGAGACTTGCTGAGTGTGGTATATATCACATTTTTCACCAGATTGTCTAGATTTCTCTGAAGGGTTTGCCGGATGTGGGCACCCTAGTTGTATTCAAGATTCTGCTGCTTAATAATACAAACCCTCAGATCTGCTGCACTGTTTTCCCAAGTTGGATTTTTCCGTGGACTTAGTCCAAAAATAACTGTCACATGTGGATGTTTTTCATTGTACTTTGTTCAGATTGTTTCAGCACTTAGATTTATTTCCGCAACATTAACTTTGTAGACTGCTTCATAAATTACTTTGATATTTCACAGTAATGAAATAATTTTGTGACATAATAGAAGAAGTAATTCAGACTTGTTGCAGTAGGAATCTGGATCTAGGATTTTTCACATGGTATCGGAGCTTATTCAAGCTGAAGTGCAGGTGAAACACAAGTGAACCAACAAATTAGCGTTGAAGAGGTTGGGAACTGTGAAATCAGTAGCAGACCCTACCAGAAAATTATGTTGTCTAGGCCAGGAGGGAATTTCAGTTTAGAAAAGGCTCCCTTTGAGAGAGTTGACAGAGGGGTAAGATTTTTCAGTTGCAGAAGAGGTAGTGTAGCTGAAGGATGCAGTTACTACACAACAGTAAGAGCTGGTGCATAAGCATTAGAAAATTCTGAAAAACACAGTTGGGGATTTCTTGACCTCAGAGGTTTCTTACTCAAAGAAACTTAATTTTTTCCTGTGCAGCAGTAGAAGCAGTGACTTACTCCTCAAGGAGTGCGTAATTATAACTGAGCAGAGGGTTAGAGGGTTAGAGGCCAGCAATGGATCACATGTCCAAGATAGACTGGAGGGTGCCTCCAAATATGTTATCTGGAAATCAAGGATAGAATTTCTCCTTGATGAGCATGATCTGAAAGACATCATAGACAGCGCAGTTGCAGAACCTCTTGATGCAACACACCTGAGGCAATTCAAGAAGAATATGGCAAGAGCCAAGTGGTGGATCCTAGATGAAGTGAAGGATCACATTGTACCCCACATAGTAGCAAAGACCACAGTTAGAGAGATGTGGGTAGGGCTGAAAAAGCTATACCAAGGATATTCTAAACAACGGAAGATGTAACTTGAAGCGAAGATGTAGAATATTAGGATGAAGAAGGGAGAGCGTTTTGACTCCTTCTTGTCTCGTATTCAGGAAAATCGAGATCAACTGTCTGCAGTAGGATCTATTCCTAGAGACTCAGAGCTAGTAAGGCTCACACTGAACTCTGTTTCAGAGGATTATCAGGTCTTTTTCCAAATTATATTGGGCAGAGAAAGACTTCCAGGATGGGAAGCAATGTGGGAAGCGTTACAACAAGAAGAGTTGAGGAGAGATCTCCTAAAAATCCACTTGGAGGATGGTAGTAGCAGTTCAAAGGTCAAGAAGGAGGAAGAAGATAAAACCGCCCTTGCATCAAATGGGCAATATAGTCAAAAGAAGAAAGATCTTTCCAAGATCAAGTGCTTCCTGTGTGGAGAAATGGGGCATTATGCCACACAGTGTCCTCTTAAGAAAAATGATAAAGAGGAAAAGGAAGATCCGCAAGCAGGAGTTGCCAAGATTGAGGCAGAAAAATATTCTGCCATGTTAGCTCATATTCCGAAAGGAGAGAAATGGGTTGACTTGGATTTGTAGATTCATAATCGACAAGCAGGCGAGATCCTTGAGTATTTCCGAACTCTTGGATCACATGTGAGCTACGACAACCTAAAGACAGTAGCATGATGGATAGTTGCAGCAGAAGATGAGTAGACAATGCAGTGGCTAGCAGTACTAGAGATTGATCAATGCAGAGAGGGAGTAGTAGCATCAAGTTGAGCAACATTAGTGCAGTGCACACTGGTGCAGCATAGTGCAGTGCAGTTCTCATGCAGTGCAGAGCAGCAACAATGCAATATTTTCAGAGGGCTAGTGTAGAAAATAGCAGAAGTCAGTCTTATTTTTCAATTGCAGATTTACTTGTCCAATTTCAGATGTTTTTCTGTTGCAATTAGCAACAATTCAGCAGTGCAACAACAACATAGTTGAGCAACAGCTGCATATGAGCAGCAAAAACATAGTGCACAATGGTGCAACACAGTGCAGAGTAGTGCTCGTGCAGTGCTCATGCAATGCAACAACATGGTTGCAGAATTTAGAGGGAGTTGCAATACAGTGGCAGTTGGTAGCAACATGCAAAGTCAACAACAATATAGTTGTAACAATTTTTCTTGTGCATTGTTGGTGAGCAGCATCAACAACACAACAACAGATGTTCCAGAAGTCATAAGCAACACATCGAGTTGTTTTTCTAGAGCACTTTCCTCGCTAAGAGGGAGTGTTGATCATTTATGGTAGCATCAGATGTGCTCTAGCCTTGTAAATTTGTATATAGGCTAGGACACATGTATTCCATAAAACCCATAAATGGTTTTGGAAAATTCCACTTACAGATGGTTTAATTAAAATAATTAATCGTTTTTTAATGTTTTCCTAAGTCTAAACTTAGGGAAACTGATTAATTAAAGGGTATTAATTAAACTAAGTGTGAATCTTCTAGATAAAGTCATGGATCACCTCCAAGATAATCTTAGCCCTTGATTATGTTTTAATCTTGGCCGTTGAAGGTTCAACAAAAGAATATAAGAAGGAGAGTGAGGGGCTTGTGGAACATACACGTTGTGACACTTGAGCCATTGAGAATTTTCAAATTTGTGTGAGGAGACACAACATTTGATCAAGGATCAAATCACTAGGGCAGGGTTTTATAAGTGATTATGATTCAGTGATCAGATCCAGAGAGGGGAAAAAGCAGAGATTGGTCAATTGGACCAAGAATACATTTCAGAGTGAGACAACATTTACGCAAAAGAGAGACAATGCAATTTTCTGAAGAGGTGACACAGTTCCTGCAAAGAATCACGCAAACCAGTGCAGTGTCTCTTGGAGTTAGTCCATAGATAGCTAGAGGTTGGGGTTTATAGGCTAGGAGGGCCAAAATCCAACCCTAGATCAGTTGTAGAGCAAGGTGACACAGTGCCTCTAGCTTTCCCACGCAAGCTTACACAGTCCAGCGTTGGAAATCACGCAGAGGCAGTGAGGGCTTCACTTACGTTGTTAGGTCAGCTGGAGACTTGCTGAGTGAGGTATATCTTACAATTTTCACCAGATTGTCTAGATTTCTCTGAAGGGTTTTCTGGATGTGAGCACCCTAGTTGTATTCAAGATTCTGCTACTTAATAATACAAACCTCATAACTGCTGCACCGATTTTCCCAAGTTGGGTTTTTCCAGGGACTTAGTCCAAAAATAACTGTGTCACATGTGGATGTTTTTCATTGTATTTTGTTTAGATTGTTTTAGCACTTAGATTTATTTCCTCAGCATTATTTGTGTAGACTGCTTCAGAAATTACTTTGATATTTCACAATAATGAAATAATTATGTAATATAATAGAAGAAGTAATTCAGATTTGTTGTAGTAGGAATCCGAATCTAGTATTTTTCACACCAAATCCTTGAGATGCTTATTATAATTGAAGTGTTATTTTGGATCTAGAAATAACATAATAATGTTTATTGTAATGATCATGTATCATCTGACCAATTCTCATGGTACAATGCAACTCTTGTCTGTGCCAATTTGAATATGTAGATCG
This sequence comes from Pinus albicaulis, assembly GCA_034641835.2. Classification (NCBI taxonomy): domain Eukaryota; kingdom Viridiplantae; phylum Streptophyta; class Pinopsida; order Pinales; family Pinaceae; genus Pinus; species Pinus albicaulis. The sequence goes on along the minus strand of CM076572.1, from coordinate 1,226,148,290 downwards.
AGGTTAAATCTTGAAAGGTGTAGCTAGAAATGGAACATATTCAACAACTTTTGGACTATTGACTTTGGCCCCTTTGCATAATGAAAAGAGTACCATTGTACCTTGATTTTTAAACTATTGTGGATATTCCACTATATAGTTCGTCACAATAGATCTAATAAAACTGTACAATTTTTTTTGAAATCTACGTGGTGATGCTTTTATTTCTCTTTAGATTTCTAGATATGCAAATTATTGTTTATTGTGTATACATGTAAATTATAATTAGGAAAAAAATATATAATAGTGAGATAAAAAACTCATAAACCATGATTGACACAAGATATATCATGGGAAACCCTTTTGGGAGAAAACCCAACTAAAAGGTGAGGTTACGTTATTGTCTTTCTTTGAATAGAAAATGGTTGTGAGTACAAAGAAGTAAGGCATATGGCCCATGGGATACCACATTACACAAATAATCTCTATGTGCTCTCTCCCTATCCCTCTCGGTTACTTTTCCCATCTATGGAACAAAATGCACTAAAAAAGAATGGAACCCCTTTTCCTCCTAGTGGATCGATTATAAAAACAATGTGATAGCTTACTAGTGGTTAGGTTTGACTCCCTCAACTCTTAAACAAAGTTACAATAAGGAATATTCTAAATTTTTCCTCATCATAATCACATGGCTAGACCCCTTTCCATGAGTCGTGGATGCTAACGTGGCATCCTCTCAAATTATGGTGGTGAGAACAAGAAGATTAACTTCCAAGTGGCATAACTTTTGCATACAGGCTCCAAGTGAGGCGATTCTTGTGCCATTGGAAAGGTATTTGTGTGTAGCATAATAAGAAAAGGTGTTGCATTAAAGCAACAAATTTTTAACCCCAAAAAATGCATTTGGTGCCTCAAAATGCTTTAGTAAGATTTCAAACCCCAATTTTCCAAACTCGGTCCTGTTGGTAAAAATGGTCCACTAAGTTGATACCTCCACCTTTCCACTTTAAAAGCATCGATATGGATGACAAGAAATAGACTGATCTAATATAGATCACACCTCTCCATTTTGGGAGGATTTTTTTCCCCATAATATTCTACTAAATGAGGTGAGGAAGTCCCCCCACTCCCCTCCTCCCAACCCCCCCCCCAACCTTCTCTCAGGTGTATAATTTAACTTTTCCTGGAAATTGTACTTTTAACCCAATCCACCAATGGTCATGATACCCCTATCTTCTAGTTATGGAAATCTTCTTTAAAATTGTATCCTTTGTCAACTTTGCTTGATTATTTGGTGCTAAATCTTCTATATAAGGTAGGACTTGTTCCTCCTCTTGATCCAACAAGGAAGGCTCAAAAAGTTTCATTTTATCTACATTCACAACTAAGTAAATGCACATGTATGGGGGTAGACTGAGTTTATAGGCATTATTTCCTACCTTTTCTAGCATCTCAAAGGTACCATATCGTAGAGCCTTGATTTTATCACCAAGACCTTGTAGTCTCTCCTTGTTCAACTGTAACCATACGTTATCTCCCACCTTGAAAGACTTATTTGATTTGTGGGATCATGCTTGCCCTTATATTTTACCTGTGACTTATGTAGTGTCCCCAGTACTTGTATATGGATATACCTGATATTCTTAACAAAATTTTCAACCCTTAAGGTGTTCGATACAAGATCCTTGCTTACTCCTCCTTGTTCCCTATGCAATATCCAAAGGCGAAGGTAGAAAATATTTAAAACATGTTTCAAATGGGGACGTACCAGTAGAAGTGTGGATTTTTATGTTATACGAGTGTTGTATATATAACATATTTTCATCACAAGTCTCTATATGTTTCTGATTGTAACCCCTCAAAAGCTGCACCAAAGTCCTTTTGACTACTTTTGTTTTCTCATTTGTCTAAGGATTTAATGTTGTACACCTCTTTAACTTTGTGTTCATCTTATTCCATAATGTATTCCAAAATGCACTTATAAATCTTGTGTCCTTGTCTGAAATGATGCTCCTTAGTATCCTGAAGTGCACCTAGATTTGTCCAAAGAACAAGTTCGTTGCTTCTTAACCACTGATGATATTTTTATAGGGCATCAGAACACACATCTTGCTTTACCTATAAACTACTATGAACATGTAGTCATTTCCCTTCATGGTTGTTGGTAAACCTCCCACAAATTCAATGGAAATGTTTTCCCAAGGACGAGTGCGTAAAGGTAAGGGATGATATAGACCATGTTTCGTGTTACTAGGTGTTTAGTCAATTTAATGTTCTTAAACTACTTACATAAATGATCGACTAGAGTTGATAAACTTGTGAAGTGAAAGTGCACTATATATGCTAGAAGCCTCTTTAATTTATTGGTGTGATGATAGAGTTTGTAGAGATTGCTTCTAAGGATGTTTTTATTATTAAGTCTTTAATGATATTGATGGATTAAATTAAAACTAAGTTCTAAAAATAAACTCTGCAAAAGTCAGCTAAATTCTACAATTCAACTAAAAATTGAAACAAATATTTATTATTATTATTATTATTTATCTTATGAAGAAATCTTAACTAATGTATTTGTTAGTCTCTAAGAATTCTAAGAATCTAATGTATGAAAATAAAAGCAAGATCTAGAAAGGAATTTAGATGTGTTAAATGAAATGCTATGTAAATAGAACCGTGTAAAGAAAATAAATAAGTCACTATTGTTCTGGACATAAATCACTCTTAAACTAGAAATAATACACTCATGTGCCAAAATTAAATCACTAAATCACTATTGCTTGGAAATAAATCACTCAATGCTCTTTGAAATAAACCTGTCAACAAACTAGAAAATAAATATTTCAATGTTCTTGAAATAAATTACACATGAATTTGTAAAACTACTTTGTAATAAACTACTGCTGCTTGGAAAGAAAACTATGGATCACTTCTGCATTTTAAAAATTTAAAAATGGAGATGAATCTACATCAAATAACAAAGGAAAACTATGTAACATATGCTTCAAATGACAAAATAGAATTCTGGAAATAAATACAACATTTCTTAAAATAAAAACATGAATTGAAACTACATCAAATGATAAAATAAAACTATGAAAACATCTATATGAAAAACACGAAATATAGAACCTTCTCTGTTTGCAGGGGCCCTCCACAAACAGGGGGTTTCAACGATCTACTCCAACAACTAGTTGTGCATCAAATCTCCAAGGTGTTTCTTCATTAAAAAGAAATAAAAACAAAGTTTTAAAAGTTTCATAGTTGCATCACAATTTCACACCCTCAGGTATTTGTTTGCCTTGTATTTATAAAAACCTGCGTATAACTGTTTCGAGGCTTTTACGCCTATTTGGACTAAACAAATATTATCTTAATATTTTAACAAGAATCAAAATAATGTTTCTTCATGATTCTATTTGGCAAAGCAAATCATGAAGATGTGATTGTCTTGGTCTCTCGCTCGCTTGTACAACAACATGTTTGACCACACCTTTGACTACGTATTTGGATGATTTCTTGCATGATTTGGCTTGGATAGATAGGAGGAAATCCATGAGGGGATCATTCTCCACGTTTCCACATATTTTTTTGCTCAGGTGGTATCTCAGAACCCGACGAACCATGGAGATGGCTATAGAAATACAGACCAGTTGCAGAATTACGTCAATCTGTAGCTAATACACATTTTAATCTAATAATAAGGAACATTAGAATATGAAAGATAGGTCATTTAAATACCTTAACATGTCAAAAATTGTAGTTTAATGCTTATTTTAGCTGATGATGTTGACAAAAAGAAGGAAAAATAGAAGAAAGGAAGCGTCAAAATGAAACAATCATGAGGCTCTACACTAGGCTTGCTAGTACAACAAAGCATGCATCCTGTTATGAACCTAGCTACATGTTCTTGCATATTGGGCCAATACACACCTCTACAAGTTGACCAGTGTATTCCCTACACCAAAGTGCCCTGCAAGCTTGGAGGTATGAGTCTCTCAAATTAGGTGCAATCGCTCACCTTTAAGAACACATAACTTATCTAGCCGGTAGAGTAACCCATCCTAGAGATGGTATTTAATTGTGTTGTCGCAATCATACAAATGAATATTGACTCCGAAACTACTCAAATACCTCCTAAATGTCCTCATTCTCTGAATATGCCTCTCTATATGCATCATGGGTGAATGGCTCCATGTGCATCAGAGTTCCTAAAGTTGTGATCTTGGATATGACTGGCCTTGAAAGCAAGTCACCTAACTTGTTTGCGTTTCCCTTCTTTTAATTGATCACTAAATGAAATTGTTATAGAAATTCCATCCACTTGTGATGTCTAGTTTGTTGTAACTTATAATGAGTCTACAGATACTATAGTGGTTGGTGATCTATTTCTATTACTATTTCCTTTCCCATCAGATAGTGCTTTCACTTCTTCACAACTTGCACTAGGGAATAGAGCTCCTTACTGTAGGTAGGGTAGTTAAGAAATTCCCAACGAAATACTTCAAAATGGTAGCATGCAGGCCTCCTTCCCTGCATAAAGAGTACTCCCATAGCATACCCACTTGCATCTATCTCCACTTTTAAGGGTTGTTTCTAGTTTGGTAATGCCAGAAATAATGTTTGACTAATCCTCTTCTTTCACTCCTCAAAATCCCTTTGCTAACCCTTACCCCCACTAGAAACTATTGCAACTTGTTGTTATGACATGGAGTGGTTCTTCTATTTTTCAAAATAAGGCTATTAATTTCCTTAGGTACTGTGTCACCCAAATAAAAATCCTAACCTCAAAAACATTAATAGGCACTAGCCATTTCATGATGGCCTCCATCTTGGTAGGATCTATATTAAACTCTCCTCCACCCATCATATAACCTAGATACTCTAAATATTGTTGTACAAACTAACATTTCTTGAGATTTTCTAGCAATTGGTGCTTCCTTAATGTCTCCAACACCCAGATCAAATGTGAGATATGCTCCTCGCTGGTAGCATCATATACCAGTGTAACGTCCAAATAGACAATAACAAATAAATTTATGAGAGGGTGCAATATATCATTCATTAACCTCATTAATGTAGATGGTGCATTGCATAGTCTAAATGACATGACCAACCACTCATACAAACCTTTCCTTGGTTTGAAGGCGGTCTTCCAAGTATTTTCTTCTCTGATTGGAACTTGGTGATACCAAAACTTTAAGTCCATATCGGTGAAGTATTTCACTTGTTGCAACTAATATAGCAAATAATCTATTATGGGTAGGGGATATCTGTTCCATATTCTAATATTATTCAACACCTTGTAATATACACACATTGACCAAGTCCCTGCCTTCTTTAACATTATGATGATGGGTGACCCACATAGTGATGTACTTCATCAAATGACAACCTGTTCCAATAGTTTCTGCAATTATTGGTTCACCTCACTTGCCTCTATAACAAATGGTCTATACAACCCAATTTTTGGAAATAGCTGGATCTTGTGCTTCACTTCCCTCTTGGGTGGCAACCCTTTAGGCTCCCAAAACACATCCTTGTATACATGTAACAAATCTTCTAGTCATTTTTTCTATTTCTTAGTACACCCCTCCAAGGACGCCTTTTTTATTACTAACTCTTTTACAAACTAATTTTCTCCTAAAAACAATAAAACATGCTTCTTGCTTGAAATAATAAATTTCATGGCTTGGTTGGCACTTACTACCGAAATTTTTGACTCACCTTTGTTTGCGTTGATAGTGAATGACTTTCCATCCTTGACTAGTTAATAATGCTTGGCTCTCTGCATGAATATTGCATCTCACATGCACATTTAGGGACTTCCAAACATGACTACACATACATCAAGGCAGACTACTTCTAGTTCTACTTCAATAAACCAACATAAATATCAAACCTAATGTTGCACTATTTTGTTACCTTCAACTCTGCATCCTTATTTACCCATACTGATGGATATGGGATTGGATGATCATGAAATTATATTCCCAATTTGTTGACTAGCTCTACTACAATGAGATTCGCCTGTGATCCTGTTTCAAATAGAGCATCAATTATTGTCCTCTTGACCTATATCTCAATGTGGAAGAGTTTGGTGATTTCTTTCTCTTCCTATTGTTGAAGGATTTTCAAATTCACATCCTTCTTCATTAACATACATATGATCTTCTCATCCATGTCCTATCTAATTTCAATATGATTTCTTGAATTATTACCCATGATATTCTTCTTCTTATTATCTTTATTTTTGTTCTTTTGGTAAATCTTCGAGTGAAAATTCCAACACTTATCTTTTGTGTGACCATCAATATTATAGTGGTTGCAGTGGCCAATGGGGTCTTTGCACTTGTGTGTTTTGGTTGTTGTATTTTTATATTTCCCCCTTTCCACTTTTTTTCTCATCCCTAGACGTGTCTTGGTGCTCCTTCTACTTCAATCAACTTGATTTCCCGTTCTTCTAGCCCATGTTCTCTAGGTATTGTGCCTATACATAATCCTTGTCCACTGATTTGGGCTTAAAAAACATCACTTGATTTCATAAATGGCTATGTAGACCCCTTGGATACTTGAGGAGCACGTCTATGTTATTTGGGGAGATACCCAACATTATGGCCATATTTCTAAATTCTGCAGTGTATTCATGAACACTTTTCTCTTGCATCTACCTAAAGTAGTGCCACTAGATCCATTGGTCCTTTACATATCCAATAAGGTAAATTTTTTACTTTATGAGGGTTTTAAATTCCTCCCAATTAGTCATTAGAGGATCTCCCTCCAACCTCAATGTCCATGTGTGGCTTTCCCACAAGGTTAAGGCACGACCCTCTAATTTGAGTCGTGCAAGTGAGACCTTTGTTCTTCCTCTATATGATGAACACTGATATAAAATTCTAATTGTTGAAACCAGTGATTTAGATTCAGAGCATCAATTTGACCTTGGCATGACTTGATATCTACATTTTATTCGATTTTGAAGAGGGAATATGAATGATTCATGACATTAAAACTGGGTTGATCTCTTTCGGGTCCTTTCTTCAACTTGTTCTCTGTGTCTTCTTAATCCCTTGATCTCCCTTCTGAACCATCCTATGCGTTAGAAACCCCATCTTCTCCTAATAAACCAAGCTTATTTCTCAGGGCCAACATGAGGACATTCACATTACAACTTTTATCTGCAACTTGTGCTTCCAACTGCCAAAATATCTCCTCTACAGGATCACGAGGGTTATTCACAGATTTGTTGACCATGAATAGGGTTTTCCGACTTTTGGTTTAGCTGATATAGACCCCATAAAATATCCAAAATATACCTAAATAAACCTTCTTTGATAACAATATGATCCATAAAATTTAGTGGGTATTCCACTAGACAGTTCGCCATATTAGGTATGATAACACTATACTTAAAAGTCTGAAATCTATGCTATGAGGGTTTATTTCTGTTTATATTTTTGATATTTAAAATATTGTTTATAGTATATGAATGTAAAGTAGAATTATGCATAAAATAGAAAATAATTAGATAAAAACTGACAAATCATGACTGACAGAAGATATATCCCAGGAAACCCTTTCGGGAGGAAAATTAGGTTGAAGGGGAGGTCGCTCAACTCTCTTTCTCTGAATAGGAAATGGTCATGAGTACAAATAATAAAGGTTTGTGGCCCATGGGTTACTATAGTGCACAAATACCCTCTATGTTCTCTATCCCTATTCCTCTCGGCTACTATGCTCATCTATGGAACAAAATGCACTCGAAATAATTGAACCCCTTTTCCTCCTAATGGCCCGATTATAACACAACCCAATAACATACAAGTGGTTAGGGTTGACTTCATCAACTCTTAAATAAAGTTATAATAATGACTCTTCTAGATTTTTCTTCATCATAATCAACGGCTAACCCATTTTCAACGAGTTTTGGCTTGACCTAGCATCCTCTGGAAATATGATGCAGAATGTTGTCCTTGATGGCAACCCACCGAATGAAGATGAAGACATGCGACTATCGATGACAAGTGTCCTTGATGGCGAACCAATTCGATGAAGTTATTTCGACCAGTTGACTTAGTAAATGATGTAAATCTGATATGAAATGATGTTTTACAGCTACAAGGATGTCGAGGAAGTCACTTTCTTGAATGGCAAACCACTCGATAAAGATGATGGCAACTTACTTGATGAAGTTGTGCTTGATAGAATATGTTCTTGATGAAGTAACCGATGTATCTATAGTGCAAGGTATCGCAATGAAGAAAGGAATTCATGATGTGCTAAATCTTGATGAAAAGATGCGGTTTCAGCATACACACATTTTCTCCTATGAAGTCGCGTATGCACGTGAATAACGTGCCAAGTCGCGTATGGGCAAAGCGCTTCTTAAAATGCAAAACTGTGGTAACCACCATGGTATTGACCCATTGTATTGCAATGATTCATCTAAATGACCCCGTCTAGGAATACCACTTCCGATGTAATGTGGTTTTGACCATGGTATCGAAAAGGGTAAACCCATATAAGGAGAAGAAATTCATCAGGCAAATCATGAGCCAAGAGCAAGATGTCCGATCTTGAATGAATACTTCGTAAAGTATATCCGTATGTAAAGGGTAAAGGTTTGATGATAGATCCGAATCTATGATGCTCTAATAAAGAAATGATGAAGAAGGAAATTAGATCCGGAATGTATTTGTATCTCTGCTTAGATCCGTTATGGAAGGCTTAGATCCGAGATGAGGCGAACATCTCATTCAAGTAAAAAAGGGTGAATCAACCCAAGAAGTATGCTAGTCTATAATGGTTGAAAATCTACACGCTAGTTCGGTCAGAGAGGAAGTGCGTATATACGCGGCTTCGCTGAAGAGAAAGCACGTATGCGCAATGAAATTGGATCTGTAATATGTACAGAAGTATACGATGGTTTATGTGAACGGAAGCGCGTATATACGCGACATCAGAGAATGGAAAGCGCATATGCAAACTAGGGCTTGCTGAAGTCTGTGGTAAGAAATGTCTGATCTTTTCTGTTGGTTTACTGATATCTGTCAGTGAGTTATATGTATCTGTTTCATGGTTGACTGTGCTTAAAAGTATGGAGTGGGTCCAGTCTGAAAATATGATGAAACGTGGCTTGCAAGTTGTGTCCTAAAGGAAGCTTTGGATCCAGTGTGAAAATTGATGAAACGTGGTCCATAGAGGTGCTGAGGGTTGTAGCCTTCAGTCAGGGGGTTGTAGCTCCCTTCCAGGTGAGGCCGGTAAACGAGATCGGGGGGTCGTAGCTCCCTTCCAGGAGAGGCTGGTAAACGAGTCAGGGGGTTGGAGCTCCCTTCCAGGAGAGGCTGGTAAACGAGCGCAGGTGGGTGCCTGCGTGCTGGTCAAGTCTGCGCCAGCACATATGTTGTAATATGTTTTTTCTATAATAAAATATTGAAGGCTGAGCAACTGCAGCGGTGGTTTTCTCCCGACTTGGGTTTCCACCTAAAAATCCTGGTGTTCATGTGTGATGCTTTGTGTGGTGGTTTATTCTGGTGTTACTACACATGTTTACTGTTTACTTAACATCAGATGAATGAATATTGCAAAGAACTAAGTTAATAAATATCTGCATATTTAGATCTCTGCTAATACACGAGTTGTATGAAGGATATCCGCGTGTATACGCGAGTTTACTAAAGGAAAGTAGCGTATGGGTTTTAGAGAGTGAAAAAGTAAAAATTTTTGAATATGCAGTAAATACTGATTCACCCCCCCCTCTCAGTATTTTTCCCAACAATTGGTATCAGAGCAGGTTCTTCTGCAGAAGCTTGATCGCTTGAAGGAGATTCGTCGCAATGGGAAGTCTTGAAGGAGTAATGTCTCTAAAGCCACCTCTATTCAATGGAAGCAATCTGATATTCTGGAAGGTACGAACAAAAGCATATCTGCAAATTCTTGGTGCAGAAGTATGGGCAATCGTGGAAGAAGGCTATCAATATCCGACAAGTATTCCTACTGATGCGGCTGAAAGGAAGAAGTATGAAATCAATGCCAAAGCGGTGAATGTCTTATTAGGAAGCATGTCTGAACCAGAATTTGCTAAGGTGATGTAGCTAAATTCAGCAAAAGAAATATGGGACAAAATCATTCTGAGCTATGAAGGAGATACAAAGGTAAAAAGTGCAAAACTCCAAACTCTCAGAATTGAATATGAAAATTTAAGGATGCATAGTGATGAAAGTATTGCCAGTTTCTTTCTTCGTCTAGATGATATTGTAAATCTAATGAGAAATTTGGGTGAAACCATAACCGATACTACTCTGGTGGAAAAATTCTTAAGATCCTTGACTTCAAAATTTGACTCTAAAGTTTTAGCTATTGAAGAAAGGCAAGATCTGCAAACTCTTACTATTGTTCAATTACATGGTATTCTGACTGCTTTTGAAATGAGACAAGGAGGTCCATCTCAAATCAAAGAAGCTGCTTTTAAGGTATCTACAAGAGGAAAAGAAAAAGAAGTTGTCAAAGAATCCAACTATATATCTGAAGAAGAAGAAGAAAATTTTGTGAGAAAGCTCCAACTAGGTACTGGAAGATTCAAAGGTAAGCTTCCCTTCAAATGTTTTGAGTGTGGAAAAGTTGGTCACTATGCTGCTAAATGTCCTTATAGAGAAAAACATAGTAAAGGGAAACAATTTGAAAAGAGGAAGAGTTATTATGCAAATGAAGATGATGATGAAGTGTCCAGTGATTCTAATCATGATCTGAAAGTTCTCATGGCAAAGAAGCAAAAGAAGAAGGCTACTCGAAACAAGAAGATATCTGAGAAAACTTGTATAGCAGAAATTGAAGAAGATGAATCAGATAGTGATTGGGGTCCTTTAAATGATTTTCGTTGTGCAAACAATAGTGAAGATAGTGAAAGTAAAGTTGTGGATCTAGAAGAAGCTCTCAAGGTTAAAGTTGAAGAACTACAAAGTTCATCTAAGAAGCAAGAATCTATCAACAAAGAGATGATCTCTCAAATGGAAAAACAAATAGAAATGTTGAATGGACAAGTGGACAAGTATCAAAGGTTTCATACTTATGCATCCAATCGAATTAAAGAACTAGAAGCAGAAATCAACGATCTAAATGCAGATCTCAAAAAATCAAGCAAGAAGAATGAAGGACTTGAAGCTGCAATCATCTCTCTGCAAGCAGATCTTGAAGCATCAAGTAAGAAGAATGAGGAACCTCTACAATCATTTGAAAAGGAAGGGCTTGAAGCAGAAATCATCTCTCTCAAAGAAGATCTGGAAAAATCAAATAAGAAGAATGAAGAGCTGCAACAAACATGTGAAGAAAACAAAAATTGGTTGAAAGAAGAGATTCTAAATCTAAAGGATCAAGTAGAAGATGGAAGAAGGAAAGAAGAAAGCATGACAAAGCAATGTCAAGCCTTGGAGGTTGAGGTAAACATTCTCAAAGGTAAATTAGAAGAAAAGGTTAAACTTTTGAGGTTTCAAGATAGTACTAATATCTTGGACAATATTCTGAGTAATCAAAGGTCTCCTGCTATCAAACTTGGTCTTGGTTTCCATGAAACCGTTAAAGGAGAATCTAGCTCACAAGGAAGTGCTAAAAATTCAGAGGATGTCAATGTAAAACCTGAAGTGTTGAAAGAGACAAAAGGTCAACCAACAATGATGAAATCTCAAAGGAAATCAGTCAATAATGTTGAATGCTTTAAATGTCATAATTATGGGCATGTTGCAGCAAATTGCAGGAGCAGATCATTTCAGCCACAAACTAACAGATCCTACATAGAAAGGTACTCTGGTTTCTTCAAAGGATATTGTTTTTCATGTAACAAGTATGGACATAAAGCAGCTGATTGTAAAAGGAGGGAGATTAGAAATACTCATTATGATTCTTATGCTTATTTCTCTGGACACATGAGATGTTATTCATGTAACAAGTATGGACATGTAGAAAAGGAATGCAGGTTGAACAGATCTGAGAAAGTGGATAATTTTCAGCACACAGTTAGGAAGTTCAAGAAAATTTGGAAAAAGAAGGAAGACCAATCAGAAACGTAGGGATTTCTGACCCTACTGCAGTCATCCGCTTCTGAAGCTTACTTCTCTTATTGACTGTAGGAATGATGTGGGATACATTATCAGATTTAGTAATGTATCGTCATAGGGGGAGCAATGTATGATGACTCTCATGGTTGATTTTATTTTTCTGGTTATATGTATTTCTGACAGAGCATCTGATATGAAGAAGACAGGTACAGGAAGTACAAGTTCAGGGGGAGATGAAGGAATGTGAAAAATTTCTATGCTTCACTTTCCATACGCGGGTTCTATGAACAAAAGTCGCGTATACACGCGAGTTCCAGCAGACACAGTCGCGTATGCATTGATGATAAGAGAATTTATATGATAGCTGAAGATCTGGAGCAGAGGTTCAGGGGGAGCATCAGTCTGACTGTTAATAACTGTATTATTGACTCAATATCAGTTTAGTTTCTCAGTTCTAAATACTGATGATATGATACATGGTTTCTTATGTTGAAGATTGTGGATGAGTCATGTTTTCTTGTTGATGAAGAGTATTCATTGTTGAGATGAAAGTCCTATAATTCAGAGATAAGGGCAGCCCGTGCAGAGATTGTTGCTGATGACTTGCTGATGAACGTTTTCAGGTTGCACAAGTTAAAAAGGAGCACTGGTCCAGGGGGAGTAGCAGGTTGAATTCTAATGATTGCATTGTTGGCAATATGATTGTTTATTCTTTGGTTTTTGTGATACTCAGGCTCAAATGATGATGACTTGGTACATGGTTTATTATGATGAGATTTTGAGCCCTGGTTGCTGATAAGTATCTTTTGTGCTCACACATGGATGAGTTGGATGTCGTTTGATTCAGAAATAAGAATAGAACATGTAGAGTTTGTTACTATGGTTGAGATCTTTTCCATACATATGTTACTTCATGGTGATATTGGACCACATGGATGATTGACACATATTTGAAGATGTTGTTCTGGTATGATAATCTCTCTTGGAAAGATTGTATTGATGCTACAAAGAATCTGAAGGCTTGGTTACTAATGTGCTTATGCTACAACCGTTGGATGACGCTTGAAGACACAACTACACTGTTCTATCTATTTGTAGTTCAGGGAAGCATTCAAATATCCCAGAAAGAAGCTGAACACTGTCTTTTTCTCACAAGAGGATCAGATCTGGTTAAAATATAGAAGATGGTATTGGATACGCGGGTTTCCTGAAACACAGTCGCGTATATACGTGAGTTCATGCACAGAAAACCGCGTATGTCTGATTGCTGACAATTTTCTGTTTGGAGTCAGCTCTCTTCAGCACAGCTGCAGTGCTGTTTGGCATCTCTGATACTGTTTGGTATCTCTGGTGGTGTTCCAGTTCTCATAATTCTATTTCTAATGTTTTGATAAAGATGCCTTGATGATTTGTTGGTAAAAGTGTTCAAGATGCACAAACTAAGGGGGAGCCTTAGTCATATGGAAAGGTTGCTTGGATGCACAGATTCAGGGGGAGCATTAGCTTTGCTGAGTATAATGCATTGTTGGCATTATGATGGTTCTGAAATATGTTCTTTTTCTTGAAGTCTTTCTGGTGTTGGTCATAAATGGTCATATTTGTAATTTGATGAAAAGGTCTTGTTGAGACCCATGATGTAAATTTGTAATATTCAGTCATGTAAGGACTTGTCAAATTTGTAAACCCACTTGGTTGGGTAGCTGAGTCAAATTTTGTAAACCCACTTGGTTGGGTAGCTGAGTTGAAATGTGTAAACCCACTTGGTTGCAGCCGAGTTGAAATTTGTAAACCCACTTGGTTAGTACTTGAGTCTCATGTAACCACTTGGTTTGATATTTGATGTAAGTATGAGTCCTTGGTGATAGGAAGGTCATAGGCCATGTACTTCATTGAAAAATATGTTTAAAGATTCAGCATGAACTCAGGGGGAGCTTGGTCATGGTATCATCAGATCTGCAGAACGCTTCTTCCACATGCGGAGAAAAGGGAGAGAGTATGTTGATCCACCCTTTGCCCTTGATGTCAAAGGGGGAGAGTGACATGGTGTTTGAATGAAGAGAGAGAATGGTGTCAAACATGGGGAATGTGACATGGTGTCAGTGTATTCTTCATGTACCTAGCTGTTGTGGTAACCAAACACCATTGTGGTTGCCATCAAGTCCAAAGGGGGAGATTGTTGGCAATATGATGAAGAGTGTTGTCCTTGATGGCAACCCACTGAATGAAGATGAAGACATGATATTGTTGATATGTGTTGTCCTTGATGGAAATTCACCTGATGAAGTTATTCTTGACCCGATGGACTTGGTAAATGATGTAAATATGATAAGAAATGATGTTTATGATGTTGATTGTTGTCCTTGAATGGCAACCCACTTGATGAAGATGATGACAACTTACTTGATGAAGCAGTTTATAGAATATGATGTATCTACATGAGCATTTAAGGAAAGAAATTCAGTTTGTGCTAGATCTATGATGAAAAGAGTGTATCTCAAGGCATACGCGGATTTGTCTAAGGGAAGTCGCGTATGCACGCGGAAAAGAACGTGACAAGTCGCGTATGGGAAAAAGCGCTCATAAAGTGAAAAACTAGGGGTAACCACCATGGTATTGACCCATTGTATTGGGTAATGATTCTTCTAAATGACCCCTTCTAGGAATACCATCGGAAGTAATGTGGTTTTGGCTCATGGTATTGAAAAAGGGTAAACCTATATAAGGAGAAGAAATTCATTGTGCATATGACAAGTGTGGTGCAAGATGTCTGAGCTTGAATGAATACTTCTCTCTGAAGTATATCTGAATGGAAAGGGTTATAGTTGAATGATAGATCTGAATGAATGATGCACCAATTATGAAGAAGGGGATCTAGACCTAAAATGTACTTGTATTTGCTAGATCTGTTGATGGAATGATCTGATCTATGATGAGGCGAACATCTGTCTGAGGTAAAGGGTAAAATATGAAGTGATGTATCTGTTATGAAGAATTGCATTGACATAAAAGGTCTGAAGAACCATACACTAGTTCGCCGAAGAGGAAGCGCGTATATACGCGGCTTCGCTGAAGAGAAAGCGTGTATACAATCAAATTGATTCGTAATATGTGCGTTTAATTACGTTTATGTGAACGGAATCGCGTTTATATGCGACATCAGAGAAGGAAAGCGCGTATGCAAACTAGGGTTTGCTGAAGTCTGTGGTAAGAAATGTCTGATCTGTTCTGCTGGTTTACTGATATCTGTCAGTGAGTTATATGTATCTGCTTCATGGTTGACTATGCTTAAAAGTATGGAAGGGTCCAGTCTGAAAATATGATGAAATGTGGCCTGCAAGTGGTGTTCTAAAGGAAGCTTTGGATCCAGTGTGAAAATTGATGAAACGTGGTCCATAGAGGTGCTGAGGGTTGTAGCCTTCAGTCAGGGGGTTGTAGCTCCCTTCCAGGTGAGGCTGGTAAACGAGATCAGGGGTCGTAGCTCCCTTCCAGGAGAGGCTGGTAAACGAGTCAGGGGGTTGGAGCTCCCTTCCAGGAGAGGCTGGTAAACGAGCGCAGGTGGGTGCCTGCGTGCTGGTCAAGTCTGCGCCAGCACATATGTTGTAATATGTTTTCTCTATAATAAAATATTGAAGGCCGAGCAACTGCAGCGGTGGTTTTCTCCCGACTTGGGTTTCCACCTAAAAATCCTGGTGTTCATGTGTGATGCTTTGTGTGATGGTTTATTCTGTTGTTACTACACATGTTTACTATTAACTTAACATCAGATGATTGAATAGTGCAAAGAACTAAGTTAATAAATATCTGCATATTTAGATCTCTGCTAATACGCGAGTTGCATGAAGGATATCCGCGTATATATGCGAGTTTACTAAAGGAAAGTAGCGTATGGGTTTTAGAGAGTGAAAAAGTAAAAAGTTTTGAATATGCTGTAAATACTGATTCACCCCCCCCCCCCCCCTCTCGATTATTTTTCCCAACGGAAATGATTATGGGAGTTTTCAAAGCATCCAAAAACCATAAATTGAAATTCAATTTAGGAAATAATTTCAATGCAAAAATCAATGCCTACATTTATATTCATGTTTCTCACTCATCCAAAGGCTCTCTTAAGCTCCATATTTTTCTACTCACTCATTCAATTATTCGAGGGCATCAAATTGAACTCTCTAAGAGGAAAATCAATAAAATAAGTAACATCATTAGTTGGGATGGTCTCATTTATTCTGCAATGATCTCCATGGGCCTCCAAAACTTTCTTGTATATATAAAACACAAAGGAGAACGTTAGTAAGTAAGTAAAAGTAAATAAATAAGCTTGATGGATTTTCCATTCAGTCACATTTTATTCATGGTTTATTGAAGTATTCAACAATTCTGAGAATAATCAATTTTTTTTGAATTAACTACAAATCATTCAATTAACTTGGAAACTCATTGAATAAATTACAGTAATAAAAAACAATGTGAGAAGAAAAACAATAAGTCATTAGTGCTTCTCCATACAAAAAGAACTTTGGATATGAAGTCCATGTATTTAGTGACCCATTTCCATGGCTCTATCATAATTGGAACCTTTCCAGCCACTACTAAACATCTAGGGCTATTCTTGAAAAAGCCAAAAAATAAATTTCCCAAAATTTTCCCCAAATTAGTGTGCTCATAGAATTCATTATTATGAATAAATTTTATATTCAAATCAATGTGATATATTTCTTTTTACAATTTGAAAGGGCGCATGAGGAATTGTGCCCCAAAAAATCCCAAAAATGTGCTTATAATTCACTTAAATTTATTCAGAGCTCTCAAGTGCTCGAGCTAGCCCATTACACTATATCACTGTAACTACAATTAACCAACTTTTATAAAGGTTCAAAGTTTATAGAAGAAATGTTTCTATTCTTTTATAATATTCATTCTCTCCATTTCTCCAACCATCTTAATTAATAAATCTACATATGATAATTTTTTATTAAGATGGTGACAACACCCCCCCTTCTCTCAAACATTTAAAAAAAATAAAAAGTACCTCTAATCTTATTTAGATAATGAAAAAGGAAAATGACAAGAACATGTCTCAACTATAAATATCAATAATAAAGAATTAAATTCAGATGGCTTTCCATAACTAGCAATTAAAGGGCAAAATAACTCAATTAATTTCTATAACATAGTTAATGGAGGCAAGTGATGTAAATGAAAAGAACAAGAAATCAATGAAAGAGATGACGGAGAATGACAAAGAGAACCATACTTAATAACCATACAATAAATCCTATACTCACAAAAATTCATTCATGTGCAACAAAAAGAATCATATCAACCATTACAATTCATGGTTAATTGAAAATATATCCCATCAATTAATTAAAAAGGAATAAGAAGCCACATAGATGTGTAAACCAAATATTCAATAACAATTATGATGAATTAAATAAACATACAGATCAATCACATATTCAGTTGAACTTTACAAAACAAAATTGTATGATGATCATGGTAGATTGAAAAATGATTATGTGAGTTATCAAAGCATCCAAAAAATAGAAATTAAAATGGAATTTAGGAAATGATTTCAATGCTAAAATAAATGCCTAAATTTATATGCATGTCTCTTAATCATCCAAAGGCTTTCTTAAGGTCCATATTTTTCTACTCACTCATTTGATTATTATAGGGCATCAAACTGATCTCTCTAAGAGAAAAACAATAAAATCAATAACATAATGATTTGGGATGGTCTCATTTTTCTGCAATGGCCTCCATGGGCCTCCCAAACTTTCTTATATCTACAAAACACAAAAGAGAAGTTTAATAAGCAACAAAAGGTAAATACATAAGCTTGATGGTTTTTCCATTGATTCACATGTTATTCATGGCTTATTGAAGGATTCAAAAATTTTGAGAATATTCAAATTTTCTTCAATTAAATACAAATCATTCAATTAAATCGAAAGCTGATTGAATCAATTACAATAATAAAAAACTATGTGAGAAGAAAAAAATGATGAGTCATTGAGCTTCTCCATACAAAAATAAATATGGATATTAATTCCATGGATTTATTGGCTCATTTCCATGGCTCTATCATTATTGGAACCTTTCCAAAGACTACTAAACATCTAGGGGTAAACTTGGAGAAGCCAAAAAAATAAATTTTCCCAAATTAGTGTGCTCATAGAATTCATTATTATGAAAAAAAATTATATGTAAATCAATGTGATATATTTCATTTTACAATTTGAAAGGGTGCATGAGGAATTGTGCCAAAAAAAATCCCAAAATGGTGCTTATAATTCACTTAAATTTATTCAAAGCACTCAAGTTCTCAAGCTAGCCCATTACACTATATCAGAGTATCTAGTTACAACTACAATTAACCAAATTTTATAAAGGTTCAAAGTTTATGGAAGAAATTTTTTTAATATTCTATAATTTTAATTCTCTCCATTTATCCAACCATCTTAACCAATAAATCTACATATGATAAAAATTTTATGAAGACGGTGACAACACTCCCCTTCTCTCAAACATTTAATAAAAATAAAAAGTGCCTCTAATATTATTTAAATAATGAAAAAGGAAAATGACAAGAGCATGCCTCAACGATAAAGATGATTAATAAAGAAGTAAATTGACATGGCATTCCATAACTAAAAATTAAAGTGCAAAATAACTCAATTAATTTATATAACATAGTTAATGGAGGTAACTGATGTAAATGAAAAGAACATTAAATCAATGAAATATATGATGGTGAATGACAAAGAGAACCATGGAAACGATGTCTTCAATTCTATGCTTAATAACCATACAATAAATTCTCTACTCACACAAATTCAATAATGTGCAACAAAAATCCATTACAATTCATGGTTAATTGAAAATATATCCCATCAATTAATTAAAAAGGAATAAGAAGCCACATAAATGTATAAACCAAATATTCATTAACAACTATGATGAATTAAATAAACCTACAGATCAATCACGTATCCAATTTTACTTTACAAAACAAAATTGTATGATGTTGATGGTAGATTGAAAAATGATTATGTGAGTTCTCAAATCATCCAAAAAACATAAATTGAAATTCAAAAAACATAAATTGAAATTGAAATTAGGAAATTATTTCAATGCTAAAATCAACACCTACATTTATATGCATGTTTCTCACTCATCCAAAGGCTCTCTTAAGATCCATATTTTTCTACTTACTCATTCGATCATTCAAGAGCATCAAATTGATCTATCTAAGAGGAAAATAAATAAAAGCAATAACATGATGATTTGAGATGGTCTCATTTTTCTACAATGATCTCCATGGGCCTCCCAAACTTTCTTCTATCTACAAAATACAAAAGAGAAGCTTAGTATGCAAGTAAAAGTAAATACATAAGCTTGATGGTTTTTCTGTTGAGTCACATGTTATTCATGGCTTATTGATGGATTCAACAATTTCAAGAATAATCACATTTTCTTGAATCAACTACAAATCATTCAATTAACTCGGAAGCTCATTGAATCATTTACAGCAAAAAAAAACAACGTGAGAAGAACAAAATAATTAGTCATTATAGCTTCTCAATAAAAAAAGAAATATGGTTATGAATTTCATGGATTTAGTGGCTCATTTCCATGGCTCTATCATTATTGGAACCTTTCCAATGACTACTAAACATCTAGGGGTATTCTTGAAGAAGGCAAAAAATAAAATTTCCAAAATTTCCCCAAATTAGTGTGCTCATAGAATTCATTATTATCAATAAATTTTATATGTAAATCAATGCAATATATTTCTTTTTAAAATTTGAAAGGGCACATGAGGAATTGTGCCCAAAAAAAAATCGCAAAAAATTTGCTTATAATTCATTTAAATTTATTCAGAGCTCTCAAGTGCTTGAGCTAGCCGATTACACTATATCAGAGTAACTAGTTACAAATACAATTAACAAATTTTATAAAGGTTCAAATTTTATGGAAGAAATGTTTATATTCTTTTATAACTTTCATTGTCTCCATTTCTCCAACCATATTTCTCAATAAATCTACATATGAAAAACTTTTTATCAAGATGGTGACAACACTCTCCCTCTCTCAAACATTTAATAAAAATAAAAAGTACCTCTAAGATTATTGAAATAATGAAAAAGTAAAATGACGAGAGGATGCCTCAACTATAAATATCAATAATAAAGAAGTAAATTCACATGGCATTCCATAACTAGCAATTAAAGTGCAAAATAACTCAATAGTTTCTATAACATAGTTAATGGAGGAAACTGATGTAAATGAAAAGAACAAGAAATAAATGAAAGAGATGATGGTGAATGACAAAGAGAACCATGGAAATGATATATTCAATTCTATACTTAATAACCATACAATAAATCATCTACTTACAAAATTTAGTAAGTGGCAACAAAAATCATCATATCAACCATTACAGTTCATGGTTAATTGAAAATATGTCCCATCAATTAATAAGAAGGAATAGGAAGCCAGATAAATGTATAACTGAAATATGCATTAATGATGATGATGAATTAAATAAGCCTACAGATCAATCACATATCTAATTGAACTTTACAAAATGAAATTGCATGATGCTCATGGCAGATTTCAAAATGATTATGTGAGTTCTCAAAGCATCCAAAAAACATAAATTTAAATTGAATTTAGAAAATGATTTCAATGCTAAAATAAACACCTACATTTATATGCATGTTTCTCACTCATCCGAAGGCTCTCTTAAGCTCCATATTTTCTACTCACTCATTCGATCATTTGAGGGCATCAGATTGATCTCTCTAAGAGGAAAATCAATAAAAGCAATAAAATGATGATTTGGGATGGTCTCATTTTTCGGCAATGATCTCCATGGGCCTCCCAAACTTTCTTGTATCTACAAAATACAAAAGAGAATGTTAGTAAGCAAGTAAAAGTAAATACATAAGATTGATGGTTTTTCCATTGAGTCACATGTTATTCATGGATTAATTAAGGATTCAACAATTTTCAAAATAATCACATTTTCTTGAATTAACTACAAATCATTCAATTAACTCGGAAGCTCATTGAATCAATTACAGTAACAAAAAACAATGTGAGAAGAAAAAAATAATAAGTCATTATAGCTTCTTAATACAAAAATAACTATGGATATGAAGTCCATTGATTTAGTTTCTTATTTCCATGGCTCTATCATTATTGGAACCTTTCCAATGACTACTAAACATCTAGGGGTACTCTTGAAGAAGGAAAAAAATAAAAATTTACCTAAATTACTGTGCTCATAGAATTCATTATTATGAATAAATTTTATATGTTAAGCAATGTGATATATTTATTTTTAAAATTTTAAATGGTGCATGAGCAATTTTTCCCAAAAACAATCCAAAAAATGTTCTTATAATTCATTTAAATTTATTCAGAGATCTCAAGTGCTCGAGCTAGCCCATTACACCATATCTAAGTAACTAGTTACAACTACAATCAACCAAATTTTATAAAGGTTCAAAGTTTATGGAAGAAATGTTTCTATTATTTTATAATCTTCACTATATCCATTTCTCCAACCAACTTAATCAATAAATCGACATATGATAAACTTTTTATCAAGATGGTGACAACACTCCCCCTCTCTCAAACATTTAATAAAAATAAAAAGTACCTCTAATCTTATTGAAATAATGAAAAGGGAAAATCACAAGAGCATGCCTCAACTATAAAGATCAATAATAAATAATTAAATTCACATGGCATTCCATAACTAGCAATTAAAGAGAAAAGTAACTGAATAATTTCAATAGCATAGTTAATGGAGGAAACTGATGTAAATGAAAAGAACAAGAAATCAATGAAAGAGATGATGGTGAATGACAAAGAGAACCATGGAAATGATATCTTCAATGTTATACGTAATAACCATAAAATAAATCCTCTACTCACACAAATTCATTAATGTGAAACAAAAATTATCATATCAACCATTACAATTCATGGTTAATTGAAAATATATCCCATCAATTAATCAAAAAGGAATAAGAAGCCACATAAATTATAAACCAAATATTCATTAACAATGATGATGAATTAAATAAACCTACAGATCAATCACATATCCAATTGAACTTTACAAAACGAAATTCTATGAGGCTCATGCTAGATTTCAAAATGATTATGTGAGTTCTCAAAGCATCCAAAAAACGTAAATTGAAATTGAACTTAGGAAATGATTTCAATGCTAAAATCAACACCTACATTTATATGCATGTTTATCACTCATCCAAAAGCTCTCTTAAGCTCCATATATTTCTACTCACTCATTCAATCATTCGGGGGCATCAAATTGATCTCTCTAAGAGGAAAATCACTAAAAAAATAACATGATGATTTGGGATCGTCTCATTTTTCTGCAATGATCTCCATGGGCCTCCCAAACCTTTCTTGTATCTACAAAACAAAAAAGAGAAGGTTAGTAAGAAAGTAAAAGTAAATACATAAGCTTCTTGGTTTTTACATTCAGTCACATTTTATTCTGGTCTTATTGAAGGATTGAACATTTTTTAGAATAATCACATTTTCTTGAATTAACAACAAATCATTCAATCAACTCGGAAGCTCATTGAATCAATTACAGTAATAAAAAACAATGTGAGAATAAAAAAATAATAAGTCATTAGAGCTTCTCCATACAAAAAATAAATTTGAATATGAATTCCATAGATTTAGTGGCTCATTTCCATGGCTCTATCATTGTTGGAACCTTTCTAACGACTACTAAACATCTAGGGGTATTCTTGAAGAAGCCAAAAAATAACTTTCCCAAAATTTTCCCCAAATTACTGTGCTCATATAATTCATTATTATGAATAAATTTTATATGTAAAGCAGTGTGATATACTTATTTTTACAATTTGAAAGCGTTCATGAGGAATTGTGCCCAAAAAAATCCCAAAAATGTGCTTATAATTTACTTAATTTATTAAGAGCTCTCAAGTGCTCGAGCTAGCCCATTACACTATATCAGAGTAAATAATTACAACTATAATTAACCAAATTTTAAATCTCTAACTTGATTGATAAATCATTTTTACAAATATTTTAGTTGTTTCTATATCTCATTATCATAGATCTAAGCAATTTGTAGATATATTTTTTTCCCTTTCCTCTTTTGGAAGTCCCTCCACTTTGACGAAGGGTTTGGGCTTGATGGAAGCTATAGTAAATCTACTTATTGAACTACATGACACTTGATATAAACAATGTGTCCTCTTTTATATGTAAATTTTTTTGTTCATGTACCATCTATAAACCACTAAGGGGATTGTATTCAAAATATCATTCAATCAAGGGGATAATTTTGTGGGTATGGATATAATTGTTATAGCGGACTAATTGCGAATGGGGAAAGGGGAAATATCCTTAGGTTCAAAGGCTAGCCCTAGTAAAAAAAGACAAGAATGAAAATATTTCCCTAATTTTATCTATATTGATTCATAAACTAGAATCATATGAAATGGAATCCATACCTTTTACAACATGCCTAATGAAGGTCAATTTGTTGATTGATGTAGCTCCCCAAATGATTAAATATCATATCTGCAAACATATAAACAAAACAGATCAGAGGAATATGCAAAATAAATGATTAAATAAAACTTATAATAGTGATGAATGAGACTAGTACCTATATTATTTCAATGAACAAATAGAAGCAAAATAAACCATTTATCAGTTCCATTTGACAACATAGTGGGAATAAAAACTCATTTTTATTATCTCAGAAATAAGAGGAGTTACACAACCTTGGCCCTGATGAAGTGAGGCTCTTGCTAATGATAAAAAATAACCTCCTTGGATGATAAAATCTCCAACGTTATTTGAGAAACATAAGTCTACCTTTAGTAATCTCTCCAAAACCCTCTAGCCCATGGTTGATTTATAGGCCAATAGGAGGAGGTTTCAGATCCTTATCACAAGGATGAGATCCACTAAATTTTGGATTAGGGTTCCTTGAAGAATGGGAATTAGCTCTATGGTAAGAGGGGCTAGGCTCGAATAATCATGACCTCGAAGCTTTGAGTTGGGATATATTTTCCCAATAATGCTTCTAGATTTTACTTTTTATTTTTTCTTTCTTTTGATTCATGTGCGTAGTCTATAGTGGAAGGGATAACACACTTATGCACGGGATTTAATGGTAAGAGTTGTGTACGCACAGAAAATGACTACAAAACTGTGCAGATGATGAAAAGTAGGTTTTTGGACCTTATTACCCATAATTCTCAGTTTCTTCAAGATGTTTAAGTTTTAGACTTGCAAGAGAATGCTTTGGAACACATTGATGGATAGCGAAAGATCTAGTTTAATGATCAATTTTCCATGGTGACAAAATGATGTGTAACAATAGCCATATGGTTGTCCACTTCCTTTATGGGAAAATCCAAAGCCCCTTTTAATTTCTTTAAGAGTTTCAAGAAAGTGATTCAAACTTTGAGGTTTAGTATTTTACCCTTTCTCCCTTATGATATTGGAGCCTTGGGACATGGATCCTACAAATGACTTATTGCTTGACATACTATACTTTTTAAAGTTTATTTTTCATAATCTCAAGCTTGGATCTAATATGAATCACTCCACTCCATTATGGTTTTTTTAGGACACCCTTGCTCAATTCAAGTCATACACAAATGTAGGAATATGTAATAATGTGATTGTTTCCTTGATTGAGGTCAAGCTTCGAAAATCACGAAAAAATTTCTCTAATTCTCCCTATCACATGAAAAACCCACATATGAATGCCGGGAGATTTGGTAGTCACACCCATACAATGCTAGTGGTGACAAACATAGTGATAGGATTAATCTTCAAAAAGAAAGGTTTAATGAAGAGGCTAGCTTGAAACATAAACCAAAACATCTTTTCCAAAAATTTCAAGAACTCATTGGGTTTGTTGAAATATATATAATCAAAACACCCTTGGAACAATGAAATAAATAATTTTTAGATACTCATGGTTTCAATCCAAATAATAAAAAATCATGTTAATGACCACAACATGCTAATAAAATCATTAATATCTAACACATATAAATATAATATTAAACAAATATTTAATCTCTCCATCATGAATACCACCAAAGAGAAAGCCAAGGGGAAATATGATTTAATTTAAGTAATATCTACTACAACATGGTACATCCCAAAGAGGAAGCCAAAAGGAAAGATGGTTTATATTAATTAATATCTAATCCAACAAGGTATGTTATAATTAGAAATGGTTTCTCCACTTCTAAGTTATTGTACAAAATATCACTAGACTCTTTGTTATAGGTCAATTTGGGCATCATCCCCCATGACCAATGAATAGGGTATATCATTCCCTTAATTAATTTGCTATATGCCCTAAGTGAAGACATTCCTTTAATGGATTCAATTGTGAAATTTCTAAGGTTTGAATTATATATTATATGACCCATTGACTCATCAACGCTCCTCTGCAAGGGCCTAACTATGTTGCAGTGAAACTATCTCCATGCAAGGGTGCACTGCAGTGCACTTCCCAACACTCAAGGATGCGTTGGTATCCTAGGAGCGAAATCATCATTATTTTGGGAATATCCACATGGTCAGTGCCTTCTAGAAGAGTATATAGGTGGCATACTTTGAATACAAGTGTCCATCCACCACCTTTGAACTTGAAAACATGTCTCACCTATTATTAGAAAGGCATTCAATGAGAAACTACCTTTAGTTTTCCTATAAATTGAGCACTCATCTAAGTGCTAGGGAGGAATAATTTTGTGCAAATTTGTGATGTTGGATTCTCAATTGAAGAGAGTGGGAAGTACTGATATGTTTCTGATATGGTGCTTGATGTGATGAGGTTTGAATGAAGTTGGAGTAGGTTGACAACAAATTGATCTATTGGTTGTAATCTTCTCCTCCTAGTTTCTTAATAAATATATCTGTTCATTTTCTCATACATATGTTTATATCTTGTGAAATGTATTCTTGATTATGTATGTATTCTTAGATCTAATCAGTTTGATTTGGATAAGATAAGTAGATACTTGTATATTTGTATGTTATTTGTTGTTCTTTGCCTTTGATTGCAGGAATCAATCTAGTAGCTTTAGTTGGATTGAGAGAGACGACTACAGTGACAAAAGGAGAAGGAGATCGAAAGGATCACAAGTAGGCTTCATTCCTTTTCTGAATATTTATTTGTCTTAGAGAAAATAACAGTTGTCTTTCTTCTGATGTTCTGAGTGAAGGAACACCACACTCAGGGAATTTAGTTTATCCGTAGATTAAAATTATGTATAACAAATTTGGGACTCCACTGAGGAGTAATCAATAATTATTGGTGTTTTTGCCTCTATTTACCATCATTAATAGACTCTAATTTCTTTTATCATTCATTTGAATGAACAAATTTCCTTAGAAGTGTGCTTATCTGCTTGCTTCCCAAACTTAATTGCACCCAATGCACTATTGGTCAGGGTACAGTTAGGGAAACTTTTAGGGGCTAATTTTCCATGCTTTTCCAAAAAAAAGATTCGCCAATTTCCATTTTTTCTAAAAATGATTCTCCCAAATTTTATAGTATAAAATTATTTCAACTTAAAAATCGCTCAAATTCTATATTGTGAACATATAAAATTATTAGAAATTTGAATATTTTTACAAAACTATTTTCAAACATTTTATAGATTTCATATGATGGACTACGAGATTCGCCAAGGTTTCTAAACTTCAAGGAAAATTTCAATCCTTAAAATTTTCCCTGGGTATAGTGCATTGTGTTCCATTCAGGGGTGCACTGCAACGCACTATCTACCCTTACATGGTGTGTTTCCCCCTCAACCAACCAAATTCCATCAAAATTTGTCTTTTCTTTCAATTTCAGCCAATTGTGTGTTGTATTCTTAGATGTCTGATTGCTCTTAGAGACCAGTAAACATCCCTTGTTCTTCCTCCTTTGAAAAGTAGTTTGTTCAATGGTTCATTAGTTTTTTTCTTTATCATGGAAAATCAAATTCAAAGTAGTAATTTTTGCATTAGATCAGTTATGTTTTCGAAAAGGAAAATGTTGTTTCATTCCTCATTTCATGTAGGAAATTTGTAGTTTCATTCTTCATTTTCCTAAGATAAATTCTTGTTTCATTCCTCGTTTCTCAAAAGAAAACATTTGTTTAATTGATTTGTGCATTTAGTTTCCTTTATCTCACTCACATTAATGGGAATTGAAAATAAAAACATGCATGTGAATCTATAGAATTTTTTGTGTTGAATAGGAACAAGTTAGGGAAATCTGCATTTAGTTTTTGCACTTTGTTGTATGCTCAAAATCTAATTTCTCTTTCCCCTTAGTAGCTAGGATTTTCATTGAAAAAGATCAATTGAAAATTTTTATTCTCATTTAGTTTGCATTTTAGGAATTTTTTATTACATCATGTGGCAAACCTCAAAGATAATATTTTAAACAAGATCAACATAAAATTTAACTCAATCAACCTAAGAAAGAACTGTAGCATTAACGATAACACTTAGAAGGTCTAGGCTAGAGATGTCTTATGGCATCGTTAAACATAGTCGTTGTCGCTAACTTGTCTGTGATACATTCCGAGTGTGAAATTCCACTCCAAGTACGTCCACATACCTTCGGGTATATAGGATGGTTTTCTAGTACGAAAATTATAAGGGGGTACTCTAACTTTGCGCTTTCACATTAGACAACGCTAATACGGACTTGGGCCTCCATGTACCTTTGGATATATTTGGGAGGACAACTTTAGGTTGCTTACCATCCATAGGTAACTAAGTCAGGAACCTTGTAACTTGTGATACACTGAACACAACATTCGGGGAGATTGCCTACCCGTACTTCTTGGTTCGCCAAGATGTATTCTGCAGTTCAAAAATACTTGGTAAATTTTTTTCCTAGTATTACCCTTTTATTTTTTAATTTTTTATTGTAATAAAATAAATCAGTCATCGTGGAAGAAGAACACCCCTTTCCTTGTCTTTCGTGTAGAATAGAACTTAAACCACCTTTACCACCGAAAGCCATTTTTGGTCAATGAAGGCGAACTCGTTCTACCGAAACCAGTACCATCGGTACCTATGGTGTGTCATCTTCATCACATATACCAGAGTCATCTCGATTTGTTTCTACACATCCTGGTTTATCCACTGTCGTCAAAACAGAGTACTCAAAGTTACCTCTGGACACTATCCATCCAATCAATGAGACCATACCTCCCGAACCCAACATTGTTCAACTGGAACTTGATCCGGATCTCATCGTTATTTTAACATAACATCTAGATCCAGAAGTTGAACAACTGGAAGTTGTTCCTGTATCGGTCACTGCTCAGTCGATTGTAGCCATTGAGTCTTCCATTTTGCACAATCAACCACCTAAAATATATCTCAGTCCTGATGTCGAAATCCTTCCACCTAGTTTTATTTTGATTGAGGAAGAACCTCAACAAGAAAAATTCCATTCAACTCCAACCCATTTTGGACCGAGGCTTTATCTTTATGAGACTATTCCTCAGTTGACTTACACTGCTTCTTTTGATCTTGTTTCAATTCGAGTTCCCATAGAACCTATAGGGTATACACTGGGTCGTATTACCATGGTTGAGTCAACATCTCCGACTATATCATCTGTTATAGTTGCGACCGCATCTATTGTTTCTACTACGTCAATATTTACCATGTCACCAGAGTCACATCTTTATAATGGTCACCTATCCCACTAGGTTACCAATCATAATCTGGAACCTACTTAGGTTCATCCTCAAACCCATGGACTTCACGCATGTTATCTTCTGGTATTCTATCTGGTACATCTCTAATGAGTACTGAACGACTTGATCCTCTATATAAATCTTCAATGCAACATCAAGTTGGCCCATCTAGGTATATTCTATCTAGTACAATATTGACTGGACTCCCACCATTTGGAGAAAAATATATTCCATCTTATCATACTCCTCATTTTGGGGGGAAACCTATGGTGTCCCATTTTGACAGTACTCCATCATTCTACTATCACCCAAATGTTGGAATGACTATTTGTCAGTGGCAGCCTATTATGCTCGTTCAACCACAAATGGTTGTGCATTCATATCAACCGGTTCAACCTATTGCACCCACATATACTCCACTTGTTAATACTTCATTACCCATGTTACAGGCTCATATTTTTGTACCTCAATTTTCTCAGGCAGGTCTTTCTACCCATTACCCTCAATTTTTGGGCCCACAGACTCCAACTCCTTCGGTTGGCTTACAACGACCACCTTTATCCAGAATATTTCATTCACATGCTAGATCACCTTTTTATGGGATGTCACATGCACCTAAAAGTCTTACTTATTAAAAACTGTGTCCAAGCTATTCTGGTTTAGGCTATAATATTGGTGGGTAGTCTCCTTGGTAGCCACAACCTCAAATGCCACAACAATAATTCCAACAACAAACAGCTTATCTGGGTCTTGGTCAATAGATCCCTCAAGTGTTTGGTCATAAAAACAACCACTATCTGGGTTACCATCATCAAATTTCTTATGTTGGTGCTCAAAGGCATGTTTCCCAAGCAATTCCATCGTATCCTAGCTATGTTCAACCTGACTTGAATCGACAGCTTCCCTTTGTTATAACTTTAGAATTACCTGATTTAAACTAGCTTACCAAATACCCCATCAGCTATTGTCCTTGGTGGCTAGTGATACCACATAAATTACCCTCTAACATTCCTAAATTCAATGGAAACCATCGAGAAGACCCGTCAATGCATGTTATGACTTATCATTTGTGGTGTTCATCCAACTCCTTAAATGATGACTCCGTTCAACTATGTCTTTTCCAGCTTACACTCACTAGTCTGACTGTGAAGTGGTACATTGAACTACCATGAGCTTCATTCAATAATTTCACTGCCTTAGCTACTACCTTTTCAACCCACTTCTAGTTACCCATATGATATGAAACTGGAATGGCACTGCTGACCAAATTTAAATAGATAACTGCTACTCACATTTCTGATCATATTCATGAGTGGCGTCGTCATCGTAGAATGGTCAAAACATTTGTTCCTAATCAACTCCTCGCTGAGTGGTTTATTAAGTCCTTTATGCTATCATCGAGGATGTTGCTAAAAAAATTTTCATCATTGAAGATCAGGTCATTTCTCGTGCCCAGTACTTAGATTTTATTTATACTCAGTCTGGCATGCCCTATGAGAAAATTCAAAATGTGATGCGATCAAATTTTATTGTTCCTCCTCCATCCAAGGACTCTCATGTCGGCGACGGTATGATAGGTTTTGCAAGCACTCACACATCTACTACATCTTCTTCCAAAATTCATGTCGTCTCATCTAACAAAGTAAAACATGACAAGAAACTCCAAAGAGAGAAAAAGAGGAAAGCGAAGAAAAAGAAAAATTCAATCCCATAGGAACGATCATCCGATCAAAAATCTGGAAATAATCGGAAACATCATTACCCTTGCTTGATATGTAATGATGAGAAATTTTTTCGAGACTTTCCTCACCACGCCGAAGTCTCAAAATTTCTTAATACCTCGAACGCATTTGCTGTGATGAAAAATCCTTTTCTGAATCTGGACACAAACATGGTTTCTACGGAACCAGCTTCTAGTTCACAAGTTCTTATGATATCTGTCACAAAGCCAAAAACAGATGTTTTAGTTTCTATGCGAAATAAAATTATGGTAGTTAGGCTCCTGATCAACCTACTACCTCAACCATGAATTTTTCTACTGAATCAATTCTACCAACTACTATTCCAGAGTTAACAATAAAGCCACCGAAGGGTGTCATCCATAAATCGACATTCAATCCTCAATCCTGAGCAACTCAAAACTATAATATAGTTGAAGATTTTTCTCAGTAACCTTCAGTTATGTCCACACTTGATGTACTTCAAAATTGTCCCTCCCAAAAACAGGCTTTGTTGTTGGCAATTGGTTGGATCGATTTGACAGATTTCAATCTCATAGTATTTAATCATACGAGCTATGTGCCACAATTATCAACAAAATTATCATTCTCCATATAATTAAATGTTCTCAACCACCTCATTCATCGCACTATTATTGATGAGGGAGAATATACTTTCATTATGTCTCTAAACTGCTAAAAGTCCCTTAGATTGCCATGCCTATCTCAATTGCCTACGACATTGAAAGATTTTTACAATCGTACATATAAGCCTTGCGGTATCATCAATAACCTGC
The DNA here is from genome assembly GCA_034641835.2 of Pinus albicaulis. Classification (NCBI taxonomy): domain Eukaryota; kingdom Viridiplantae; phylum Streptophyta; class Pinopsida; order Pinales; family Pinaceae; genus Pinus; species Pinus albicaulis. Next base: position 1,226,116,986 of record CM076572.1, on the reverse strand, counting down.
ATGTCGAACTAGGGGGAAAAACTATAACTGTTGAATTTGAGGTCATTTACGGACCCCTTGACTACAGCATTTTACTTGGAAGGCCATGGGTTTACGCTATGACTATGATCATCTCTACTTACTTTAGAATGATCGCCTCTCCTCATAAAGGTGTTATCACAGTCATCAATCAACTCTCCTTCTTTTCCTCCAGTTCCTAGGTATCTGGAAGCGTTCAGTTAGTTCACACACCCCAACTAGTACTTCAAAACAATGGTGTAGGACTCTTAAAGGATTAATCCCTAATGGGCACCTTTTCATTACCGCCGCTTGGGACGTCGGTAAAAATTGCAAGAATAGAGACATGCTGCATGATAACTTCCACTTCATATTACTCATGGAAGATTACCAATGATTTTGAATTTGTTACACTGGATGAATTCCTACCACCAAGCCCAATTGAGATGGAATAGCAATAAATTTACATGGGTTGGGAAGCGAATCCTAAATCATCATCGCCGATCATTTGGGTCGATCATTCATTAGATTTTGGTACTCCATCTGATCCTTTTTCATCCACTTTCTTAACTGATGAGAGCATTGTGGAATCCATGATTTCAGAAGGAGAACCATGGAAATATCATCATCATCATTCCCATCTTCAGGATTACGAAGAATAGAATCTTATTGAACTATATCACCCTTTGAATAAAACATTATTTTTGAATTCTATTCTGATTAATACTATTGAAACTGAGCAAAACTTATCAAATATTGAAGAAACCATGTCTATCGATATTTCTACCAAACCCGATGTTGTAGAAAACATTCATGTTGGTGTGTCCTTTTCTCCATCTGAACTCAAAACTTATCCCTCTCTTTTTTGTGAAACCCAAGATATATTTGCTTGGTATTATGAGGAAATTATAGGCATAGATACTAGTATCATTGAACAAACCATTAAAATGTACCCTAGTCTCAGACCTATACGTCAACGCCTTCATCCTATTCATTCGAAGAAGGTTGTTGCCATTAAAGTAGAAGTTGAAAAACTTTTGTGTGTTGGTTTTATTTACCCTATTCGGCTTACTTATTGGGTTTCCAACATTTTTCCTGTCATGAAGAAACAAGGGACAATCAAAGTGTGTGTCAATTATCGGGTTGTCAATCTTGCTTGTCCAAAAGACAACTATCCTACTCCTTTTATCGACCAGATCATTGACAAATGTGCCATGTGTGAAATTTTTTCTTTCATGGATGGATTCTTCAGTTATAATCAAATCAATATCCGCCGAAAGGACCAATATAAGATAACATTCATATGTCCCTGGGGCACATTCACTTATCATAAACTCCCATTTCATTTAAATGACACTGGGGAAACATTTTAGAGAGCAATGGATTATGCGTTCAATGAAATCAAACACATTTTTCAACCTCATGTAAACAATTTTCCCGTGCATTCACAAAAACAAACTGATCACCCAACGCATTTCAGAGCTATCTTTTTATGTTGCCGACACTAAAAAATACACCTCAATCCACACAAATGTATGTTTTGTGTTGGTTCTGACCGTTTTCTTGGATTCGTTGTATCAAAATATGTAATTCAAATCAACCCTCTGAAGGTCCGGGACATTCTTAACTTGCCTGTGCCATCCAATTTACTTCAACTATAGAAACTTCAAGGAAATTCTAACTTCCTAAGGAGGGTCATATCAAACTATGCTGAAATGACTAAAGGATTTACTCGTATCTTGAAAAAGGTGATTCCCTTCCACTGGGATAAGGTTGCGCAAGATTATTTTGATGCTATCAAGGAAACACTAATTAGAGCGTCATTAATGTATCACCCTAATTATCAAAGTGATTATTTTCTATATATGGTTGCGACAGATACGACCATTTCTATGGTTTTGGTCCAAGAAGAATATGGGATAGAACATATGATATATTATTTGAGTCGTAATCTCAATGATGCGGAAGTTAAGTATTCATACTTCCAAAAGCTTTCCTTGGCAGCCTTTTAAGTTGTCTAAATATTTCACCATTATGTCCTATTCTAGAAGACAATTGTCATTTCGGATTACAACCCCATGACATACATTCTGTCACATCAATTACTGGGGGAGAAATATTCAAAATGGATCGTCATTTTGTCGGAATTTAATTTGGAATTCGTCAAATCCAGGTCAAAGAAGTCTTTAGTTTTGGTGGAGCTTCTCTGCGACCTTCCCTCTGATAGCACTGAAACTACATCAAAACCATCAAATCCATATGAGTCTCTATTTCTGATCAGATCATCTGACCCTTGGTATGAGGATTTTATCATTTATCTCCAAACCCAGACTTTCCGGCCCGACACCTCTCACTCACAACAATGACGTATTCGATACCAAGCCAAAGATTATATGATAATCTGAGATACAATTTATCATCATGGCGTCGATACAATTTTAAGGAGGTGCCTCACTTGTGAGGAGGCCAACAAAGTTATAAATTATTGTCATGCTGGGGCTTGTGGTGAACACTTGTCTGGATACACTACTGCGCAGAATATTCTCTGTGTCGGTTACTTTTTGCCTACCATATTTCATGACTGCATCTTCATGGTTAGAAGTTTTCATTTGTACCAGATATTTGATCGTAAAATATGCATGCCACCATCACCAATTCATCCTTGTAATATTCCCAAATTGGAAATGCAGCAATAGAAAGCAGATATGCAGAAAAATAATGCAGATCATCAAAGAGACGATAGGAGGCCAATAAGGAGACCTTTCAAATGTATTTACAGTAGAAAAATAGATGTATAATAAGGCCCATAAGATGCATAACTGGAAATACAAGTCACCAATTGAAGAAAATCCTCAAAAAGAGGTGTTGCAACCATGTATTAAGACTAGAAAAAGGCTTGACAATGTTTTTTTAGTGAGCCGCAACAGCTACTTATTACACTCTAGATCTAGAGAAAATCAGTGCATGAAAATTTATATCGATAAAAAATCCATACACTAGATAGGCTCCTCTTCAAAAACCCCTTGGGGTTTCCAGCATTACACCAAGTACAATCAGTAGATCTAAGATCTAAGTTGCAGATCTACAACAATATTCATTGATTCAGAAATATTTAGAAATATGAAAATCATATCTGATATGAATAATACATAGATCCTTCTTCAATGGATCTTCAAAGTGAAGGGCATATCCCCAACACTTGAAAACCAGCTCTCCAAATGATGTGCCCAAACACCCTGCAACAACACCTACAGGAAAAACACAGTTCTAGAAGCAATATTGCGTTGTAGGGTTTAGAACATGATTGGCCACATGCCAAGATCATAAAATGAAGCTCAAGATGTTCAATACTCTCTTTCCAATGGAATAAAAGACTTCTCCACTGAAAAGGAGCACTGGAATGGTCTAGATTTGAGTATATCTAGTCTACACTTGCTGCAGCTTTCAAAAACAACCAAACCCTCAACAAGATCTGCATTGTAGTTGGAAGAAGAAGCTTGGCCTTTAGCCAAATAGTGGACTATGCAATACAAGACTCTCCCAAGAGCTACTCAATGGGAAGAGGTGGGATTCCTAACCAAGAACACCCAATGCTAAACAACATTTTCAATCTAGGCTAAACAACCAAAGAAAGTTGTATGTATAAATAGACAATACATCAAAATCCAATATCATTCAACAACCTTCTTATGATGCCATCCTCTTCATTTTATAAGTTAAGAGCTTGTAAACCCTAAACCACCTTCAACTAAATAGCTTCTTTCACACAAGCCATCTCCATATAAAACTGCGATGTGCCTCATTGATGACCACTTCTCCAAGATAGTACTATAGATTTGGTCATGGTTGACCCAGTCAAAATATCTAGCCTTTTTCACACTTAAAGGTGCTTGCTTACATGGCCAAGATTTAGCCTTGTTCACATTTGGCATTGATTTATTCACTCTTTATGAGTATTATGAACCTCTACATTTTTATTCTTGAAACAGAAAAAAACAAAAATGAATATTCCCATTAGCTTAGGACTTGTTGTTTGTCCTTACAGCCCTCCGTCAGAGATCATTTCGATTTTTGCATATCATTTTTAGGTGTCTCGCTCACTTCACTTCGTTGCATTTCACTAGGGGCATGCCATTGACTGACGAGAGGGTATGGTCATCTTGTATTCCCTCATGCTTGTACCTGTTGGGCTAATTAAAACTCCTCAAAAGTCATCGAAGTTCAGTTCACGTCATTCATGGTCATAAATGATTATTTTTGTCAACAAGAGTCTTTTATTTTTTAGAGTCTAGGGTTCAGTCTTTTGATATATTCAATAAATTCCCGCAGGCCATGAGGATGGTCTCGAAAAGGTTCTTAATTCAAATTTCCATCATCAAACACTTCTGAGGACATTTCTTGTTCAAAACTTTGTTTTTGAACTAGAAATTGTCAAGTTCATTTTTTGTAACAGTCATGTATTTTTTCTACCATAAAAATTTTTCAAATGCAGCTTTTGATCTTTGCCGAAGTCCAAACGTCAACGTCCCTGCAAAAAATCAACTCATTTCATCAGTCCAAAACTCAGAAAAATAGTGAAAAGCCAAAGGACAGAGTTTCATTAAATGATAAAGTGCCAAAATTGCAAAACATTATAAAGTGGGTTTTTAAAGAACTAAAAATTAAACTCGTCTCTTCCAAGATATTTCAAAGGCTATATAAACCATTTGAAACAAGTTATATTCACAAATATTCAAAGCAGAGATCGAATTGAAGGGTTGAAGGGCGAAAATTTTGTTTTGAAGCCGAGACAATGTGTTGACAGTGCGTGCGGCGCATACAAGGAGCGCGCGGCACATAGGATGCGCGCGACGCACTGAGCTAAAATTTCCAGTGGAAATTAACAAGCGCGCGGCGCACTAGACCAGCGCGGCGCACTAGGCATGCGCGCGGCGCATTGAGCCATCAAGCTGGAAATTCACCCAAAATCTTCAAATTTTCAAATTCAAATCGCCTCATTCGCCTTCAAGTAAGTTATCCACGCCTGCCAAATGATTTTTGGATATGCTATGGTGGTTTAAAGGTGGAGAAAACAAGTGTTTGTCATGCTGAAAGTTAAACCCTATATTCATTTCAAAATCCGCTCCATAGGGTTAGAGGAGGAAGTGATGGTATTTTGAAATTGTATGTCAGAGCTGCCACTTGTCAAAACAATCTCATTTCGTTGCTATTGGAGTTTTTGTCACTGTTATTGCTCACTGTAGATTTACCACAGTCCCATATTCATTTTTCCCATATCCCTTTATACTTTTGGTTCCCATGTGAAAATCCAAAACCCTACTTATTACCTCTTTCCCTTCCATTCAATAAAACTTCAAGTTTTCATAAAGATCAATGGTTTTTCCATGTTCTTGACTGCACTTTTTCCATTTGAATAACTCTTATATCTATCACTTGGCAAGTCCCATTAGTATTACCCATTCCCATACCATTTGTAAAGGTATGTAATCCCAACATTTCCCAAAGCAGTGAGTAAATAGTTTGTCTTTTCCATTGTGTCACTTGAAAGTCCATTGTGTTACTTGAAAGTCCATTGTGTTCATTGTAACATTTCCCATAGTCCCCATTCCATGCTAGAAACAGTTGGCATATTTGATAGTGAAAGGCAAAGCATCTAGTCATCATTTTGAGATATACTCCTAACGCTTGTTTTCACCATACCTATATCAGCATATATTTTTCAAACATCTTGATTTCAGCGCCATGTCAGAGACGGATTCAGTTTATGAGCAGGGGTATGACATTGATTCCACAGCAGAGGTTAATGTGCCAAGGAGGTCTCACAAAAGTGGCAAAAGTGGTAGGCATGTCAGGGAGGAACCTACTTCTTTGGTTCAATTGCAGGCTTGCTCGCTTGCAATGGATTGTTTTCAGCGTCAGTCATGTTTCCAATACTGTGAGATGATTTCCCAAACTCAGCATCATCATGAGTTAGCTCGCCTATTTGTTCTACATTTGCATGATGGCCGTGTAAACCTTGCTGGAGTAAACTTCATTTTGTCACCAGAGACCATTGCTCAGGCCACCGGGATACCAAACATAGGAAAGGAATGTAACAAACGACAACAGCTAGAGAAATCCTATTATGAGCCATATATCAGACTTGGATATATGAGGCAGCTGAGCAGGGTATTTCCATTTCGATTTCTAAAGGATGATTATGCACCATTGATGAGACTGATCATTCGATATTTCAGTTGCGAGGGCAGATTCTCGCGCCTCTATGCGTACCATATCCGTTTGTTGATGCATTTCACGAGGGTACGTATGATGAGCATTCCATACTTCATGTACCGCAACATAGAGTGGATGACATTTCTTGTACAGAAGAAGACCCCAGCACAGCAGCATAGCAGCATATATCATTACGCGCTGATCAAAATCATGGTGGTACATCAGCTAACACAACAAGGCATTGCTTGGGAGGATTTCATCTCCCGTGACTTCTTCGCAGCATCATAGCCGCCTCCCGAGGTAGTTCAGGATGAGGGAGAGCCTTCACACCAGTTTGATGTTCCTGAGACTAAGCATATCAGTGCTCCAGTGTATGTGACATATCAGCGAGGCCACAGAGCCTTATTTGCAGCTACACAACGAGTACTATCTCCACCCGAGGTGGAAGGGGTCTCGTTGACTTCATCAGTAGCGCGAGTATTATCTCCACCCGAGGTGGAAGGGGTATCGCCTTCTTCATCAGCATAGGTATAGGTTCAGGACAGAGGAAAGAGGCCTATGCACGATGAGGGCCCTTTAGGAGGCCGAGACACTGATTTTATACTCATCGATGTTGATGCGAGCTCTCCTAGCTCGAAACTGAGGGAGGTCATCCAGGAGCAGAAAGCTGAGATTGGTACTTTGACAGAGAATTTGCAGAGAGCACAGTGGGTGATAAAGTACCTAGAGCAGCGGAACAAACAGCTGGAGGATCAGCACACACTTGTAGAGCTGCGGCGAATCCGTGAAGATCGACAATTGGCCCGGAAGAGACCTGGTGACATGACACCAATTGAGCGAGAGACCGAACTCATGCATGTTAACATTCATCTGGAGAAGTTGTTGGAAAAGGAAAATAGAGACAAAGACATGCTCCATCATATGAAAGGTCATTATTGGGCCCGCATGCACGTTTGCAAAGCAAAAATGAAGATCCTGAAGAGAAGGTTGAGCAGAGCACTGAAACGGCGAAAGAGGCCTGATCCACTCCGGATTTTGGCCGAGGCTTCATTGGATGAGCATGAGGCATGATGGGGGATCTTCACTCCAAATTTCAGTAAATTTGGAGAATTTTTTGTCATTTTTGAAAATTTTGGTCTCAAAACAGGTTTTTCCGCCCAACGCGTAGCGCGTCCCGACGCGCGCTTATGATTGGGACACATTCTGGAGGAAAAATTTGTATTTTTGGATTTTTCATGGTAAGTTATGCATGCTCAGAAATTTCTGAAGCATTTCATCAAGTTCTGGATGATCAAAAGGGCCAAAAACACCATGAAAATCACCTTTCTGCCACCTTTTGCACCAGCAGGAAGTACTTTTGGGAGAATGAAGTTTTGGAGGGGAAAATGAGCTCCAAATTGAAAAATTCCACTTGGGTTGGATAGCAGACATCTAGGGCTTTCCAAAAAGCTATCATGAGCTCGATTTTGACTCCAGGAAGTGCTCCAAAATCAGGTCCAAAGGCACGCGGTGCATAGAGGAAATTAGCCTATTTTTCACCTTCCAGCTCAGAAATTCGGCCAGTTTGGACTAGTTTCACCTCTTGATGTAATTTTTGACCCAGCTTGATGTAATTTGATAAACATGATGTAATTTTGGCATGTATTTACTTTTTCTAGATGGTTCACTCACAAAAAAGTGAAAATCAAGTGAATGAATCAGTTTCCTTCCTTTTAGAGGCAAGTTGTTTGGCTGCCTAGATTTTAGCTCCTTGTTTAGAATTGGTTCAAACTGCTCCTAGAAGCATGAGCTCGACCCCTAGAGGCATGGGAAGGGGTTATACTTGTCTATTTATTGTATTTTCTGAGACACTTTCAGGGTTGGACTCTTGGGAAAAGTTTGGCACACTATTGTACATATTTTTTGCATTTTTGGCTAAGGAAAGATCAGAGGTTTTGCAGCACCTGTTGGGATTCTTGTGGCTTTCAGTTTTGATGGTGTTTTCTCTCAGTTATTTGTAAGTTCTTTAATGTTTAATGTATGCCATTCCCTTCTTTTGCTTCTGAAACTAAATGAATGAGTAAATGAGGTAGAATCCATTGATTCCAGTGCTCTGCCTTTGAATTTGTTTAGTTTTATATGTTTTCGCCAGTTTGGAGAGGATCCTTGTTCTCCCTTGCCCTCTTCAGCTCCTTGTCATTCTGATCCATCCATACACATAATAAAAAAGCATCAAGACTACTGCCTACCTTTCCCCAACTCGAATTCTGCAAAGATCTGGCCTCATCCCCGAGCCCAAAATTGTTTTTCCCATTTTTCCAACGAAAACCCAAAAATTTAAAACAAACCTTCCTATCTATTTACTAGCCTAAAATCAATATCCATTATAAGTCATCTCAGCCCCTTTGAAGACCTTTTGCCGAGATAGACCCAGAGAGAGCCCTCTCCTGTCCTCGTAGGGCTAGCTACGAGGCTGAGCGTGGTTTGATGTTGCCTTGAGTTTTACCTTATTTCAGCCTAAGGTAGATTTGAGCGCTAACATAGTGGCGACCATACTGGGGAACTAAAATCTCAATGGTTTTCTTGTTGGTGTGTTCATTTCATGAGTTATAGACGGAGTCTGAAGTCACGCCAGGTAGCTTTCGAAACGCTTTTGCCATGCATCAGCGGAAGTAGATAAACGCTGCTTCAGTCGATCTCCGGTTAGCTTGTGAATGCATCACTTGATTTGAAAATTACCCCAGTACACTTGTTCGTTCTAGACTTTTGGATGATTGAGTCTAGAGGTCGATAGGCTGAAAATAATCTGTTGTGTCCTTTGGATTTTTTTTTTTGAAAAGATCAATACACTGGCTTCAAAAAGGCATACTAGATCAGATCCTGATCCAAATCCGCCTCCAGTATATGAAAACCCCAACCTAATCCCAAGAATTTTCCGTCGAGAAGCTCCCATCATTCCTTTGGTCAAATCTCACTCATACCCCACTGTTTTTGAATACATTGAAGATATTGAGTTTGACGATCAGTTCGAGTTATCATTGTTTGAAACCAAGTCCGAAAGTGCTACTGGTTCTACCGTCATCAATCCTGAGTTCATCAAGTATCTAGAAGTTGAACAAGCAAATAGATCTATTGATAATTATATTCTGAATCTTCAAAACTCCATTGTGGCAACCAACATCCCTGAATTCATTGAATCTGCATCCGAAACTCTTGGGCCATCTGAAATTGCATCCAGTTCACAGATTCCCACTGAACCTCCCTTTATCCCTACCATTCCCGTACAGCCTAAAATCTCTGATCAGCAATCAGCAGTAGTTCCTCCTCCATCTCCACCGCATACACCTCGTTCATCTACTGCTCCCATTCCACCTGTTTCTCCAAGACAGATTATAAATCCGCCAAGAGCCATGGCTGCTAGATTCGCACCTCTTGTTTTACCTGCAAATTTGGATCCTATGCCCGTTGATTATCAGAGTAAGATTCCAATATTTGATGGCACTCCGCAGAGTGTGTCCGCCCAGCAGCATATTGTTAGAATGACAGATTTCTTGGACCTGCATGAAATTGATGAAGAGAATGTGTCCATGAGATTGTTCGCCCAGAATTTTGGAGGTGAGGTTCGTAAATGGTTCAGAGCTTTACAACCCGGAAGTATCAATACATTACAAGAGCTTCAGACACAATTCCTAGATCGGTGGGAGATGAAGAAAGATCCACTGCAAATTACTTCTGAGTATACTAGCATCAAGCGTAATCCTGGTGAGTCCGTTCAAGATTATATTATCAGATTCAATACAGTGTATAATGAAATTCCAGATGACTTAAGACCGTCTAGAAAGTCAGATCTCCTTAAATTCCCGGATGGTTTCGATCCGGAGATGGCTTATTCATTACGCGACAGAGATCCGCCTACCTTGGAAGATATGCAGAAGATTGTTGTTAGTGTTGAGGCGAATCTGAATGATAAGAGAGCCTGGTTGAAAGCAGAAAAGAGAGTGACCATAAAAGAAGAAGCTTCCACATCTACATCAGAACATCACTTGCTTCGCGAAATGGAAAAAATGTTCAAAAGAATGACGCTTGATAAGCCAGAACCGCAGATTCGAAATCCCAACTACCATGGCCAGCAGCAGCCACAGTTCAGAATTAAGCAGCGTGAACAGAGAGTACAAGAGCCGGCAGCCCAGTAGCAAGTTAAAACACCTCTTCTGCAGAATTTTGTGAGTCAAGATTCGGACGATGACGACGATGTAGTAGGGGAGAAAAACCACTTCTTTACTCCCGATGATCTGCCCATTTACATCACTGAAGATGAAGAGTATGCAGAAATTTCAGCTGCACAGAAAGATGAGGATTTTATTTTAGCAAATGATGTAGCTATGGAGGAAGAATCAGATGAATACCAAAGAGGGTATATGAATGCTTTGTCCGCTCAGTAGAAGCAATACTCATTAAGAAACAGAGACGTGCCCATAAACCCAATTCAAAAGAGAAAAGAGGCTTCAGCACCGAAGATGGATTCACCTATACCACAGAAGAAAGGAAAAGAGACGATTGATCCCGCAGCTAACAAATCATCATCAGCAGAAAAGTCAAATCAGCCAAGCATAATGAAGGATAAGGCTGAAAGGAAATAAGTTCCAGTCAAAGAGGTTGAAAGGGTTTTAGCTTTTAGTTTAGAGAATGAAATTTCTAAATTGAAGGTATCTATTCCTTTGACAGAAATTATGAAGAACAGCAGTTATAGAGGTCAAGTCTCTAAAATTCTGAATTTTGATCCAATGTTTGACACGGTGAATATTGAAGATGATCAGCCTGAATTGATATTTGGGCCTGCTTTAGATGGTGAGTCCCCTGACAATGATGTTCCTCCCTTTTATATCAGTTTGAGGTTGCATGAATATGTATTGCATAATGCCATGTTCGATTCCGGTGCTTCACACAATCTTATGCCAAAAGCGATCATGGAAAAGTTGGGTTTAGACATTACAAGGAAGTACCATGATTTGTACTCATTTGATTCCAGCCGAGTGAGATGTATCAAACTTATCAAAGATTTGGTTGTAAGTTTAGATCAGATTCCTGCGAAGAATGTCTTGATGGACGTGGTTGTGGCGGACATTCCTCCCCGATTTGGGATGCTCCTTTCTAGATCTTGGGGAGCAAAGTTGAAAGGTACACTACAGTTAGATTTCTCCTATGCAACAATTCCTGTCTTTGGCCAAATGAGAAAGTTATATCGAGAGCAGAAGATGAAATACATGATAACAAGCAAGGAGAAACCAATCAATCATCCTGTAAATTATGTACATATAGACTTAGAGTCTTTTGTTTTGTTTGCTGATAGTTTTAATGATATAGATAGTCAGTTAGTTCAAGCAGAAGATATACCAGATATTACCGAAAATTTTAGAGAAGTTCTGCAGAAATAAAGGCGAGAAAAGCAAGCTACGGTGACGATCGGCTAAAGGCCTAAAGATTCTAAGAAAGCTGAAAGCGAAAAGAATTGCAGTCTATGGTGATTAGGAGTTGGTGATAAAACAGGTAAAGGGTGAGTTTCAAGCCAAGCATCCTTGCATGAGGGCTTACCGTAATGCAGTTTTAGACATTTTGAAGTTATTTTCAGATTATACCTTGACGTGTGTGCCTCACATCCAAAATGGTGTTGCTGATGGACTTGCTAAGGCAGCAAGCAATTTAAAAATCCCAATGAATTCCAGCAACAAGTTCGAGATCCATGTGAAGCACCACCCCACCGTTCCAGATAATCAGAGATGTTGGCAAGTTTTTTAGGACAACGAGGAGATTAGTGATTTTCTGCAAAATAAGGGTAAGTTTAAAGACACCTCCATAGATACAGAATATGATGATGGTAATGATGATATGCAAATAAATCAAATGGAAGTGCTGCAGCTTAAGGATAACATCATTCCTAAAGGATTGATTCCTTAAGAGGAACTCTTTGATGAAGATGATGTAGCCCGCAAACCGACATTGAGGCTGACTGAAAAAGGTGTTGAAGAAGTAAATATTGGGACATCTGAAAACCCCAAGATGGTAAAGTTATCCAAGTCATTGTCACCGGAGGTAAGAGCTGAAAATGTGAGATTGTTGTCTTCATTTGCTGATGCTTTCGCGTGGGATTACTCAGATTTAAAAATGTATGACACTAATATCATTCAGCATACTATCCCTATTAAACCAAATCAGAAGCCTTTCCGTTAGAAGTTGAGGAGAATCAATCCGAAGTTGCTACCATCGATTGAGAAGGAGGTAAACAGGTTGTATAAGTCAGGAATCATTGTACCTATCAGATTTTCTGATTGGATTTCCAATTTGGTGCCCGTGAGGAAAAAGACAGGTGAGATCCGTTTGTGTATTGATTTCAGAAATTTGAATAAGGTGTCATTGAAGGACAATTATCCGCTGCCAAAAATGGACCATATACTGCAGCGAGTAGTTGGAGCATCAAGGATGTCACTACTCGACGGCTATTTAGGATATAATCAAATTTTAGTGCATGAGGACGATCGTGACAAAACCGCCTTCACTCCTCCGTGGGGGACATTTCACTATGCTAAGATGCCATTTGGTTTGAAAAATGTAGGTGCCACTTTTCAGCGTGCAATGGACATGGCTTTCGCCAATGAGAAAGATGTATTTTTGGTTGTTTACCTTGATGATTTGACGGTGTTTTCAAATTCTGATGAAGAACATTTGTATCACTTGAAAGTTGTTTTTCAGAAGTGCAGAAAATATGGCATTTCGCTGAATCCGAAAAAGAGCTTGTTTGCCATGGATGAAGGAAAACTTCTTGGCCACATCATATCGAAAGATGGCATTCGTGTTGACCCTGCACGTGTTGAAGCAATCCAGCAAATTGAACAGCCCCGGAACAAGAAAGAAATATAGTCATTTAATGGTAAAATGAATTTTCTACATCGTTTCATTCCAAATCTTGTTGAGCATCTTAGAGAAATCACAAACATGCTGAAAAAGGACTGTCAGGTGAAGTGGACAGAAGAGGCGGTGAAATCATTCAATTTGGTAAAGTTAGCTCTTTCTTCAGCCCCTATTTTAATCAGCCCGGATTACACACAGGACTTCATTTTGTTTTCGTTTGCTTCTGAGCACACTTTGGCAGCTGTTTTAATGCAGAAAAGAGATGGAGTTGAGAAGCCCATTGCCTTTTTCAGTCGAATTATAAGGGATGGAGCTTTGAAATATAACATTATTGAGAAACAAGCACTTGCTCTTGTGAAGGCCTTGAAAGATTTTCGTGTGTATATACTACATTCCCACATTATAGCTTATGTTCCTAACGCAGCTGTCAAAGATGTATTGGTACAAGCAGATCCGGAAGGAAGACGGGGTAAGTGGATCGCTGCATTGTTAGAATATGATGTGGAGATTAAACTGACCAAGCTTATCAAAGGACAGGGATTAGCCAAGCTCATGGTTGAAACAAATCTGCATGCTTTAGAAATAAATTTGATCACTGCTATGTCTGATGAGGATGAGGAAAGTACATCATTTCAGGTATCTGATATCTTTGTTTCTTCCCCTTGGTATGCTGACATTTTATATGTACTTCAAAATTTGTCTCCACCACCCGGGATGCCTAGAAATAAGAGTAGAACCTTGAAGTTGAGGGCTGCAAAGTTTTGTATATTGAATTCTGCATTATATTGGAAAGACCCTGGTGGAATGTTATTGAATTGTTTGGTAGAGGAAGAAGCCAAAAGAGTTTTGAAGGACTTTCATAGAGGAGACTGCGGGGACCATCTATTTTGGAAAACCACAGTGAATAAGATTCTGAGAGCGGGATACTATTGGCCTACTTTATTTTCTGATGTATATAAGGCTGTTAAGAGTTGTCACGAATGTCAAATTTTTGAAGGGAAGCAGAAATTACAGCCTTTGCCTCTTAAACCAATTGAAGTCAGTGCACCATTTCAGCAGTGGGGGTTGGATTTCATTGGGGAAATCCATCCGGCATCTTCAGGACAGCATAGATGGATATTGACAGCAACGGATTACTTCACGAAGTGGATCGAGGCAATTCCCACCCGACAGGCTACGGATGTGGTAATTATTTCTTTTCTTGAGAATAACATTCTGTCACGTTTTGGTTGTCCTAGTAAGATAATCACAGATAATGCAGCGGCCTTCAAGTCAAAAAGGATGGTTGAATTTTGCAATAAGTATAACATCAGCTTGGGACATTCGACTGCCTACCATCCACAAGGAAATGGCTTGGCGGAATCTTCAAATAATTCTTTGGTAAATATCATTAAGAAATTGCTGGAAATCAATAAGAAAGGATGGCACAAGAAATTAGTGAATGCGCTTTGGGCTGATAGGGTAAGTCAGAAAAAATCTATTGGCATGTCTCCTTTCGAGTTGGTGTATGGAGTAGACACAGTGTTTCCCACTTCTCTTGCTGTCCCGGTAGTCAAATTGCTTCAGGAAGCTGGTAGTGAGGAAGATCCCATGCAGCGAAGGATAAATCAGATGATTCATTTACAGCAGACACGGGAGGAGGTCTTTCAAAATACATTCAAGTTGCAGGAGCGCATTAAGAAGATTTATGACAGGAAGGCGAAAGCAGATAAGTTTCAGTTGGATGAGGTGGTCCTGAAGTGGGATGCTCGGAATGAGGAAAAAGGCAAGCACGACAAATTTGAAAACCTTTGGAAGGGTCCTTTTAAGATTGCAGCGTATCGTGGTCAGAACGCCTTTCTTCTCAAGGAAATGAACGGGGATGATTGTCCTGGAGGGTCGATCAATGGTCGGCTGCTCAAGCGATACCATTTCTAAGTATTTTCTGCTGATTTCATCATCATTGTATATATCATTCTACTTTTGTTTCATCGCAAGTGTGTACTGATATCTTGTCTTCAGTCTGGGGCCCGAAGCGAAGGCTATAATTCTGGAGAAGGAGGTTAGTTGGTTTGAAGTTTGTCAAGTTAGTCTTATCAGTCTTTTCAGTTTTAAAATCGAGTCAGTTTCAGTCAAGTTTCAGTCAAGTTTTCAGTCAATAAATGTGTCAAAGGTTTTGTGTTATCCGTTCAAATAATGACTCCATCGCCCAATGGATGAAGGCACTGTCTAACTCTTCCAGAGATCTGCCGTTCTTGGCATCTCCTTGGAGCCACCATCCCCATTGGAGCCAATGTTAGAGTCGGTCCTTACAGCCCTCCGTCAGAGATCATTTCGCTTTTTGCATATCATTTTTAGGTGTCTCGCTCACTTCACTTCGTTGCATTTCACTAGGGGCATGCCATTTACTGACGAGAGGGTCTGGTCGTCTTGTATTCCCTCATGCTTGTACCTACTGGGCTATTTAAAACTCCTCAAAAGTCATCGAAGTTCAGTTCATGTCATTCATGGTCATAAATGATTATTTTTGTCAACAAGAGTCTTTTATTTTTTAGAGTCTAGGGTTCAGTCTTTTGATATATTCAATAAATGCCTGCAGGCCATGAGGATGGTCCCAAAAAGGTTCTTAATTCAAATTTCCATCATCAATCACTTCTGAGGACATTTCTTGTTCAAAACTCTGTTTTGAACTAGAAATTGTCAAGTTAATTTTTTGTAACAGTCATGTATTTTTTCTACCATAAAAGTTTTTCAAATGCAGCTTCTGATCTTTGCCGAAGTCCAAACGCCAACGTCCCTGCAAAAAATCAACTCATTTCATCAGTCCAAAACTCAGAAAAACAGTGAAAAGCCAAAGGACAGAGTTTCATTAAATGATAAAGTGCCAAAATTGCAAAACATTACAAAGTGGGTTTTTGAAGAACTAAAAATTAAACTCGTCTCTTCCAAGATATTTCAAAGGATATATAAACCATTTGAAACAAGTTATATTCATAAATCTTCAAAGCAGAGATCGAATTGAAGGGTTGAAGGGCGAAAATTTTATTTTGAAGCCGAAACAATGTGTTGACAGTGCGCGCGGCGCATACAAGGAGCGCACGGCGCATAGGATGCACGCGATGCATACAAGGAGCGCGCGGCGCATAGGATGCACGCGACGCACTGAGCTAAAATTTACAGTGGAAATTAACAAGCACGCAGCGCACCAAACCAGTGCGGCGCACTGGGCATGCGCACGGCGCATTGAGCCATCAAGCTGGAAATTCACCCAAACTCTTCAAATTTTCAAATTCAAATCGCCTCATTCGCCTTCAAGTAAGTTATCCACGCCTGCCAAATTATTTTTGGATATGCTGTGGTGGTCTAAAGGAGAAAACAAGTGTTTGTCATGGTGAAAGTTAAACCCTATATTCATTTCAAAATCCGCTCCATAGGGTTAGAGGAGGAAGTGATGGTATTTTGAAATTGTATGTTAGAGCTGCCACTTGTCAAAACAATCTCATTTCATTGCTATTGGATTTTTTGTCACTGTTATTTCTCACTGTAGATTTACCACAGTCCCATATTCATTTTTCCCATATCCCTTTATACTTTTGGTTCCCATGTGAAAATCCCAAACCCTACTTATTACCTCTTTCCCTTCCATTGAATAAAACTTCAAGTTTTCATAAAGATCAATGGTTGTTCCATGTTCTTGACTGCACTTTTTCCATTTGAATAACTCTTATATCTATCACTTGGCAAGTCCCATTAGTATTACCCATTCCCATACCATTTGTAAAGGTATGTAATCCCAACATTTCCCAAAGTAGTGAGTAAATAGTTTGTCTTTTCCATTGTGTCACTTGACAGTCCATTGTGTTACTTGACAGTCCATTGTGTTCATTGTAACATTTCCCACAGTCCCCATTCCATGCTAGAAACAGTTGGCATATTTGATAGTGAAAGGCAAAGCATCTAGTCATCATTTTCAGATATACTCCTAACGCTTGTTTTCACCATACCTATATCAGCATATATTTTTGAAACATCTTGATTTCAGCGCCATGTTAGAGACGGATTTAGTTTATGAGCAGGGGTATGATAGTGATTCCACAACAGAGGTTAATGTGCCAAGGAGGTCTCACAAAAGTGGAAAAAGTGGTAGGCATGTCAGGGAGGAACCTACTTCTTTGGTTCAATTGCAGGCTTGCCCACTTGCAATGGATTGTTTTCAGCATCAGTCATGTTTCCAATACTGTGAGATGATTTCCCAAACTCAGCATCATCATGAGTTAGCTCGCCTATTTGTTCTACATTTGCATGATGGCCGTGTAAACCTTGCTGGAGTAAACTTCATTTTGTCACCAGAGACCATTGCTCAGGCCACCGGGATACCAAACATAGGAGAGGAATGGAACAAACGACAGCAGCTAGAGAAATCCTATTATGAGCCATATATCAGACCTGGATATATGAGGCAGCTGAGCAGGGTGTTTCCATTCTGATTTCTGAAGGATGAGTATGCACCATTGATGAGATTGATCATTCGATATTTCAGTTGCGAGGGCAGATTCTCGCGCCTCTATGCGTACCATATCCGTTTGTTGATGCATTTCACGAGGGTACGTATGATGAGCATTCCATACTTCATGTACCGTAACATAGAGCGGATGAAATTTCTTGTACAGAAGAAGACCCCAGCACAACATCATAACAGTATATATCATTACGCGCTGATCAAAATCATGGTAGTACATCAGCTCACACAGCAGGGCATCACATGGGATGAGTTCATCTCCCGTGACTTCTTTGCAGCGCCACAGCAGCCTCCCGAGGTAGTTCATGATGAGGGAGAGCCTTCACACCAGTGTGATATTCCTGAGACTGAGCATATCAACATTCCAGTGTATGTGACATATCAGCGAGGCCACAGAGCCTTATTTGCAGCTACATGACGAGTACTATCTCCACCCGAGGTGGAAGGGGTCTCGTTGACTTCATCAGCAGCGCGAGTACTATCTCCACCCGGGGTGGAAGGGGTCTCGCCTTCGACATCAGCATAAATACAGGTTCAGGACAGAGGCAAGAGACCTATGCATGATGAGGGCCCTTCAGGAGGCCGAGACAATGATTTTATACTCATCGATGTTGATGCGAGCCCTCCTAGCTCGAAACTGAGGGAGGTCATCCAGGAGAAGAAAGATGAGATTGGTACTTTGACAAAGAATTTTCATAGAGCACAGTGCGTGATAAAGTACTTGGAGCAGTAGAAAAAACATCTGGAGGATCAGCACACACTTGTAGAGCTGCGGCGAATCCGTGAAGATCGACAATTGGCCCGGAAGAGACCTGGTGACATGACACCAATTGAGCGAGAGACCGAACTCATGCATGTTAAAATTCATCTGGATAAGTTGTTGGAAAAATCCAATAGAGACAAAGACATGCTCCATCACATGAAAGGTCATTATTGGGCCCGCATGCACGTTTGCAAAGCAAAAATGAAGATCTTGAAAAGAAGGTTGAGCAGAGCACTGAAACGGCGAAAGAGGCCTGATCCGCTCCGGATTTTGGCTGAGGCTTCATTGGCTGAGCATGAGGCATGATGGGGGATCTTCGCTCCAATTTTCAGAAAATTTGGAGAAGTTTTTGTCATTTTTGAAAATTTTGGTCTCAAAACAGGTTTTTCCGCCCAACGCGTAGTGCGTCCCGACGCACGCTTATGATTGGGACACTTTCTGGAGGAAAAAAATGTATTTTTGGATTTTTCATGGTAAGTTATGCATGCTCAGAAATGGCTGAAGCATTTCATCAAGTTTTGGATGATCAAAAGGGCCAAAAACACCATGAAAATCACCTTTCTGCCACCTTTTGCACCAACAGGAAGTACTTTTGGGAGAATGAAGTTTTGGAGAGGAAAATGAGCTCTAAATTGAAAAATTCCACTTGGGTTGGATAGCAGACATCTAGAGCTTTCCAAAAAGCTATCATGAGATTTATTTTGACTTTGGGAAGTGCTCCAAAAGTAGGTCCAAAGGCGCGTGGCGCATAGAGCTTTGGCGCGCGGCGCATAGAGGAAATTAGCCTATTTTTCACCTTCCAGCTCAGAAATTCGGCCAGTTTGGACTAGTTTCACCTCTTGATGTAATTTTTGACCCAGCTTGATGTAATTTGATAAACATGATGTAATTTTGGCATGTATTTACTTTTTCTAGATGGTTCACTCACAAAAAAGTGAAAATCAAGTGAATGAATCAGTTTCCTTCCTTTTAGAGGCAAGTTGTTTGGCTGCCTAGATTTTAGCTCCTTGTTTAGAATTGGTTCAAACTGCTCCTAGAAGCATGAGCTAGACCCCTAGAGGCATGGGAAGGGGTTAGGCTTGTCTATTTATTGTATTTTCTGAGACACTTTCAGGGTTGGACTCTTGGGAAAATTTTGGCACACTATTGTACATATTTTCTGCATTTTGGCTAAGGAAAGATCAGAGGTTTTGCAGCACCTGTTGGGATTCTTGTGGCTTTCAGTTTTGATGGTGTGTTTCTCTCAGTTATTTGTAATTTCTTTAATTTTTAATGTATGCCATTCCCTTCTTTTGCTTCTGAAACTAAATGAATGAGTAAATGAGGTAGAATCCATTGATTCCAGTGCTCTGCCTTTAAATTTGTTTAGTTTTATATGTTTTCGCCAGTTTGGAGAGGATCCTTGTTCTCCCTTTCCCTCTTCAGCTCCTTGTCATTCTGATCCATCCATACAAATAATCAAAAGGCATCAATACTACTGCCTACCTTGCCCCAACTCGAATTCTGCAAAGATCTGGCCTTATCCCCGAGCCCAAAATTGTTTTTCCCATTTTTCCAACGAAAACCCAAAAATTTAAAACAAACCTTCCTATATATTTACTAGCCTAAAATCAATATCCATTATAAGTCATCTCAGCCCCTTTGAAGACCTTTTTCCAAGATAGACCCAGAGAGAGCCCTCTCCTGTCCTCGTAGGGCTAGCTACGAGGCTGAGCGTGGTTTGATGTTGCCTTGAGTCTTACCTTATTTCAGCCTAAAGTAGTTTCGAGCGCTAACAGGACGCTTTATGTCATGTCGATTCTTGCTTGATGTATGATGTAGAATATTTATGTTTATTTGTTGTTGTTGATTTTTGCTGATGTAAGATGAAGAATCGTTATGTGTATTTGATGTGGTATGTATTTATCATGGATGGTAATTTATGTTGTGAGATCCCTTTTTTTCCTTGATGGCGGGATACTCTTTGTCACCATGTGTGAAGTTGTCATGCTGATAGGAGGTTTGTGATGAGTGAGAGTTCCTTATAACAGAATGTCTTGTGGAGAGCATTTTCCACTCATGTTGAGGGATTTTACTTGTATGAAAAGTCAACATAATCCATGTACATCCTCACTAGTTACAACAATGAATGAAGTGGCCAACACCATCGAGACACCGAGGCCCGAAGACGTAGTCCACACTGGATGAAATCTGTTATTAAACGTCTTGCATTTTGTCATGTGATTGTTGACATGTTTTCGTCTTGATTATATATGCATATGCGTTCATTAATTCTTTGATAAAATGTAATTCTAACACATCAGACGAAGAAAAAGGTCTTGGTTAAAAGGGTATCAAAATTCAACTCGGATCAAGTGGTATCAGAGTAGTGTTTTTGCTGATGTGAACCACAAACGTGAACCATTTAAAGTGCATCAATAGAGGATGTAAAAGACATGTACGAGGCCATGATGAGGATGTCTGAAAGGGTGGACATGTTGTATGAATATTATGAGAAACAAACAATAGATAACGTTGAGTTGAAAACACTTCTACAAGAGGATAAGAAGGACAAGAAGTGATTGCAGCTTCAATTGTAAGCCATGACAGAGGCATTAGAAGAATTGAAGCATAATTACCAAAGTCTTCAAACATATCATGATGCATTAAAGGCACTTCTACGAGAAGAGAAGGAGGATAAGCAGGGATTGCAACTTCAATTGCAAGCCAAGATAGAGGCATGGGAAGAATTGAAGCACAACGACAGAAGTCTTAAATAGATCATGATGCATTAAAGACAATTCTACGAGAAGAGGAGGAGAAGCAGTGATTGCAGCTTCAATTTCAAGCCATGACAGAGGCATGGGAAGAATTGAAGCGCAACGACGAAAGTATTCAAACAGATCATGATGTATTAAAGGCACTTCTATAAGAAGAGAAGGAGGAGAAGCAACGATTACAGATTTAGCTACAAGCTGCGATAGAGGCCTTGGAGGAAGTGAAGCACAAAAAAGGCTTAGAGAAGACCTCTTCACTTGTTTCAAAATCGACATCTAAGGTAAAAAATTGTGATCATTCTTCAATTTCATCTTCACATGCTATTATTTCTGCTAGAAATGTGGAGATCCCCATTACAGGAATTGACATGAGACTCCTTACCAGGATCGCGTACAAAGGAGGAGGACTTGGCATTCATGGCCAAGGCATAAATCAACCATTGGAGGTTGTGCAAAGACCTCGATACGTAGGTTTGGGATACACTGAAGGAGAATTCTCAAAGGTGTTTGAAGCTTCCACGACATTTATGAAATCATCAAGGAGAGAGAATGATGGGAACACTTCACCGTCATCGTATGACAATGCATATTGCAGAGAGAAAGCTGAGGCAAGCTTGCATCATCATAGTTAAATCAGAGGAAAAAATACATTGTTAAACTCGCTAGGGGAAAAGAATGATGGGAACACTTCACCATCATGCCATGTAAGCACATGTTGCAATAGAAGAGCCGAGACAAGCTCTCATCACCATGATCGCACAAGAGACCACCAGGAAAGGTATAATAAGTCTCGATATTCGCAATTTAATTTTGATTATAAGTGTTAGGACCTCATAATGTACCATTTTGACTACATATTTTGTTACCACTTTACTCTTTCTAGTCCATATTTAAAGCTTACATTATCTCTTCCATCCATTTTTCCCAAAGGTATATAATGTTCTTCTCTTTACTATATGTTTAATTTGTTTTGCATATAATTCTACATTACTTTTATATTTAATCATTAATCAAAGGTATATAGTTTCTGAGACAGTTTAAAGACCACAGATAATCTATTTTGAAGATTGCGTTGTTGAAACAATCAATAGGCACGCAAATCCCGTTGCTGAAACAGCCCGTGATTTATGATTTTGAAGGTGTATTTCAAGTGTGATGGCAACAAGAAAAAGACAAGAAAGGGACGCTGTTACACGGGCCATTTTGAAGCCAGTATTCTTGTATCCATTGTAACAATAGTCTGCTATAGAAGAACAGAAAGACCCTGTTTTAGAACAAAATATTAGATTTGGATATAAATAGAATTTCTATGATGTAAATGTAATAGATGTCTCCTCTTTAAAAAGAGGAGACATCAGCATTATAAGGAGAGTTAGAGACTGCGAGAGGTTCATTTTTCCTGAACAGAGAAGGAGCACGACTCTATTGTAATATGTTGCTTTTTGACAGATGAATAAAAGTTTGTTTTGAGCACTTCAATTTAACTCCTTTCTCTGGGGAATCTTGTGAGAAGGAAAGGGCCCGCTTCATCACAAGATTCACCCATTTGTTCCTGTAGTCTGTTAACTGTTTATGTTATTAGCACCTTGATTAAACCCTGTTTTATGAAGTTATCTATGCAGTTCTGAAATCTTGTGTTTGTTGTTAGAACTCTATTTCCATTATTTACTGCATTGATTTTATACAATTCATTCTTGAGAAGCTATGAGTTACTCTATTAAGAAATATGTTTATGGAATGAGTGTGTGACAGTTTGATATAAGGAAATAGGTTTTGAAGATTCCTACTTGGAGGAATAAGGTCCTGTTCTCTGTTATAGTTTAATTGATCTTCCTTTCTGCAGAATGATTTCCTTTCATTATCTTTTCTAGGATTCTTTTAATGAAAGTCTGCAATAGAAGGATTGTATTTGCTGTAACACAAGTAAGCTTCAACTTTGTTAAAGTAAGGTGTGGTCAATGTGATTAATATAATTAGTGTGATTAATACTACAAAATTTCTTTGCTTTTAAAATTGAGCATATATAGTGTGTGATTGCATTTGGAATAAACAGACCTTCCTGGGTTGACAATTTATGTAGCACTTGAATTGCTAAAAAAATTAAAGTGACCAACATTTTGGTGCCGTTGCCGGGGAAGGCAATTATAGATTTCAAAAGCATTGATGTTTTTCTTCTAGATGTGCAGATTGTATGAGAGGACGCGAAACCCATAAGAAAACTAACCCTACAGGTGGAAAGGGCAAAGGAAGGGGAGGAAGAAAGACTTTTATTGATGAAATTGTGTCAAAGGCTGAATCTTCTAAGAGATTAAGCTATTGAAGACCAAAGCCTCAACGCTCCCCTCAATCAAATTATGAAACAGAAGAAGTTGTGAGCCCTGAAAACGTTGAGGAATCAGTAGCAAGTATTGAAGAACCAGTAGACAGTGTTGAAGAACCAGAAGAAAAAACTAAAGAATCAGCAGAGAATGTTGAGGAATCAGTAGGAAACATTGAAAAACCAGTGGAAAACATTGAGGAGCCAGTAGAAAACTTTGAGGATCGACAAGTGCAGTAGGAGATCAAAAAATGGAGGGAAACAACGAAGGATTCTTTGGTGGAGGACGAGTAGATCCCGAAGGAGAAGGAAAAGATGAAAATTCTCTCTCTACCTTGGGATTTCCTATTAGTGATCTCCCTAGAGGAGAAACTCCTATGAAGAATATCCCACTGTCATCCTTACCCAACTTCCATGGTTTATCCTTTGAATATCTTGACGAATTTATTTTTGAATTTGATATATTATGCAGAGGTTATGATTATGTTACTAATGCTCAGAAGTTGAAACTGTTTCCAGCAACACTAAAAGGAAATGCATTAAGGTGGTTCATGAGCCTCGAAAGCTAGGTAATCACAACATGGGAACAAATGAAACAAAAATTTCTGCTTAAATATCAAGACTATTGTTGTACAAGAGAAAAGAGGGAGGAAATATTCAAGATGGTACAAAAGGAGGACGAGAATTTGGAGGACTTTGTGGAGAGACTGCAGTAAAATCTGCAAAGATCTGATCATCCCGGGGTAAGTAAAGATATTCTTAAAACAATATTACTGAAAGGAGTGAGGGATGATTTTTTAGACATGATAAACATGCTTGGTAAAGGAGATATATCTAAAGAAGCATATGATGATATTGTTGACCTCTGTAAAAGATGTTCAAGAGGAGATGAAAGGAACATATCAAATAGAAAAGATGCCACATATTCAAGAGTTCAGAAATTAGCTAGTGGGGGAGCAACAAGAGCTGAAATAGGTAATTTACTTGAAGAATTTAAAACTAAAATGTTAAGTTCTTTTGCTTCAAAAATTGACACCTTGTAGGTTAAAAAGAAGCATGCTGAAGCAGAAGCAACTTTGGCTGTCTTTTGCCCCAAATGCAGAAACAAACACCCACTAAGGGAATGCCCATTGGACAAAATACCAATTTGCACCCTTTGTGAGAAAGATCACGAAACACAAAAATTCCCTTCTCTACAAGGGATAAAGGTAGCATTGCAACCAACGGAAGAAGAAGCTGAAGCAGTTTATCTGCTAACACAAAGGAGACAATGGAAACCACGAGGACAAGGTATGAATCCTAGTATGCCATTTACATCTTATAATCATTGGAACAATTATCCTTCTTTTAGTCAGACAAATTACCCTCCCTTCAACCAATTGCAATACCCACCCTTTAATCAAATGAATTACCCACCCATGCAACAAACAAACCCCCCCTTTGTAGATCCTGCAATGTGGACTCCTTGGCCTCCACAACAACCATCTTATTTTAATCAATGGAATTCAAATTGGAGGGGCCAACAACTCCCATTTCCAAATTGATTTCCTCAATTTCAACAACCACTTCCTCTACCATCAGGAGCTCCACCAAATAATCAAATGAGACCCCAGCTACCTGTACAACCAAATCCTAACCCCAATAATAAAGCTGTGCAAGTCATTGATATTCAGAACCAGCCTATATTTCCTACTTTCCCTGCATAATGTAATGATATTCATTTGAGATCTAGGAAAATAGTAGAACCCATCATTGATGATATAAATTCTTCCGATTCTGATAAAGAAGAAACTGAGAAACATGACTCACACAAAGAAGTACAACCACCCTCTAATAAGGGTGCTGAAATAACAAAGCCACCATTCCCCAAGCATTTAGTTTTAACCAAAACGCCTGAACCACCTGCTTTTAATATTTTAGGGGAATTGCGAAATCTGTATGTTAAAATTCCACTTTTACAGGATCTAAGAGATGTACCAATTTATGCTAGAACCATGAGAGACATTTGTGTTAAGAAACCTGGTAGGAAAGCTAAAGATCCCCTTATAGTTCATGTTATGGGTGACCTATCTGCATTAATGTCCGGTAAAACTCCTCTGGTGAAATATGGTGACCCCGGCCATCCTACTGTGACAGTTCAAATTGGTAAAACAATAATCCCTCAAGTTCTGGTAGATTTAGGTGCTGCTATAAACATTATGACTCTCAAAACTTCACAATTGTTACAACTAAAGAACACAATTAGAGATACACCAACCATTGTAGAGCTAGCTGACCGTTCTACAATTAAACCAAAAAGAGTTGTTGAAGAATTAGTTATCTTGGTTGAGTCCTAGAATTACCTAGCTGACTTTGTGGTGTTACAAACTAAAACAAAGTTGGGGGGACACCCTCTAATTCTAGGAAAGCCTTGGCTAGCCACAACCGATGCCTTTATCAGCTGTAGATCTGGTTCAATGAAAATTTCAAATGGATATGAAACTAAACATCTTACTCTCTACCCTCATGCTACACCCATGAATAACAATGAGAATTATATGTGGATGGATTATGATGATAATGCTATTCAACCTATTTTGACTATCGGACAAGCTTTAAGTCTTAAAGTCAACACAGAGGATGAAATAATTAATAATTTTATTTGTGAACCCTCCTCTGTGACTGCTGAAACACACAATCAATTGACTACACTTTTGGAAATAGATACCCAGGAGAATCTTAAATCTGAATATTCACCTCAAACATCAACTACCATCTCTTCTAAAAGCATAACAGTAGAAATCGAACCTAGCAAAACATTGAACATAGATCCTGATTTGACAATTGCTGAAACACAACAGTTAATGAAGTTACTACTTGAAAAAAAGGAATAATTCGCATGGGATTACACGGATATGAAGGGAATCTCTCCTGAATTATGTACTCACCGGATTTATATTAAGGAAGGTTGTCGACCAGTCTGCCAACCCCAAAGACAAATGAACCCTAATTTAAGAGAAATTGTTAAAGAGGAACTTCAGAAATTTTCTTAATGCAAGATTCATATACCTATATCTCGACGTGTAGAATGGGTTTCCCCATTGGTAATATTCCTAAGAAAAACGGGAAAATGGAGAGTGTGTGTAGATTATAGAGCCTTAAATAAAAGCCACTCAAAAGGATCACTTTCCTTTACCGATTCATTGATCAAGTGTTGGATAGTTTGTCGTGGGAAGAAATTATTTTTCCCTTTTTAGATGGATTTAGTGGGTATAATCAAAGTCAAAATTGCACCCCAAGACCAAGACAATACCACTTTTACTAGCTCTTGAGAACTATTTGTCTATAGAGTTCTTCCATTCGGACTATGTAATGCACCAACAACTTTTCAAAGTGCTTTAGGAATCTTTTCGATATGTCGAATGTCTCCATGGAAATATTTTATGGATGATTTTATCCCTTATGGTGTGTCTTTTGAAGATGCATTACAAAAATATTGAGAAGGTACTCAAATGTTGTATACAAGCTCACCTCTCCTTAAGTAGCGAAAAAATGTCATATGATGATGAGTGAAGGAGTAGTGCTTGAAATTTTATCTCATCTCAAGGGAATTGGTGAGATCCATCCAAAATACAAGATCTGAATCTTCCTGTTCCTAAACACAAATTGATGTGAGACGTTTTCTAGGACATATTGGATATTACAGGAGATTTATTAAAATTTTTTCTTCAAGATAGCTTCTCCATTATTTGTGTTGCTTTATGAAAAAATGTTGAATTTAAGTGGACTAATCTCTCACAGGAAAGCATTTGTAGAACTCAAGATCCAAGTATCCATAGCTCCTATTTTGAGAGGAACTGCATTGGGCACTTCCCTTTCATATATCTTCTCGATGCTTCAGACATCTACATTGAGTTTGTCTTAGGGACAAGAGGAAACCATATTCCTTATGCTATCTATTTTATCAAGAAGAATATGACCCTCTGCGAGCTTAATTATACGCTTACCAAAAGAATTTTTAGCGATGACTTTATGCCATTAATAAATT